>JAOPTO010002318.1:0-486653 GCA_033822845.1 Tetrapedia diversipes
AAAAATCCTTCCTTAGTGTACGTCATAAAAGGAACCTATTAACCAAATTTTCATGTTTCTGGCTTCAGTAGTTTAGGTTCTGCGATGATGAATCAGTCAGTCAGTCGATCAGGACATGTCTTTTTATATGAATAAATAGGTTTAAATACGAAATAAAATACACTCTTATTTAAAATACTTTAATTTTTATTATACAGGGTGTCCCAGGTTTTAATGTTCAAACTTTGTTACTGTATTCTATGGCACAAAATAAGAAAAAAATGTTATGTAAACATAGGTCATATAGAGCTTTATTAAGAAGTTATAACAAAAATTCAATGTAGTAGCACGGAAGGAATTTTGCAAATATCTCGGAAACTAAGGCCGAGCGACGGTTATATGTATAGGAAAAAGTTGTTCAGAATACTCTCTTCTGTAACATATTTCAGAATCATTAAAATCGGAGTTGAGGCCCCTAAAGTAAATAATTAGCTATTTCTTAGTGTTTAAACGTGTCCGCTTGAATCTATTCACACGCCAGCCCTCGTTGCGATCCTCACAAGCTATTATTGGCGAAAATTCGTTTCAATGTTTGGTGATCTCAGATAGTAAACACAGCTTACATAAACACACTGAAAAACACAATACTGTTGATCTATTCCTATTCTGAATTTTTGTTATAACTTCTTAATAAAGCTCTATATGACCTATGTTTGCATAACATTTCTTTCTTACTTTGTGCCATGGAATACACTGACAAAGTTTGAACATTAAAACCTGGGACACCCTGTATAAGACGAGGAAGGTGTAACTCCAATTGAACCTCACGAACTTTGTCATGAGACTAGCAAACGCCATGGTCGAAATTTTTATGACCCCGTTCGAGTTTTTTAACCCTTTTGTTTGTATCTTAACGTTTTCTTACTTTATAAATTGCCAGATGTGGCTTGGGTTCTTGGAAAAAAACCCTTCAGAAAGTACGTTAAGAGAAACCTGGTTTTCGGTTAATTTTTGCTTCGTAAAATTTCTGTATTCAAACTCTAACATGTTTCAAGTTCTCTTTATTTTTTCAGTTCATTTCACTTTTCTAACATACAAAAACCGTATGAGGAATAAATAGAAGAAAGTGAATAAAAAATTAATGGTTCAATTTTATAAGCAATTTTCATATTTCAATGAAATTACCAAACATTGTAAATAAGCTGGAAAATTTATATGCAAATTTATATTTTTGCAAATTAAAAGGAAGTGGAATCTAAATAGAGATTTATACTTTACAAATTATGCGCGTTCTACGTTTTGCACGTTTAAAATTCCATAAATACATGAAAATATAATAAACGTGAATTCATATGACTACTATCGCAAATTAAACTTAGAATAACTCAAAGGGAAAAATAAACGGATAAAATAGAATTTCAGAATATGTCTCATTGTTCGTTTAGCAACGAACTATAATAAATTTATAGTAGTAACCATTTCTTTAATCTAGCAGCTCAAAAATGAGTTACCAACATTCAATCTTGCTTTCTCGGAAAGCTTTGCCAATCAGAGATTATAAATGTTCAATAAACATAAATCTTATGGTTATAAACACTGGAATAACTTAATAGTAAAGGTAAAGATAATCTTTTTCTATGAAGGTTTCGAATCAAACGTGTAAATGTAGGAACAATGAAAAAAAAGTGTTAACAATTTCACCTAGAATTATTTCAATTAAAATCTTTTTCTATGAAAGTTTCGAATCAAACGTGTAAATGTAGGAACAATGAAAAAAAAGTGTTAACAATTTTACCTAGAATTATTCCAATTAAAATTTTTTTCTATGAAAGTTTCGAATAAACGTGTAAATGTAGGAACAATGAAAAAAAAAGTGTTAACAATTTCACCTAGAATTATTTTAATTAAAACCTCAAATAAAAATAAAGGAACTAAACAAATGACACAAACATACTAATCATACTGACTAACATTTTCCACATTTCCAGTTCAGTGAAAATTCGAAGTATTTACCTAATATTTATATTTTACGGAAATAAAATTTATAGAAACGAAAAGAAAAGAATGGATTTATATTATATGATTTGAATTGCGCTTTAACCTGCTATGAAATAATTATTCGAAGTAATAATCGTGTGCGATCGTGATCAATTTTCTCATTAAGCAGGTCTAATTAGTCCTGGGCTTAATTAACATTCTTTTGTTCCCATGATCGTTCGTGTTGACCAGAAAACATGGCCTGTCTTCCTGCACCCGATAGTCATCGTTACGCTATTACATAAGGTATGATTATTTCCACGGCCTTGCCGTTCAATGGTTAAACAGTAACTGACCAGAAAGGGAACAATAAGTGTCTCTTCTCCGACTTGGCGACTTTTAATTTCTGTGTCTCTTAACATTAGCATACACTGGTCATCAGGATTCTCTTTTATTAAATGGAAACTTTCTAGCTGAATTAATGGAAACAATACAATTTTTACTTAACACTAGAACTACCAGAGCAATCAGAATGACCAATTGGTGATTATTCGTAGCAAACTTATAAATTCGTTGTGGTAGAGCTTCCAAAATTTACTGTGATTTTCTGCAGAAGGTATAAATAAAGATTTGTTTCCTATGTATTCGGTATTTTTTCAGGTAATTTTCAATTTGTTCTCTTCCATGCAAATAAATGTATTTTAATCGTCGGCAGTTTTAGTGTTAAAATATTAAACAGAGAATTAAAGATAAACATTTGTGAATGTTTTCGATGCCTTTCCATTTTAATTCTTTTGCAATAATTTCTTTATATAATAAAAGGAGACTTTATTAATTAATAAAGAGGTTTGAGAATTTTTTATATTCATTAAGTATATCCTTAAGCGTAGAAGTTGTTACAATTTTCATACTAAAGCAATTGCAATTTAGATAAAGATTGGAAGAAGGTTGGTAAATATTTATTTCAATTTTTTTCTGGAACGTTTTGCATACGATAATGCAATTTTTAGTTATTTAAAGCATAATATATACATTAACACTATTCCTAGCTTGAATAAGTTATTACCATGTACAATTATTGATTTCACCGTTGTCAGTTGCTACAAAACAACAAAAATTTTATTTTTTTCCATACTATGTATAGTGATAATAATCACATTAGGTACTCATCGAGTGTCTGATCACGATTGACTAGTTCTACTTAACTTTATATTAACACAGGGTTTACCGGATCCGCCAATTTGACGGGTTTCCGACTTCATGAGCAACATTTACAAAAACGATTACTATTATTCTATGCAATTTTTGTTGACTTTTATTGATGAAGTGATACAAATACACCCTACTCTATTTTCCTCTGAGCTCTGTAGTTTCAAATTCTGTAAAATGTATACCTATCTTTTAGTACATGTAGATTAGAAATAGATGCACAAGAAATGCCCGTAACTCTAGTGAGGCAATTACTATTATTTTTAGCAATTTTTGTTGACTTTTATTGATGAAGTGATACAAATACACCCTACTCTATTTCCCTCTCAACTCTGTAGTTTCAAATTCTGTAAAATGTATACCTATCTTTTAGTACATGTAGATTAGAAATAGATGCACAAGAAATGTCCGTAAATCTAGTGAGGCAATTACTATTATTTTTAGCAATTTTTGTTGACTTTTCTTGATGAAGTGATACAAATACACCCTACTCTATTTCCCTCTCAGCTTTGTAATTTCAAATTCTGTAAAATGTATACCTATTTTTTAGTACATGTAGATTAGAAATATATGCACAAGAAATGTCCGTAAAACTAGTGTGGCAATTACTGTTATTTTTAGTCATTGTTGTTGATTTTTATTAACACGTTCGTCGCCACGTCACCCAAATATGGGTGACGCTCTTTTTCTTAAAGTTAAATAGGATTTTAAATTGGAATTTCAAAAGGAATTTATTGGAATAAGTATTGAAGTATAATATATACAAATATAATATAAATATAAAATTCGTAAAATAAAAATAAAAAGTTAAAATTTTTGCTGTTTTTATTTTTTTTTACCCCAGTTTTCTATGCAATCGGATTTAAGCCCGGCGAGAAACTCAGCCGGATCATGCTGGGCGACGAACGTGTTAATGGACTGATAGAAATATACCCTAATCTATCTCCCTCTCAATTCTGCAATTTCAAATCCTGTATGACGTATACTTATTTCTTAGTACATATAAATTAGAAATAGATGTACAAGAAATATCCGTGTATCTAGTGTTAAGCTTATCAACTTTCAACTTTACAATGCATAATCTTCCTTTTCTTTAACTTGAACAGACACTATAATTATTGCAATACGTTTGAAAACATTTGCATACCAAAACAAAAAAAAAACATCTTTGACAATATTTCCAATAAACAATAAATATTTGATGAAAAAATGGGAAATGTCGAATAATCCACCTAGGGTCATAAAACTCGAGAAGCAATTATTAAAATAATTTTTAAAGGTACAGAAATTGATTCGAGCAAACTGTTTCTCATTATTATCGTGAACGAACTGAAAGTGAACCTGTTGCAAAGAATACAAGCCTGGGCAAACTAGGGATCGAGATATCGGGACAATCTTGTCGTTTATCTATGGCATGGCCAAGCCTGAACAGCTAATATTGGTTTTCGAGCACGGCGGCCAATAAAAAAGTGATTAAAAGGCACTTCCGTTTCGTGGTTGCCGTGCCCGCGACGCGTTACGTAAAACTCGTGAAGTAATGGTTAAAAGTAACACGGGTCATCCGAGAAGAATGACATGCCATTTAAAATTAAAATAAAGAATTCATAAGCGTAAAACAGTATTTTCATTTCTGGTTGTAATTTTAATTAATGCAGAAATTTTCTGTTTTTTTTTTTTTTTTTACTATAAACAATAGTAGGATAATGTAAATTTTGTTCGTTCTTCATTTCATTCTTTTTTTTAACGATGACATCAATGCTGTTCATTTTTCATTTTATTTATTTTTCTATTGCGTATGGTGATACTCTGTGATATATTATTATATTTCACGTTATATCTTCATTTAATTTTTTAATTTTATCAGTGATGTAGTAATGTAGAAGATGTTTAACTAATTTTAGTATTGAGGTGTAGTAATTACAAAAATTAAAGTATGTATTCTCCAACATAGTCTAAAATATGTAATATATAATAGGATAATAGTTACAGTATAAACATACATTAACTATAATATTTAATTTTTATACTGCAGAAATATATCCCATAAAACTATATTAATTTCTCCTTTTCTTGAAGGTTAAATGGCTACACTTACTGTAACTGTTGGTAATTGTAGTAGTATTTAACCCGTTAACGAATTAATTTGTTATTACCAAATGCCTTCAAGATGGAGAAAATTCGTAGTGTAGTTTTATGGATCACGTTTCCATATTAACAATAAGAATAAGAACCATCTCTCATGATGAAATGCATTATAAAAATATGTTTGCTAGGAACAGAAATCTTAGTACTAGAACTTTAACTAAATGCATGTAAAACGTTTTCAGCGGATGAATATCCATTAGCTATTATATTTAAAACATAGAAATAAAAATATTAAGTTAAATTGAAAAGTAAAAAATTCATATAATACAGAATCATATAATACAGAAATACAGCTTTAAACTTCACTAGTGAATAATCGTGCTTTTCATAATTGATATGCATAGTACAAATTGCATACGTTTCATTTGAATCGTTTTTAATTTTGTAAGATTTTTAACTTAAAATTTTTTTCTGAAAAGGAACGAAAGACATCATTGCAGAGAATTCAGATAAATTAATAAACGAGATAATAAAATTAGCAGTATTAATTTATTTAATCCAAGTGATTCCTTCCAGTCAACCATTAAATCTGTAAATCTCATTCGATCGTGAATCGTTTTGCTGTGATTAGGGTAAACGCGTGTACGGCAGTTCTCCCTGTCTCCCTTAATTACATTAGGACTAATTGAAAGGGGTCATCAGTCTAGCCGTTGCCTCGAACTTAATTCCTAATGGATTCTTATCCCCTAATGGAAAACAAGCTAAAGATCCTAATTGATCAATAAAACACAATGCAAATTTTCTGATTGATATTCGAACAGATTCGGATAAACATTCATTTGTTATAATGTTCTTGACAGTTTATTCTTGCAAGGATGATAGTTAACAGCTTTTTGAAAACAGGCTTTAGAAAATGCAGAAAGTATATTTTCAAACACTGATAGCTCCATGAAGTGTGTTAGACACTAAGCCACGATTAAGTAGTATAAAAATAGCATAACTTGACAGTGTTGTTGCGTTGAAACTTTAAGGCAGATGAAAAAGGAAGAAGGTACTGGTAATGATAACTTCCAAACCCATTTATAATTAAGTCAATATAAACAATAATTTGTATTCTAGTGTCTGTCAGCTTAACCCTTTCACTTCTGTCGGGATATATTTATTCCAAGTACTGTTCGAAAAATTCTAATTTTTATAAACTGTATTGAAATAGCATTGGGATGGGATATTTTAGTAGTATATGTGTCTGCTATGTATTTGACAAGTAATGACATCTAGAAAAAGCGATATTAACTTAAAAAATAGTTTCAAGTAAAACCATTATTTTTTTCTAAAATAAAAATTTTAAAAATCAGGAGTGAAAGGATTAAAATCAGTGTGCTCGGTTAAGGGTTAACTATTTGCAGTCGAGTGGTGACTGTTGGTCAGCTTCGCGAATTCTCAAATGCAAAGGATTAAATAGTTATGTACGTAAATCTTAGTGTATTAATAAGCTAAACCAAATGAAGTTTAATATGAGCAGATTTTAGTAAATATTTTATACTTGATAATTTTTGAAGTTGTTAATAGTATTAAGTTAAGAGTTGTTTTCCAAGTACAAAGGGTTAAAAGTACGATGGAACGTATTTCTTAACACTAAAGCTGTTGATGATCATAGTATACTTATTTGCGACAAAAAAAACAAATTGAAAATTATATGAAAAAGTACCTGATACGGGGGAAACAAACTTCAGTAATCATAGTAAAAAATCATGGTAAATTTTTAAACGTGTGGCCACAACAGTAAATTTACCATCTTTCTATGGAAAAATTAAAGATTGGTCATTTTAACTCTCTTGTTAATTCTGATGTTAAAAAATTCAAGTAATTTATACAAATTTAAATATCATAATCAAATTAATTGCAAATAAATATTATAATCATTGCATATTGATAAATAGCTAAAAATATTATATATTGCATAATAATAAAGATTTATTTTACTTATACATATAAATATATTTAAATGTATTCTCATTCAAATATCAAATAATCATAATAATTCAATCACACACACGATATACGAATTTCTCTTGTTACTATAATTATAGAATTGTCTGGAAAGTTCGTGACAATTTATCATATTAATAAAAAGAAAACTTAAAAATTTCAAATTACCTGAAGATAACGATACCTTATAAAACTGAACAAAACAAACGTCATAATATAAAGTACCTCCTCACTTAAAAATCAGTACCAATTTTCTCAACTTAAGAATCTGATTCCAAGAAAAATAAGTCGTTCCCTGCAATGAGTACCATTTTTTGTACTTAGTATCTGTATACAGTGGCTCAAAAAAGTAATGGCACACTATATAATTAAAAAAATTCACTTAATTCTAAAATTTTGGTTTCGATGAAGCTTTGTTTATATATAGAGCATAATTGGTCAGAAATGCAACAATTTTTTGTTGTCGGGAAAGCATTCTTAATAGGTTGAAGTCAAATGACTTGGAAATTATAAAAATCAAATCATTATTCTTCAAAATCACTTTGAAGTTATAGTTGTTACACAGAATTTTTTTATAGCAAGGTGACAGAGCACTAAAAATTAAACATATTTTACCTAAAAGGTTTTGCTTTATCGCGCACCATTACAAAGTTATGATGAAAAGACGAGAAAATGCACTGAAACTTTCGACGTTAATCTTACTTCCTTAAAGTGGTATTTCGATAAAAAGAAAATTAATTCTTGCATATACTACTACACTCTACATACTCAGAGTTTCATTAAAAACAAGAATTTTCGATTTTATTAAAACGATTATGTATGGATTAATTTTTTATTTACAGCAATACCATTTTAAGTAGGTGAAATGAACGTTCAAAGTGTCATTGCCTTTTTTTATTTTTTAAACGTAACTCTGTAATGATGCGTGACAAAGCAAAACCTTTTAGGTAAGAAATATTTAATTTCCAGTGCTCCATTGCCCTATCATAAAAAGATTCCCAGAAACAATTATACTCAAACCCACGAACAGTGTGACACATGATTAGCTCGTGAAGCTTTAACCCTTTGCACTCCTTTGTCGAGTGTGACTCGAAGTCAGTTTTTATCACAGTAATTCCTATGTTGAGTCACACTCGACATTTTAAAAGTACCATTTTAAATACAGTAGCGGACAACAGTTTAAGACCAAAGGGTCAACGAAATTAAACAAATATAAGTAAACAACTAAGCTTGAGAGTTATGTTTAACATAATTAATAAAAAAAAATAGGTACCATACAAGGAATTGTCCTTTCAAGTAAATTTCAAATAAAGCACTTAAAATACTAGGGTCAACGAAATTAAACAAATATAAGTTACAACAAAACTTGAGAGTTATGTTTATTATAATTAATAAAAAAAATAGGTACCACACAAGAATTTGTCTTTTCAAGTAATTTTCAAATAAAGCTTAAAATACTAGGGTCAACGAAATTAAAGAAATATAAGTTACAATAAAACTTGAGAACTATGTTTAATATAATTAATAACAAAAATAGGTGCCACTCAAGGAATTGTCCTTTGAGGTAAATTTCAAATAAAGCACTTAAAATACTAGGGCCAACGAAATTAAACAAATATAAGTAAACAACTAAGCTTGAGAGTTATGTTTAATATAATTAATAAAAAAAAATAGGTACCACACAAGGAATTGTCCTTTCAAGTAAATTTCAAATAAAGCACTTAAAATACTAGGGCCAACGAAATTAAACAAATATAAATTACAATAAAACTTGAAAGTTATGTTTATTATAATTAATAAAAAGAATAGGTACCACTCCAGAAATCATTCTTTGAAGTAAATTTCAAATAAAGCACTTAAAATACTAGGGAGTTATTAGCAACAAGATTAAAAAATAATTCGTAGTGCAAAGAGATAAAGTTTCGGGAGCTGATTTCATCTTGTTGAAAAGACGTCTCCTGACAAGAAAAGAATCGTTCTATGTGTGAGCAATTATGCTCTATGTACACAAAAAATTTCATCAAAACCAGAAATTCAGAGTTAGGTGAATTTTCTTGTTGTACAACGTGCAAATACTTTCTTCAGTCACTTTACGTGTATGTCGAATGAAAAATCGCGTGAAAGCCAATCGTGCATTGAAGGTGTTAACTAAGCTTTTCTTTTCAATGAAAAACTTACGGTACGGCCACATAGACCAGCTTAGGGTGTGGTTTGGCCCTGGACAACGTCGACACGCAACCGCTATGCCTTCTGAACGAAGTTAGCGGAAGTGTCACTCTCATGGTGCCGGAATCTCTGCGTGCCAACCTCGAGGACATCTCGTGTGGCACTAGAATAGCGTAGTCGTTCATGTTGCTGTCACAATTTCATGAAAAATCGTCTTTCCATCGATGATCCTTAATATTTTCTCTTGAATTCCAATTTTACACGTGTCGGCGCGATTTCGAGGAAGAAGAAGTTACGATCTTCAAGATTCGTCCTGTTCAGTGCGTTCTGTATTTATTTATTTATGGTCCTGATTCCTTTTTACGTAAACACTAGTTGCTGTTCAATTAGGAGCGAAGATGTTGTTCAACGTCGCAGAATCGAAGGGAGAGCCTGTTTGCTGAAGATAATTCGAAAAGTGTTTACAAGTTTCGTTTGCTAGTTTACTCAGTAAGATCGGATGGAAGTTCTCGTTGATGAATTCAGATTTTATGTTTGGAAGACGAAAGACATCTTGCCGATCGTTTCACGTGGAATTCGAGGTGTGTTTCGTACTTTCGCGTAAAGTAAACGGTATATTGTTGCGCACGTATAAATATTGTTAAACGTGTGCATTTGTACATTTCAGTGACAAGAGAAATTAAATATAGTAATAGCAAAGGATGTACAATACTAGGGTTCAAGTTGGTAGTGTATATTGTATTTAATCAACTTTTCCTGTACTGAAAGACTTAATATTTTGAATACAAAAAGCATAGAAACAGTAAAAAGCATTTTTTTCAGTAGTTGGTTTTTAACGCAGTTTTCACCAGCATTAGAGTTACGAACGAATTTGCAAAGATATTTTAGTCTGAAGTCATGAAACAAAATTTCTTCACTAAGTTAAATCATATTATACTACTTTTTCATCTAATTTTTATTTCCTAGGAAACTATCTTAGTTCTGATATTATGTCTGAAACATCTACAGTAGCGGACAAATGTTTAAAACCAAAGAGTCAACGAAATTAAACTAACTAATTTATAAGGAATAGCATGATAAATAAAAATGAACGTATAAATAATATTTGCAGATCATAAAGCTATGTTCTACATTGTTCTCTCGTCCTAAACTTTTGTCCGCTACTGTACGTCTTAAAACGATTTCATAATTTTTAAATGCCTCCAATTAAAGATTTCCGCTTGTTAACGCAAGAAAATAATTCTTTTAAATAACAAATACTGTTACCTAAACATTTCCCTTACTTTTACGTTGCATTCGAAACATTCGAACATCTACATTTTAACACTAGATTTACGGACATTTTTTTAATATCTATTTCCAATACACATATGCTAAGGAATAAGGTATACATCGAACAGAATTAAAAATTGCAGAACTGAGAGGGAAATAGATTTGGGTATATTTATATCGCTCTATTAATAAGTTAGCGAAAATTGCTAGGAATAATAGTAATTGTTTTTGCACATTTTGCTCATGAAGTTGACAAATTGTCATCAAACTGACAGGTCCCGTAAACCTAGTGTTAATCAGCAAATTTAATATTAACAGTTAAATATCTCTCGTGTTGCAATTCTCTTACACAACTCATCTTTTTTATTCTAGAATCCTATTCCTACATTTTGCCAAGCAATTGTTGTTCCAAAAAATGTAAAAATACTTTGAAAACAGTCAGGCTGTTCTTATTTCCGAGGCAGCCGAAGCAACGTCGGGAAGAACAAAGCTTCCAACATGCATTCGGTGGAATAACAGTAATTGTTTTCGAAAATTTTGCTCATGAAGTCTGAAACCCGTCAAACTGGTCCCATAAACCTAGTGTTAATCTGCAAATTTAATATTAACAGTTAAATATCTCTCGTATTGCAATTCTCTTACACAACTCATCTTTTTTATTCTAGAATCCTATTCCTACATTTTTCCAAGCAATTGTTGTTCCAAAAAATGTAAAAATATTTTGAAAACAGTCAGGCTGTTCTTATTTCCGAGGCAACCGAAGCAACGTCGAGGAGAATAAAGCTTCCAACATGAGTTCGGTGGAATAATAGTAATTGTTTTCGCAAATTTTGCTCATGAAGTCTGAAACCCGTCAAACTAACAAGTCCCGTAAACCTAGTGTTAATCAGCAAATTTAATATTAACGGTTAAATATCTCTCGTATTGCAATTCTCTTACACAACTCATCTTTTTTATTCTAGAATCCTATTCCTACATTTTTCCAAGCAATTGTTGTTCCAAAAAATGTAAAAATATTTTGAAAACAGTCAGGCTGTTCTTATTTCCGAGGCAACCGAAGCAACGCCGAGGAGAACGAAGCTTCCAACATGCATTCGGTGGAATAATAGTAATTGTTTTCGCAAATTTTGCTCATGAAGTCTGAAACCCGTTAAACTAACAAGTCCCGTAAACCTAGTGTTAATCTGCAAATTTAATATTAACGGTTAAATATCTCTCGTATTGCAATTCTCTTACACAACTCATCTTTTTTATTCTAGAACTCTAAACCTAAATTTTTCCAAACAATTGTTGTTCCAAAAAATGTAAAAATATTTTGAAAACAGTCAGGCTGTTCTTATTTCCGAGGCAACCGAAGCAACGCCGAGGAGAACGAAGCTTTCAACATGCATTCGGTGGAACGAATATTCGGTTCGCTGGAGGGCCGACTAATTGCACGCGGGACGATTTACTTTAATTGACCCCGGAAGACAGCAGGGAAGTTCCACGGAAGTCGTGAACGAGATAGAAGAAGAGAACCGTGCGGAAACGAACGGAACACGTCCAACTCGAAATTGCTTCGTTCCCACCGACGACCGAGCTGCGAATTTGTTCGGCATTGGTTTCGATTTATCGAACCGTCGCGTCGTCGCGCCGTAAAAAATATTACGACGACGATACCGCCGTCCATGAACGATGTTATTTCCCCTCGTGGAGGACTAGAGGGACACTTAAAACAGTATTTCTTATTCGTCTGTTTGCTCATCGGATGGGTTCCAGTATTTGGAGAAGGAAGTAAACATGATTAGGCTGCACCAAGTAAATTAGTTTTATCTAGTACTAAATAAGAATCTTTATTTAAAAACGTTTTCCAGATCATTTATGCGATACTGCTTCGTGTTTTGTTCGATGAAGAATATCGTAGAATAAAATTTTTGTATTGTAAAACGATTCAGACGAAAAAATATAATTTTTTTTTTTTGGTATTTTTCAAAAAGTATATTCAACTCGTAGAAATTTTCTGAATTTATATTTGAAGAAATCTTTGGTAACAAATTATTATTATTTTGTGGAATGGGTAATTTTGGAAATTGTTGAATCGATCTGAAACGGTACATGTTTCCTAAATTTTATTGATGCTTATCATTACTCTTATTTACATACATGAACTAGAAGTTCCAATCTTTTTCTGAATAAGATGTACAAAGTAATAAAATAAGGTAGAAAGTTTGTATGCTTCTAACACATACAAGTTTTTATATTTAGTTACTTTAATTATTTTTTACATTAAGTTACTTTAATTATTTCTTTAACACGAGATTTATGGACATTTCTTTGTGTACCTGTTTCTAATATACATAAAAAATAGATATACATAATACAGAATTTGAAACTCCAGAGCTTAGAGGGAAATAGATTAGGGTATGTTCGTATCATTCCATAGATAAAAGTTAACAAAAATTCCTAGGAATGATAGTAATTGTTTTTGCAAATATTGCTCATGAATTTCGAAACCTGTCAAATTGTCGGCTCTCGTAAGCCTAGTGTTAAAAAAGAAATTTAATCGTATAAGGTTTATTTTAATTATGGTTGCAATAAAAATAAGTACGTGTTTTGGCCTAATAAGAATTAATTTCTTCGAGATGAAACTTTATTTAGAAATAAAACGGTGAAATATTGATAAATATTGTGGATAAGGGAAAGCAACCTAGAACATAGTGCAAGAAAGAAAGTGTTTCTTCGTTTTAGATTGAGATCATGCTACAAAAAGAAATAAAACGAATAATTTATTAAACGTGCGTGTTTGACGTATAAATTCAAGAAAAATTCCTAATTTCTTTTTTCTGGAAAATTTTACTAAGGTACAAAAATTTGTTTCGAAAAGTAGTTTCCGTAAAAACGTAAAGTAATTAAAAAAAAATGTGTACAAATATTTAAGTAACTGGTCTGATAAGACGTTATCGCAAATTGAAAGGTGTAAACATTTGAAAAAATAAATATACATGATAACTCCATGTTTGAGGACGATGTCTGCAAATTGAAGCATTTTATGAAATACGTTATTTTTCGAAAATTCAAGTTAACATAGAAACATGCTTATGTTTCAATTCATATTCAGATTCAAACTCAAATAAAAGCTTAAATTGCGATTTCAATTTTTCTAGTAATCAATGTCGCTTAATAAACAAATCCACTCATTCTTAGCGCAAAAATGAGTAATTTACAACTTAGTATTCAAAATTACTCTAATTGAACCTCCTTTATCCGAATATTTATTATCGGAGCATTGTACTCAGATAATTGTACCGTACCAACACAGTATCACCTAATGATTGTTCTTTATTTCTAAAAATTATGAAATGTTACAGTGACAAAATATAGGATATGCAAAAATTTAAACGAATTGTTAATCTTCTTAATTGTTTGACTGCGGACGGATTTTTTCGGACCTATGTGAAAATTGCGGCACTAATTGCGCGTGTATAGGAAAAAATGAAAAACACTTTTCATACAATAAATTCACTTGTATTGCATTGCAGTAACAAAAATTAGAAAAAAAATATCATTTATTTACTTAAATCTGTAAACTCATTTTGTGGATAAAAGTAGTAAAAAGCACTTATAATTCACTTAAATTAACAGAAATAATTTTTCATGATCCTTTACACGGGTGGTTTGCTACACAAAACGCGTGAATTCCCTTTTTACAAATAGAACAAATTAAATTTGAACGTTTAACTCTTCTACCATGTTTATTGCTGCATTCCACGCACCGCCGCAAATTCCGTCCAGGTAGTTTTTCAAAACTAAATCTTTGAAATATGTAATATTATTAATAAATAGAAATCATATGCTCCGTAAACGCAATGAACGTTACTGGGCGCACAACTGTTACTCATTCAAAGTAGAATTATTGCAGTTTACACATTCTTGGCATAACAAAAAAGTTAATACTAATTTGGCACTCAAACAGTTAATATCAACTTGAATAAATGAAATTTAGTAAAAGAAAAAGCAATTGTTCTATCATCGAAAAATGTTGTTAACTGAACATTTTTGTTAATTACACTTATTTATATATATTTGTCATTTATAGTAGTCTCTACTGTGTCTCTAACATCCTTGCCAGTAAAGATTATCACTTAAACAAAGTTAAATTTTCGAAGTCTTACAACTTCAAAGTTGCACCTCAAACGCAAAGGAGTTCTCAATTACTCGCAATCAGTCAGCCAATTAAAGCCTTAAATTCTATTCAAACTGTAAGTCTGATTTCAGCTTTCTAATTTTGATTCGGTGCGCGAAGAAAGCGAAAGGTTCTCTGATCTTTTCAAAAGTACCCTCGGCAGCCGAAGGGTTTCCTTTCACAAGAAACGAGCCGTCTCGAGAAAGCGGCTCGTCGCGCGATAGAAACTGCACGGTAGTTTCACGCGAAAGCGCCTTAAACCTGGCCGCTCTTTTTTTATCGTCCGCTCGAGTTATCGAAATCGTGACGCGAAAGATACGTATACGTACGTACGTTTCCCAGCCACCCCCTTTTCCTGACTTTTATAACCGCCGTTCCACGAATCCTACGGCGCGTGAAACATCCAGTGTACGCGGAACATAACGGGCGGAAGAAGCTGCAAAGGAGAAGACGTTTCGCGCGACTTTATTTCCACTTTACGCGTTCTGTCGTCCCCCGATCGACTTTCAAGCGCGAATCGTACACGTATATCGTGCCGATCAAGAACGAGGTAAATTTTTTAAAGATGCAGTAATTCGGGAGATAACGGTAACGATGGTTGCGGTTAAAATTTGGGAAATGGAAGAAAAGGTAAAAATCGTGAGACAAAAATTATTTATAAAAAGTTTAAAGTATTCAAACGTTGTTTATAGAAAGTTTAAAGTATTTAAACGTTGTTTATAAAAAGTTTAAAGTATTTAAACGTTATTTATAAAAAGTTTAAAGTACTTAAACGTTATTTATAAAAAGTTTAAAGTATTTAAAAATTATTTATAATTAGTTTATAAAAAGAGAAAATCAATGGCATTTTGTGGAATAAGAATGAATATTAGTAGAAGAAATCGCTCGTACTTATAAGGGAAATTGTACGAACGGTAATAATAACGGTTGCGGTTAAAATTCGGGAAATGGAAGAAAATGTAAAAATCGTGAGACAAAAATTATTTATAAATATTTTATAAAAAGAGAAAATTGATGCTATTTTGTGGAATCATAATGAACATTGGTAGAAGAAATCGCTTGTATTTTTAACACTATTCCTATCGACACTTCGCATATACCTATTTCTACCACGACGTTCCCACGTAAGACAGACTACAAAGTTTTCTCAGAAAATAAACAATGAAAAATGAAGTGAATATTGAAAAATGTATTATACGTATATTGGAGAAAAAGTCTAAAGTTTAAAGGCGATTCAATTACATTATATCTATGAAATTCTAATCGAAATTTTAAAAACGGTCATTCGACCGGTTGCGGTAGGAATAGTGTTAAGGGAAATTGTACGAATGGTAATGGTAACGGTTTCGGTTAAAATTCGGGAAATGGAAGAATATATAAAAATTGTGAGATAAAAATTATTTATAAATATTTTATAAAAAGAGAAAATTGATGCTATTTTGTGGAATTAGAATGAATATTAGTAGAAGAAATCGCTTATATTTTTAAGGGAATCTGTACGAATGGTAATGGTTACCAATCGTGGTTTGAAATTCTAAAACAGAGGAAAACATGGATGTAAAATCTTTTATAAATGTAATAGCAAAGGTTTGCATAAGTGTGGTATGAATATCGATGGAAAATGAAATATATTCTAATAGAAAGTTAAGGATACAGTTGTAATAATAGAAGCGTTGATAAAGTTCGATAATTTTGCAAGTTTTGTGGTATGAATTTATCTTTACCTGTACTATATTATTTAAAATTACCTCTATACTGTATTATTTAAAATTACCTCCAGAATCTGATTAATAATTCCAATAGAACTTGATCATATCTTTCTCATAATCTATTTCCACTTTAATATGAAGAATGCTGAAGTACAGCACATTCAAGTAACTGTTATGAATAAATTCCATGATTCAGAATTGGAATTAAATTTTCTGACATAAAATTGTAACAATTTAAAACATAATCGTAATTCTACACATGTACAAACTACACAAATACCGTAATCACATTAAGTGTAGAATATTTATTTATTTATCTACTTATTTACGGGAGAAAACCCTTTACAGTACATAGAAGAAAATACAGTTTAATCGTAAGAATTTAAACAACACAACAATTGAGATTTTCATCAAAATAACCTAAAAAGAAAACCATGTACTTGCAAATATCATTTTTAATTCCGAACATTGAAACAAATAAACAAAAATAATTCTCAGCTTTCAATTCTTCCAATTTGTTTCTACGAACGAATAAAAATAGTACAATCTAAATATAATAAAATTGTTATGAAAATATACCAACGATAAGGCATCTTTTCTTTTCTTAGAAACACAAATACTGAAAATAGGTTAATCTGAGTTTTTGGTGATGTTTCGCCTCTACGGCCGGAAATCAAAAAAATTGTCCTGAAAACTCGTTCATTAGCAAAATGGAGATCCATTGTTACACAAGCATCAAACACGTGTTTGGAAAAGTAACCAGAATTGTTGGTTTAACGGGACCCGTCAATTTGACGGGCTTCATGAGTAAAATTTCCAAACACAATTACTATTATTTCTAATAACTTTTGTTAACACTTATTGATGGACTGATACGAATATACCTTAATCTATTTCCTTCTCAGCTCTAGAGTTTAAAATTCTGTATGATGTATACCTATTTCTTGGGAATTGATAGAGGCGCTTCTTTTGTTTTCTTTTGATTTGTTGATGTTTATTTTCCTTTACAATTAGATTATTAGATTAACAAATTATTAAACTTTTAGTGCAATAGGATAATAGATTAACGTAAGTTTCAATTTTCATTTTTGTTGTTGTTGTTTGTTTGTTGGATTATTAGACTATTAGACTAGACTAGATTAGATTAGATTTGTAGATTACCAGATTATTAGTTTGTAAGGTAAACAATAGAAACAGATAAAATATGTGCCATGATAATTTGCTATACAGAGGAATTGTAAAGATGTGAACTAGAGGTCATCCTAAGCCTAGTAGGCAAGGATTAAATAAATTAATAATATATACCTATTTCTTAGTACATGTATATTAGAAATAGGTGCAAGGATTAAATAAAATAATAATGTATACCTATTTCTTAATACATGTATATTAGAAATAGGTACAAGGATTAAATAAAATAATAATGTATACCTATTTCTTAGTACATGTAGATTAGAAATAGGTGCAAGCATTAAATAAAATAATAATGTATACCTATTTCTTGGTACATGCATATTAGAAATAGGTGCAAGGATTAAATAAAATAATAATATATACCTATTTCTTAGTACATGTAGATTAGAAATAGGTGCAAGGATTAAATAAAATAATAATGTACACCTATTTCTTGGTACATGTAAATTAGAAATAGGTGCAAGCATTAAATAAAATAATAATGTATACCTATTTCTTAGTACATGTAAATTAGAAATAGGTGCAAGCATTAAATAAAATAATAATGTATACCTATTTCTTGGTACATGTATATTAGAAATAAGTACAAGGATAAAATAAAATAATGTATACCTATTTCTTGGTACATGTATATTAGAAATAGGTACACAAGAAATGTCTGTAAATATAGTGTTAACGGATCACCACGTTGTTTCAGCGATGTAAACGCGTGCAACACGTACACATTGTATACTACACGACTATTAACCGGTTCACAGGGAAATATTGAGTATCTTCGATTTTACTATCGTTTATATCTCGGATTTTCCACGAAACGAGAGGATTTCAAAAAAATTATAATCCTTCTATACAGTTACTTAAATACAATTATCATCCTTTGTTAAAACCACAAAGTTTCTTCTATCAAAAATAGTAAATAATGAAACTACAAACTTTCTTTCCTCAGAAATAATAGACGATAAAACTAAATCACTTTTCTCTTCAGATTTGCTAAGATCGTATTAACTTTGCTTAAACTTTTGAAATTATGCTACTCATTCTTTTACCTGTTGCCTGTAGCAGTTGAACCATTCTTTCTGTACTAAAAAGTTGAGCTACTTACTTTCCCATGTAAACCTATTAGGAACAACCTTTTCCAGCCTTCATACCTATTAGCATTAAATTTCGTCTTCTATTATTTCTTCCTGTACTTATCAGAATAAAATTATCCCCTGTTCTAAACTATTTAAACAAACTTCTTCTTTTCGGCACAGTTTATTAAATTATAAGTTAAATTATTTGTCTCTACAGCAGTGTTACAAAAAGTGTAATCTTCCTTAAGTTAATTGAAATCAAATATTTCCTACTTTTTCACAAACATGACAAAAATTCACTCGTCGAGCTACATCTTTTGTTTTCAAACACACTAGCATCAATTTTCTCACAAAACTCATAGAAGCTGCCAATCCATGGGCATTAGCAGAGGCTGGAAAAGTTATTCATAGAATCTATGAGAGGAAGTCATGCAGTCATCTATCTTTCGACTGGCAATCACCGTTGAAACATGTTTTCTAATTTTAATACAGCGTGTTCCGTATCTCGACGAGGCATCTATTTATCCGCCAACGGTTTCCTGCTGATCGCTCACGGTCTCCCATGAAGACGGTCCAAATTTACTTCGATCAAGCCTGAAGTTATCTGAAACTTTTTCCATTTCCATGGAAATTCTCTTTCACACCACGCTATTACGGGATGTTCTTTTTTCGATTTTTTCTATAACTTAACGTTTGTGGAGCTGTGAACGGAGGAAAACGAGGCTCCAAGGAAGTCATGGTACTTTCAAACGTTTTCCAATAGTTCAACACTGAATTTTTCTCTTCCATTCATTTTTTAGCTTTCATAAAAATTGATGCGTTTTAGAGAATTTTTGAATATCAGAAACATTAAAATTGATGGGGACAGTATTAAAATTTATCGATGAAACGAGATACAAGAGGATACTAGTTCTGTTTCTTAATTCTGCTCTCCAAAATTAAATTTGTAATTCAGTTTTAACTTTTGATTTAACTGATTTGGTCTGGTTCTACCTTTTAATTTAAATTTCAAGTTTCAAGTTTGTTTCATCTTAAATTGATTGATATGGAAAATTTAGTGCCTTCGTTGAAGATTTAAGAAACTTTTATGTTTTATATTTTTTATTTTTCAATAACGGATAATTTTAAGTTTTAGTATATTAGTAGAATAGAATTCTCATGGGATTTATACTTTAACAAATAATATATAATATTTAATATCTAAATATGTAGCTGAAAAATATATTTTTAATTCAGAATTTTTTAACTACTAATGAATCAGATTAAATAATCAAATTTTCAAAATGTTTTAGATAATTCTGTAATTAATTATAATTAAAAATTATCAACTACTTTCTTACCACCTTGTTAATCGTGTTCTGAGAATTCTTTAATAAATTTTTCAAATTATTTCTGATATGCAAAACATTCCATTTATCTTCCATAAAAATTAACTTTCACAGAAATTTTCACAGGAATATTACTCGCCTCGATGACGCAGAAAAACATCAAATGTAATGTATATCTAAATCCTACAAAATGTACCAAATAAATAAAAATAAATAAAAAAGAAAACAAAAAAATCTAACTTACAATATTTCTTTGATAAAAATGTTTGTATATAAAATAAAATATATATTTAAGTAACCATTATTGTGCAAGAGGAAAAAATAACGAATAAAATTGTATTTCAGCAACAATGAGTTCTAATTTCGTATCGACGTTTGTTTATATTATTGGAACATTTCTAAAACAGCGCCGACATGAAAAGAATTTACGTGCAGCGTCGTGAAACTAATTTTGTCCCTTAATTAAATATCGATTAATCACTGTCTAAGCTGACTTTCGACGAACAATTACTAGAAACGAAAGCTACGCGCAGGCTAATTAAAATTACGTTCGACTCATTAAAGAACTGGCATGGATTTCTCGGCAAGTAAATATTAAAGCCTCTTTAGATAATTATTGTTTCATTCTTTCTGATCATTTTAAGAAAGCATAGGTAAAATAACAACAGTCTTGAAATTCTTACAAATTACGTTCAATAATAAAATTAATTAATTTGTATCTTAAAAAAATAAAATACAATTAATGTTTTTGAATCTATCTCGTCTACAAATCAGCAAGCTTAAAATCAATTTCTTCATTTTATATTATAATCCCTATATTAAAAGTTTTGATTTAGTTCATTGCATCTCTTTTATTAATATAACTTAAATTCAATTCCATCATAACAATAAATTTATTAATAAATCAACATAGTATTCTTTTGATGAAATTTAAAGGGCAAAGAAAAATTTTCTAGTCTCTTGTCTTTATTTTACTGATTTTTTTAAATTGGAATTGTTTTGTCAATTGGAAAATTTCGTTAAATTGTATTTAACCTGGGAAACATAAAGTTCAAATAAATTTACAAGTAAATAAATTGTCACAACGATATATCTGAATTGTTTCTTCGATTATTTAACCAATAATAAGCAACTCGCAGCTGTAGCTATTTTTCTATCGATGGAGATGAAATAAGCGTTGGAACAAATTGTCCTCGGTGTCGATATGTCATGACCGGAAATTATAAGAGCAACGTGATCGATAATCGCGTCGCCAGTACGTTCTGGCTTCGTATACTTCGATCAGACCCGAATGTTTGCATAGATACGGAAATCTATTGACACGAGTGTCATGAGACCGGGCGCGATAACAAGGAATTGTCTGCTTTCACCAGATATTACGTCTTTCCCTGTCAAATATTTACCATGCTACATTTTTTAAACCGACGTTAAAAAAAAAAATAATAGAAATTTGTAAAGAAAACATGACCACTTGTAAGTTTTTGTTCAGGCTACGAAACTTATAAGAAAAAAGATTGTTTCTAACAATGTTTCATCAGTAATTTTATTTTTGTAGTTATTTCACGGTAAATAATAACACATGCAGTATGCTTATAATTTATTCACCTTTATAAATATTGCAAGATAATTGTTTATAACGTAATAGGTAGGACATTTCTAAAAAGATTTTTTTTCAAAACCTGTTCATTCAAGTTAATAAACTAATAGTAGTAAATTTGTATCATACATCCTGATTTAAACAGATATCTCATCATCGTCATGTATGTATTATTTACTTTTGTCATATATAGTATTTTGTTCATAATTAAAATGTGGTTATGCGGAATTTCTAATTTGATATTAATATCATAATTAAGATACATTAATTGTTATGTAATGAAGATAATTATTATACATATTATATTAAAAACTGTTATATCCTTTTTATTTTTTAAATAACAATGGAAGGTCTAAAACTTCATTAAACGTTTCGTTAGAATTGATCAGTAATAAAGACAGTATAAATTCAAAAATCAAATAATTTATTAAAATAGAAAATGTTTAAACAAATATGCTTCTATGTAAAATTGTAAAATAAGAAATACTTCAGCTTGAATTTATTTTACTAATTCAAACCGACTCATATCCACAGTTCACAGAAAAATTATTTATTTCGATCCCCAGAATATTAAACCAGCCTTCACGATGTTGGCTTACTATCATTGTAGTATCAATAACAATGTGTCGCCTTCGATGTGATTGAAACGCGAAACAAAAATATTTGCTCGCTCTTTCTAGTTTCCGGTTCAAGGAATTATCAGTTATTTCAAAGAAAAATCGTGAAAAGAAAAATTCAAAGAATTTCTTATTTACACTCCTGGAAGCAGAAAAATGTAGAACAGGTAGTTAAATCTTTAAGAAATATTCCACGGAAAGTAGACAAAAAAAAAGATTATCATGTATACTATTTGAACAGTGTTAAGTTTATTTAAAAAAAGGATATCTTGTAACTATCCGTTACTTTTTTTCAGGATAAAATTTCAAATTGGTCTCGTTGGGATGTTCATATTGGAACCTCGGATTACAGGACCGATGGCTTCGGATTATTTTAAACGAGGTAAGAAAAACATGTCAAGTTAAGTTCATTAAAAAATATAAAGTAGGACTCGGTGTCTAAATTGGAAAAAATTCCTCGAGGTAGACATTTTATAAAGTAAGAAGAAGTGCTGAAAATTACAGAGTTCCTTACAGATTTAATAATTCCCAGCTTATGGTTAAGCTCGAAGGGAGATTTAGAGTTAACGTTGTCACAAACTACAACAATGAACCCTAGATTATAAAATACTTTGCAGAAGGATTACTTCTACATTTAACACGGTCGAGTTTCCCTTCAAACATTCGATATCGCGTAAACTTCGTTCGAAAGGGATTCTAAAAATTAAATTATTCAGAAAAATGATATTTTTCGGTTTCTAAAAAGTCACACCTCTAACTCCTGAGAACTTTAATCTGAACTCATGAACGGTTGAAACGAGGACTTCGACCCTACAATCCTCGATTCTCCAAACCTTAAAACGAAACTCGAGATCCCTCGATCCGACTAGCACTATCCAAATTCTCTCTAAATCTTTCTTCTTCTTCTTCTTCCTCTTCTTTTCGATCCACAAATCTTGGCAAACTCCCTCACTTCACCGATCACGTTACACGCACCGAAACTTCACCAAACACCAAACGCAGTAATCCCAACGGAGCAAAAATCAATCACCCAGTCCGTGTCGCTCGTTTCGAAGACAATAGGATTCGCCTAATTGGCTGTTAGGAGAGTCCTGCGCCAACTGGCACGGCTACTAAACAGACAGGCTCTCGTCCTGGCGCGTGTCATGAACCAAGGACGCGTCGCTCGCGGGTACTCGCGAACAACGATCTTCTTTGGTCGCGTGTCGACGGTGAACTGACGCCAGCCATGCCTCGCTCTGTTGCTTATACGTAGGCTCTCGTCAGCGTGTACCTGTGTAACGCGCAAGTATCGACGCTGCTGGGACAAATATTAGAATTTTTTATGCGATAGAATATAACGTGATATAGTACAATATAACGCTATATAGTACAGTACAACGTGGTATAGTACAGTTTAACGCGATATACTACAATATAACACGATATAATAAAATATAATGCAATATAGTACAATATAACGCGATATAGTATAATATAACGCGATATAGTACAATATAACGCGATATAGTACAATATAACACGATATAATAAAATATAATGCGATATAGTACAATATAACACGATATAATAAAATATAATGCGATATAGTATAATATAACGCGACATAATAAAATATAATGCGATATAGTACAATATAACGCGATATAGTACAATATACCGCCATATAGTATAATATAACGCGATACAGTACAATATAACGAGTGATATAATAAAATATAATGCGATATAGTACAATATAAAGCGACATAGTATAATATAACGCGATATAGTACAATATAACACGATATAACAAAATATAACGCGATATAGTACAATATAACGCGATATAGTATAATATAACACGATATAGTACAATATAACGCGATATAGTATAATATAACACGATATAATACAATATAACGCGATATAGTATAGAATAAAGTGATATAATACAATATAACAGGATATAATAAAATATAGTGTGACACAATACAATATAACGCGATGTAATACATTATAACGTTGTATAACACAATATGAAACGATAGAATGCAATATAACATGATACAATAAAATATAACGTGATACTTGTTTGCGTAAAAATAGGGAGGGAAGTCTCAAAACCATTGTCTGAGATTCCCTTTCTTTCTTTGTACAAGTTGAACGTTAGAGATCTCATAAAAATTATGTATGAGAGCGCAACTAATGAAATTTTCGAATTCCCGCTTCGTTTGGTTGCTTATAGGTAGACAGTAGATTTTTATACAAATTTGTATGCAAATCTTTACAATGGCATCTAAAGAAACGGAATATAGACAGACACTTATTTCACTTTCTAAATTTCATAATTTTCAATCAACCTTTGATATTTTGTATACTTTGAATTAGGTGCATTCTGTAGATTTTCACACATTCGAATCTTGTATAAATGCATAAAAATCTGCAATTTACTCATGAACAAGGGGAAGAAGTCAATACCTTAGTTTTAAATATGTTATTTTTCCTTTTATAAAGGTTAGATATTACAAATTTTATTAAGATTAAGAGCAATAATTTAAACAATTAAACACTGTGATTTTTCTTCCATCTAGCTATTAATAAACAAGCTTACAAACAGAGAAGGGAGTCTAAATTTTCATTTCGATTCTGTTTTCTTATTTTGCGAAGGTCAGACGTTATAGGTTAGGCAATATAAATTTTATAGAGATAAGATGCAGCGTTGTACGCAATAAAATCCAACAATTTTTGTTTCCCTTGCTTATTTATAAGCTGAGAGAAGAAATCAAAGCTTTTCAAAATCTTTCTTGTTTTATGAAGGTCAAACGTTCTAAATTTTGGAAAGATTAAATATAAGAATGTGCACAACACAATATTCAATTTTTCGTCGCATTTACTTGTTTACAAGCATGAAGAAGGATCCATATTTTCGTTTCAAATTTCTATTCCACTTTTACAAGGGCGTATTGTAGGTTAAGTGTGACAGCTTACGCAACAAAATATTCGAGTGTTCAATATATTTCCTTGCTTACAGGCAGAATGAAAAGTTTAAGCCTTCCTTTTAAATTCCTATTTCTATTTCATAAGGGTTGTGCGCTGTAAGTTAAGCGTTATAGGTTGGGCATTATAGATTTTATAGGGGTTAGTCACAACAGCGTACGTGACAGAGCCCTGTCTTCCCCTGATATTGATATTGATGCAATAAACAAAACAAACACGCAGAAAGAAAATCATAATAAAAGTCATGTGTCATTGTTATCTTTCGATAAATTTTATCTTCGCCGGATAATTATCAGGTTTAGTTGGGATTTAGTTTAAGTGGAATAGAGAGGAGTTGTTGGAATGGGAATCAAATCTTGGATTGGGCTAATCCCTTGAGGTGTTTCATTGTGTACTGAATAAGATTAGCTGAATTTCTTTGCAAATATAGATTCAAAGGTATATATATTTTTATCTTTCACATTACAGTTTAATAATAATGAAATTTGATGTGTTGTTATTTAGAAATCAGCTAAGAATAAATTGCAAATGTATTAAAGATTAATAATCTTTAGAATGTGTTTCTAATAAGTTGAAATACCATTCCTTTAATAAAAATTAATAAATATAACGAACAATTGAAAAATTATCAGAAACTTTGCTGCAAAAATTTTAATTTCAATTTTGGGAATAAAATTCTTTCAAATTATTAATGCTAAACCCTATTTTCGAAATTATTGTTTTGTAGAATTTAAAAAAATGAATTTGGTAAAATTTGAAAAGAGAAATAATGACAGATTTTTTAACAAGTGAAATTTTGAAACTTCTAATCTTTACCTTTTAATTTAAAGGAAGAGTGTCCTACAATTGAGGACTGAAAATTTGTGTAATTATTAAATTTTTCTCACTTCGAACAGTGATCAGAAGAAACAAGATTAAAAAGTTATATCATCGACTATCCAACCAAGTATCGATAAGAATCTAGTCTATCAATTGTTTTCAGACGGCAGATTCAACAATTTCTCGACAGACAAGCTGTTCTAATGTACATAAATCATATATTTTTCCATGTACTGAATTTAAGTCGTTCTGCTTGTTCGGTGTTCACTTCGTTTGAGTATCGTTTGTTTACTTTATATTCGATATTCGCTTCCTGCATTGCATCTGAAAACAGATTTGTTTTCTCATTTTATGCTTTCCACGCGCAATCAAAAATTTTCATTATTTATCTTGTTTTTAACCGTTTGGTTTGCGCTATCCTCGTGTTTTCTTACTGCTCTTCTGTTAATTCTGTTAATGAAGTCACGTTTCAAATATTGATCCTAAAAATGAGCCGAGATTTTTGGTGAAACCATCAATATTCATTATTGAACTACTCAATTAACACGACTAATATCCAGTTTCCTAGTAAAATTCATTTTTAAAATTTTAATATTACAGACTGTACAATGCAAAGAGATACATTGAAATTTCATGCCTCTACCTCCAGGATTACAAAATAGAATATTATTTTTAAATTTATTTTTTAAAATCATTCTTATAATCCTACTTTTAACTGTATTTATATCCTAAATATTTTGTATGAAACATGTCAAAGTACTATCTTATAAATATAGATGTGCTGTGAAAAAATGTTCTTTCCATAATATTCCTCTTTCAGAACTTCTAAAATTGTTTTAAATATATTTTATAATTCAAAGCAAGGGAGGTGTTGAAGTATTTGTTATGGCATAGAATAGAAATAACAAATACCAATCACTGCTTTCTTTTTTTTATCAAATATTTTCTGACTACGTTAATAATATTGCAAACATTAAAGCACGGTAGAACCTGGTTTATCCAGTTCAAACGAGACCGAGCCTGATTCGAGTATCAAAAAATCTGGATAATCTAAAAAAATTTGTTAACGACATAAATAAAACCGTCTATACACACTTTATTTTATTTATTACACACTTAACAATATAAAGCAAAGTTTGCAGGCAGTCGACAACTTATGATCTCTACACTGTACCTTTAAAGTTCTCTGATTTTTTATGTGTTTATAGGTTTTCCATATGCGTCTACCTTTCACACTTCTCATACATTATACAGACCGGACAAACCAGTGCAGGATACGGAAAAACGGAGTACCGCTGTGCTCCAATTTTTCGGTTAAAAATTTCAACACCCTGAAAAAACTACCACCATATTTAAACGCTATTTTAAGACAAAGGTTACTAGCAACACAGTTCTAAAATGGAAGCACTAACCGAGGAACGAAAATATTTCGACATCGTCTTTTAACATCAACTTAAAGGAAAGCATAAACTCAGCTGTTTTCAGAATTACAACGCATGCACCGCATCGTTGATTATTTATCTAATTATTTAATTCTGCCTTCGAATTGGCTTTAACACTAGATTTATCAACCAATCAAAATGACCGGCTGTGATATATATATATTAAAACATATCTAACAAGTATTTCGGAAAAACGAAATTTATATAATTGAACACATCTATACCCGCTATCGGTACAAAATTTGAAACCATTTCCTAATTTATAGTCGGATTGAATCCCTCATTAATTTTCTTGACAATTAAAAATTAATACAATGATCATCAACAAGAATTTTCTATATTTTAACACTTTACTGACTAGAAACCTATTAATCTGCTTTCACATGCTTGGTCTGTAAATTTTGTGATGTTCCCTTACACGAAGGTGACTGTTTCGACTGATATCGTATACATACTGTTAAAAAATATTAAACTAAATATAAAAATAAAAAAAAAAATTAAAAATATTAAACTAAATATAAAAATTAAAAAAAAATTAAAAATATTAAACTAAATATAAAAATTAAAAAAGAAAATTAAAAATATTAAACTAAATATAAAAATTAAAATTAAAATTAAAAATATATAAAATATTAAATATTATCAATTATGCGAAGAAAATCATTGCGATCAGTTCGTTAGCAATTTATCCGCGCCAAAATGAGCAAGCAGGTCGAGAGGGCGTATGCAATAAGTCGAGCCACGAGCGGTCGGTAAAGTGTTAGACTTTTGATCGAAGAGTTTCATAAGTTAACACAATTCTAGATTCCCTCCTCTTTCGAGCTGTTGCGTTCCTCGGAATACATAACTATCACAAAACTTTTGACCAATGGTGTACGTGATCAACGGATAAAATCGTAACACCTTGATCAAGCATACGACGAAGTTTCAACTAGAAAATGTTTACAAAAACAGGTGAAGTTAGTCATTTTCAGCAGTTAGTAAATCTACCGTTAGCGAAAGACAACCACGCTGTCATGTTTCGTTTACCGTAAGACCGAGAACCCTGTATGAAACGCAACAGGGATAAAGCTGCTTGTTTTACGAAGAAACATCGGGGAGATATTCTCACGAAGGAAGTTTTTTAGAGAGGGCCATTTGTTACTTGTTTTACGGCGGATGTCGCTGTACGAATGAAGCAACTTCCAAGTTTATACTTTCCAAGCGAAACGCGAAATAAAAGCGACGCTACGAAGGAGCAGGACTAATGACTGAGCGTTCCAAACTTGTGAAATAACTGAACTGGCGATGATGGGAAAAATAAAAGTAGTTTATGTAGGAAATCGGGGAATAGAAAAAGTGCAGGAAGTTGGAAGGAAAATCTGGATGAGCGAAAGAAATAGGAATAGCTGTTTACGATTCACGTTTCAATAAACCCTGCGCTAAAATTCGCAACGTTTTTGAAGCGTCAACCCTTTCGCTACCAGCGTCACATACATGTGCCCGTAATTATGAAAGTGGTTTAAGTCAAAATTTAAAAAAGAAATGAGTTTATCAGTTATTTCACACTACATTATTTTAAACTAAATTAATTCAATGTAATTTTTACGATATCGTCAAAAATGAACCATAATATGGTGGTTGTAATTTCAACATTATATGGAATTCATTTAGTGTTAATTATGAAAGTGGTCTAAATCAAAAATTTAAAGGAATTATATGAACATAACTTTAAAATGGCGTGTTGCCCTCTTGGCTGCAAATTCAATGCATGAGATTCCGGTAAAATGAACCTTATAAGATGTTCTATAAAACTTCTTTAGATGATTCTAAATTCCACCTTTTGGATCTTTCACCTAAAAGGAAAAGACCAAAAATATACGGAAATATTAAGCTACTTCCATTATACATCACCACTAGAACAGTAACGGAAGAAAAACATAAAGATATTATGTGTTTACTATCATACATCATCTATCATAAGAATCTAAAAACTCATAATGATAAAAGCCTAAAATGATAAAAATGGATAATTTTTTAAAAATAATTAATAAACGTTCATGAATTATTTCATTAAAATAAATGTTTTTAATAAAACTCGTAGTTTTTTATTGCTTTAAGTCATTTATAGGATATTCAGTTAATTTTGAAAATAGTCTAAGTCAATTCAAACTTTAAAAACATTTTCATATGAATTTCACACAAAATTTCATATTCATAGTAAACTTCCATTAATCAAGACTAATAAAATTATAAATTAAAACGTTGCATAATATAAAAATATTTTTTAATTTATTCGAATGCAATTCATTAAATATCTCGAAACAAGAAATATATGACTTATTGTTAGACCACTTTCATAATTATGGGCACATATGTGACGACCCGATTTTCTTACCTGAACTCAGCGTCAGAAATATGTGACCGGCGTTCATTACCAGTTTATGACAATAGTTTGTACCACATCGTGCAGTACATAGATGGGTTATGTTATAAAATAATAAAATAGATACAGGATGTTATTGATCTGGCGATAATTACTTTTCTTTTTTAAATCTGGGCGACACAAATATGTCCGACGTGTTCTTTATCAATATTTCTTAATTTAAATAATAAAACGTCTGGGCTGTGGTAGTGATTTGTCTCCTGAGGCCCTGGTAGCGAAAGGGTTAATATTGTAAGTGAGTAGGAGGCATACGAAAGGAAATAAGCTTATTCAAGAAAATGATATATCAAACTTAGATATAGTAATTCATATATATATATATATTTGTTTGAAGGTAAGAAAATAAACATTATGGAAGATTTACAAAACATAATTTTCACGGATTAAAAGAGCAATTGTGAATAATTTGCAGACAGACTTAACTCTTTGAAGAGATTAACCCTTTGCGCTCGAGAGGTGACTGTTAGTCACAAAATGATAGTTTCGCAAATTTTCAGACTTTGGTCAGTTTGTTTATTAGTCAGACTCAGAGGTTGAATAATTATAAATATAAATTTTAGTACATCACTTAACTAAACTAAATGACGTTTAATACAGGCGAATCTTAGTAAATATTTTGCATTTGAAAATGTTTGAAGTATGTTGGTATAATTTGACTGCTAGCAGTCGCCTTTCCAGTTCAAAGAGTTAAACTTATAGAAAAGTTATAGAGAAATGATACCTGCAATCTGAAACGGAAAAGAAAGATTCTAGGAAATTCACATCACGAGATGTTTCATTCCAAACACTGTTCACGTTCTATAAAACTCCTCGTCCTTCTAGCAATTTTTAAAAAAAGAAAAATTGCAGTAACGAACCAGCTTTTTTATGACATCATCGAGGAGCACATTTGTGGAATAACGAGAGATGTAGCTTTCGAACAACCTCGGTTCGAAATCCGCAGGAAATCAAAAGAAGTGACGTCAAGGAATTTTCTGTAAGAAGGAACGACTGTGTAATTTACGTCCCACACGTAGAAGCAGTTGATACCAGTTGGCACAAGCCATAAACTTAAATGCATCAATGGAGATCGCGGCAATTCTCCTAAATAGAGATCTCCAACAATTCACACTCCGCTAGATTCATGATTGCTCGTGAAAAATGGGATCAAAGTTCTACTAGTCTTAATTTTGCTGGGTAACAAATTTTAGTTGCTCTTGTAAATTCAATATTCCTTGATTCTCGACCAGTTAAAATTTGTCGTCAGCGATAACTACTGAATACTTGACAATTTGTCATTGCTTGTCAATTTTTCTCAAACAAAATTAGTTAAAAGTAATTATTAGTATTTATTATACAGTATTTATTAGTTAAAGGTAAGATATTTATTAATCCTAAAAATCTGTTCCCTTTCAAATAATGAATAACTTGCTTAATTACAGGCTTAGAATAGCTTTGTAACATTTTATTTATTTAAAACAACATGTTCAGGTATAACAAGTTACACTTAATATACTCTAGGCTACTCCCATCTTTATTTTTTATTATCAAATGATTATTTTTTATAAATTTATTATTAAGAAAAATAAATTTAATAATATTATTTTTTATTATAATTTCAAATTATTTCTTATTAATAGAAAAATTAATATTAAAATCATTTATTTTTTATTTTATTTTTATTATAATTTTTATATTAAATTTAATAAGAATTACATTTTTTTATTTAATTTAAATTATTAATATATCATATATTTATCTTTAAATTTGCAATTTAATATTTTTATTAAACTAAATAATTATAGTATTAAAAGAAAACTTTTTAATATATAAATTTACAATTTAATCCTATATTCAGGCATAATATTATATAAGATTTTACGTTAATAAAACTTTTAAAATAAAAGGAAACTTATGAAGGCGTTGATTTATAAATAAGACATTACTCACTCTTAAAAAATTTGTATTAGATAAAAATATTTAATTAAAATTAAAAATCCAACGAACTTAACTCATTCCTTTCAAGCTTAAGTATTTGGTTAATCCTGGAGACCTAATTTCTTTTCAGTCTTCTTTTCACCAGGTTTTTTATTTTCCTTCCCGTTCTGATTTTTCAATTAAAACTTCATACATATTACAAACTAAGTAAATAAGGTTATTACTTTATACGTACAAAATAGATGCACACGATTTCGATAGTATTTTATAACTTCACACCTACGATCAATTTCTAAAATAGGAATTAATATGAAATCTATAGAGAGAAGCAGCTTTACTTTATAATGTTCGAACGAAATACCAAGTAATAAACATTTTCGTTAAGGACAATGAGGTCGATGTTACCTTTTCACTCAATAAATACGTTTTACAATTTATCCAGCAGTAACATCAATATTAATGTGCCACTGAACTTTACATTATCCAAGTCTCTTTGACCTTTTCTGTAAAATGTTAGTCGTTGATATGTCTGCAATGAACATTGTGTAAAATATCGCTACATCATGACAAAATTATGTACGCTGAGTGTGCAAATTTCGTCAAATGTAACCTTTTGCTAGCTTTGCCTTAGACCAGTGAAAAATCACTTTTATAAATATTAATTTATTCCAGATGTCAGCTAAGGACCTATACAAGACAAACAGAAAATTCACTAAAATTCTCAGTAGATAAATACATCATGTCCTAAAATTAACATGGCAAAACCGAATAGACCTACCTTACATTTTTATGGAAAAAAAAAGATAATTTAAGTAAGAATTTCTAATAGTTAGAATCTTTTAATATTTGTAATTTATTCAATAAAATTATTAGATCATCCATTATTAATTCCATTAAAATTGTTCTCTGAACAGAAACTAACGTAATATTCAAACTTCTCCAAAGTTCAACATAACAAATTGTTATTTACACGATATATCATTGTTTTAGAATCGTAGTTTTTCGATTGCTCTGAAACATTTATATAACCGTATTACTAAAATAAAATTAATTCATTTAATCTTGTAAATAAAATAAAATAAATTCATTTAATCTTGTAAATAAAATAAAATAAATTTGATCTTGTAAATATTCGTGTTTCAAATTCCTTGGAAATTGAATACTAAAACAAAGCTGAGACAGAATTCAAGAATGAAGTTCAAGAGAATTTCGAAAAGGAGAAGCAAGAAACCGATTACGAAGCAAATGAATATGTCACGCTCGCCTAATTGCGCAACGGGGAAAATCATTACTCCAGCATTACGAAATCATTACACAACGTCATGTGCCAGGCTCCCGGAAACCTTTTATTAGTTAATAACACAATTATTATAACAATGCTTGCGTTGTTGTCGAAGAAAAACAAGCTATTTTTACACTTCAAAGGAAACGTACTTCTAACTAAGCTAATTATCATAATTGTTTCTATAAAATTAACGTAGCTATAAAAAAAGATTCGTTTTGTTAATGAAATCTTTTTAATAAATAAAATCAGATTTAGAATTTTTATGATTTTCTTTAAACAAAGATTTCTGTTATCGTTTCCTTATTCGTGCAAGTATTGCTTTATAATATTTGTGAAGTGGTTAAGAGAAATTAATTGTAATTTATAATTATATTAAACAGTTATGAAATTAGTTTAACTGTTGATTTCATTTTAGATATTTTAGTAACCAGAAGAGAGTAATTTTTTCATACTTTATAGAGAATTGCAGAATGCTTTAGAACATTCTGAAGGATACTGTATAGTAAAAATGTTATTGAAGTACTTCTACAATAAAGTTTAAAGCAAAAGTTAGTGACGAGTTTGTTGATTCAATCCTACTCTGAAACATCGTAAGTAGAAAACATCGAAAAATTGATACTATGAGAGCAAAGCGATAATTTACCAAGATTAGATACAGTTATTGCACACGCATACTTTAATAGAAACAATTAAATTCTTATTTTCGCTGAAACGTTTAATTTAACAATGAAAACCTTGATCTACCGCCAGTGACAAAGATAACATAGAATAACGAAATGAAATAAAGAAACGAGGAAACTTTCGAAACACTTTCAAACGAAAAGCAACTGCGCGAAACGAAATAGAATGAAGAAAATTTCGCAAAGCATGAAGAAACGACGCGTAAAAAGGTCACAGCAAAGAAATCGTCGGAAATCGGAACGTTTTCATCGCTAATATCGTGGAAAAATCGATAGAGACAGCGTTTACAGGCGGCCATGCATAGCTACCCGAAATAACGAGACGTTATGGCGGTCATAAATTCGGACTTTCGCGTATATCACGGCTGCCACTTGCTTTGTAAACCTTCCTACGCGTGCAGGACGAAATTTTAGAAGCCAGCTCGCACAATTTCTTGCCATAGGGTTTGTGTTAGCTGAACTGTTGTTGACCGAGGATCTGTCCTATCTCAGCCTCAAATGCTCCTATGGAAATTCGAAGCCGGTCTGCGTCGAATTTTCACCTGTTTTTCGCAACTTTGTCACAACCATTTATATAGCGTTAACACTATTAACACTATTCCTACTGTAGTAATGTGATCGAGCGGATGCGAGGCTGAAAAAGTCGGAAGAGTACTTGAGTTGGGCGATTGTCGTGTGAATGTTTGGGCTCGAATGTTTCTAAGGCGTAAAAGATGAGCACTTGAGAAAACAGTGCGACTGAGAAATTCTGGTTAGTCGTGACCGAATGCGTAGAGTGAGAAAGGTTGACAATTAGAATGAAAGGAAACGAGTGTTTGGAAAAATATATGACGGGGAAAATGCGAGCGCGAGGCAGAAAGTATTGAACGTAGAAAGAGTGTGGAAGAAGCTAAGTAGCCAGCGTAGAGAAAAGAACTGTGTAGTTTACGAAGCATAGGCGTAGTTTGCGAAGCATAAGCGTAGTTTGTTATTTTGTGTTCGTTTGTGTCGTTTTAGTTTTATTAAATACACGTATATTTATCATTTTATTCACTCTTCTTTCTTTTCCTTTTTTTCATTTATAACCTTTCCTATACCACCACAACCGGTCAAACGACCGTTTTTAAAATTTCGATTACAATTTCATAGATACGATGTAACTGAATCGCCTTTAAACTTTAGACTTTTCCTCAAATATACATATAATACATTTTTCAATATTCACTTCTTTCTTCAATGTTTATTTTCTGAGAAAAATTTGTAGTCTGTCTTACGCGGGAATGTCGCGTTAGGATCAGGTATACGTAAAGTGTCGGTAGGAACAATGTTAATGCGTTACGTGTTGCACGAATTCGCGTTATTGGAAATAGTGTTGTATGAGAATCTTCCAAGCATAACGCGAATAAGGTACAGTAACATTTAAAACACCATGCAATGCTCAATTAGAACAGATTTAATTATTAAATGCAGAGAGCTTTTGTGTTTTATTATTGTAGCATCGTAGTTTTAAGGACACGAAAAGTGAAAGTGAGGGTTGACTAGACGAAAGCCAGGCCCATCGGAAAAAACCGTTGATGACGGACAATTCACCGATGGGTCGGCAATGTTTAGCGAGCGCAGGGTGGGAAAAGCAAAGGCCTATAAGAGTTTTCACGAAGGAGGATAGGATAAGTGTTGAATAGAAAACTGAGTTGTAGAGTTATATAAGGAATTGAAAGTTAAACATAGGGCTGCGTAGCAGAGTTGGGTTAGAAGTAGTTGTATTGTTGGTATTTATAAGTTAGAAATTACTGTGTACTGTATACTTTTGCTATCGATCACACTAATAATAATAATTGTAGTATCGTAGTTTTAAGAACCAGAAAAGTGAAAATGTGGGTTGACTAGACGAAAGCCAGGCCTATTGGAAAAAAACGTTGGCGATGGACAATTCACCGATGGGTCGGCAATGTTTAGCGAGCTCGGGGTGGGAAAGGGGAAAAGGCTTATAAGGGTTTCCTCCAAAGAGAAAAGCAACCAGTGTTAAATGAAAAACCGAGTCGTAGAGTTATATAAGGAATTGAAAGTTAAACATAGGCTGCGTGGCAGAGTTGGGTTAGAAGTAGTTGTGTTGTTGGTATTTATAAGTTAGAAATTACTGTACGAGGGTGGTCCCATAAGTACCCGGCCTGACCTAGAGAGGGGGGTAGTTGTTTAAAAAATATCACTGTATTAGAAAGTACAGAATCTATAAAGCATATGTTTCAAGTTTGAAGACGTTACGTTGTTTAGTTTTTGTTTGGCAGCCATCAATAGTAAACGTTTGCAGTGAATTTGTGAAAATGGAGAAAATTGGTCATCGTTGTTGCAATGGCCAAAATTAATGAATTAAAGTTTGAATTGCTACCTCATGCACCCTATTCGCCAGATTTAGCCCCCTCGGATTATTTTCTGTTCCCAAACTTGAAAAAATGGCTCAGTGGTCAAAGATTTTCCAATGATGAAGAAGTGATGTCGGCAGTTAACAGTTATTTTGAAGAACAAGACAGTTCTTCTTATAAAAAGGGTATCGAACTTATTGAACATTGCTGGAAAAAGTGTATAGAGCTGAGAGGAGATTATGTTGAAAAATAAATACATTTTTTTCGAAAATTTTTGTGTTTTCTATGTCGGGTCGGGTACTTCTGGGGCCACCCTCGTACATTCAACGATGAACAATTTATGCGCGTTGCGAACAATATTCGTGAGAAGCTTGTTAGATTTAAACGTTTGAAAGGAATAAAAAAAGGTTGGACTATGCCTGATGACGGTTCTGGGGTAAGTGCTGTGTGGTTCATCACAGTCCTCTTTCCCGAAGGCTGCATAGCCTTCCCCACTCCGTGGCCAGATCCTACAGGACAAAGGTCCTTTCTTTTTGGCGACGCAACGTCGGGCTGCTCGCAATGTTTAGACTTTCCCATGGCTAACATAAACAATACATCCCTTGGCGCCCGATGGCTGCACGCCTTCGAGGCGCCAGCCGTCAAGTGGCGCTTTGGGGTTGCATTCATACTTTGTTACATGTTCTCTCGCCAGGCACACCAGATACCCAGTCATAAATCGGTCACTCGCATAAATTACGGTCTAGGCCCTTTTTCAGCGACCACCCAAAATGCGGTGTCGCTAACAAGCTCGTGAAATTTTCATACTTATTACTCGATGTGTTCGTAACTATTAACACTTTGCCGGCCGCACATTTATCGAATCGCCGTTACGTTGCCGCCGGCAAGATTCACGCGGGTTCTACTACTCAAAAATGTGATATTTACGCAATTGCTCGTAACATAAGTAGTTACAATCTGATAAACTGGGAAGGGAAAACAGTTGAAATCACTGTTCCCTATTAGTCAAATGTTGCTCTGCAACAATGTATCTACCTATACAAACATCGAAATGCAGCATCACTGTTGGATTCCTATCGTTCCTTCCTATCAACTATCCTATCGCAACAGTCATCTGTCCAATAGTCATCCTATTCCAAACATTGTACTACTTGAACCCTCACTTTCTACTGACTCATCCACGTCCTTTGGCCGCTAACTCATCCGTACCCCTTGAACTCCAAATTTTCCTCATCCTATCTCATCCCTACCACTCTACTTTTCCTAACATTTAAAGGTACCAGATTCCAGATCACGAGCACTTAGAGTTCAGTCCACGACAGTCCCCGCTCGACCTCACTCTTAAGAATAAACTTTTTAAATAAACCTCGTGTTACGGTATTTCTTCTCACCGGGAATACAACATCACCGTTGGCGAAAAGAAGTCACGGATACGTGACAGCGGCCGGTAAAGTGTTAATAACAAATTGACAAACAGTTCTTGAACACCTACATGAATATTCTATACTCTCAGCAGACTACACTGGACAAATGAAAATACCTGCACAGCACGCGACAAAATGGTGGCACACCGTATGTTCTTCGGTGTTTCTTAAGACTAATGCGACGTATGCAAATTTTGTACACGTACCCGTGTAACGTATCTTTTCCGTAATAACGTAAATGAAGATCAACGACGAGTTACACCTGTTCTGCAAATTAGACCTCTATATATGTGACAAATATGTGTGACAAAACAATAGCATTACATATCTACGAAAAAACAGATCAATGATTTTTTGTTATTGGAGAACGCAAATATTTCTCGCGTATTTTGCTGATTATGCTGAAATTGAATATCATTTCAAAGTAAATAGTATTTAAGTACATGTTTTCAATAGTACATGTCTCGTGCCTTAGCGTGCAATAATCATGCTCGCTGCGTTTGTTAAATTTTTGAATTTTGGTAGAACATAGAAGCATTTTGATTGTCGATCAATTATGGCTGAATTGCAATATTCATAGCAATCTTATAAGTTCATTATGATAAAATTTCCAAAATTAACTATAATTATCTGCAGAAGGTATAAATAAAGATTTGTTTTCTATGTATTTGATATTTTTTCATGTAATTTTCAATTTGATCCCTTCCATCCAAATAAGTACACTTTAATCGTCGGTAGTTCTAGTGTTGGTGGAATATTCGCGAACAGTTTAGGTTTCTTCCCTCCTCGACCAGATTCTTGTTCCCACTTTTTACCAGGATCCTTGAAAACTCGCGGAAATGCTTGGACTTGCAAACTCGGCCGGAGTTCTCTTCACCCGATACTTTTCCCGTTGTTCGGAGAAGTTATCGAGGATTGTAGTCACAAGCTTGTATAGCCGGTGATAGTTTTGCAACAAGTTGAAATTATTGCGATTCTCTTGATTGCTCTGATTCCACAAATAATTATGGGATTTTAAATATTTTTTGCATAACATCATTGAAAATCATCAATATTCAGAGATTCACATGGTCTAAACCAGTATTTCCCAACCTTTTTTGTGCCATGCCCCACCTTAACCTTTCTAAAGTTTTTATGCCCCCCCCCCCCTCCCCCTATGTAACATACATAATTTTTAACATTAAAAAATTGATTTGTTCACTTAAGAAACATAAATGATAGGTTCTAGGAAGAAATCACTATGAAATTGTTAACAAAACACAGTAAGTAAAATTTCAAAACATATATAGAGTCCATTTTCGAATTGCTCCCCTGTGGGGCGTGGGCCCCACGTTGGGAAACACCGGTCTAAACCCTCTCACAGAACTATATTTAGAAACTATATACGAAATTATTCGAAACCCTTTAAAATTTTTTGTCCTGTAATTTATTATCTACCTTGATAATTCAAATTTACTCTAAACCCTCTCACAAGACTATATTCGGAAACTATGTACAGAATTATTTGGAACCCCTTAGAATCTTTTCTCTTCTAATTTATTATCTATCTTGATAATTTAAACTTACTCTAAACCCTCTCACAAGACTATATTCTATATGCGGAATTTTTCGAAACCTCTTAAAATGTTTTGACCTGTAATTTATTATCTACCTTGATAATTCAAACTTACTCTAAACCCTCTCACAAGACTACATTCCGAAACTATATACAGAATTATTTGGAACCCCTTAGAATCTTTTGTCTTATAATTTATTATCTATGTTGATAATTTAAACTTACTATAAACCCTCTCACAAGACTATATTCTATATACGAAATTATTCGAAACCCTTTAAAATCTTTTGACCTGTAATTTATTATCTACCTTGATAATTCAAACTTACTCTAAACCCTCTCACAAGACTACATCCCGAAACTATATATAGAATTATTCGAAACCCCTTACAATCTTTTGTCTTCTAATTCATTATCTACTTTAATATTATAATTCAAATTTACTCTAACCTACAAACCTATATTTAAAGTTAAACAACTTGCTTAAGTGTGTGTACAACATTCTTTTCTCATCCATATCCATAGAATGTGCTGATAAAGTTTAACACCCTAAACCTGAAACACCCTCTATGCGTATAAAGCACACCGTGCAGAAGATCCTCCTCTATGCCAAGTGATCTCGGTGATCTTCGCCTCAGGGGTACTTTTACGAGCGGATCCAACTTTATCGTTCGAGCATAAAACCGTGTCCCATTCGTACGAACAAAGAAGAGGTATTCGTGGTACCAATGGGTCATGTCGGTTCTTGTACGCCGACAATTAGTCACCGCCAGTTATGTCTAATTCATTGCGTTCGCACAGAGATAAGCAAAACGGATCGGCGTTAGTTTCGTGTCGTTCGTTAATATTAGTTGCTCTTTACAAGGCAATTAAAACATGATGACCTGTTCAACTATCATCTATTATTATTCATCCGGTGTATATTAACGGTCGAGTGAACGATAAACGTAAAATTTTGTGGGACGATCACGAACTTTTACACTTCTATTAGTTAGCCGCAGAAATGAGCAGTTTTACTTATAATACATAGCATAATGTGTGTGTTATTATGATAGTAATAAATATACAGGGTGTCCCAGGTTTTAATGTTCAAACTTTGTCAGTGTATTCCATGGAACAAAGTAAAAAAAAAGTGTTATGTAAACATACAGTGGCTCCAAAAAGTATTCGTACACTATATCACAAATAAATTCGTTTAACCCTGAAATTCTGTGTCTGATAGAAGTATTTGATAAAACTTTGTGGATATGTAAATCGTAATAGTATACGTATGGATTAATCTCTTTTCATCTAAATGCCATTTTAAAGGGGTGAAACCAGCGTTGAAGTTTCTGAGTTTTCTCTCATTTTTTAAAGATAACTTTGTAATGGTACTTGATGAAGCAAAACCCTTAAAATAGAAAATGTTTAATTTTTAATACTTTATCGCTCTGTCATAAACAAAGAACACAGAAAACCTTGTATTCAAAACGTGAAAAATCGCTGAAACTTTAAGATTCGTTACCAGCCCCCTTAAAAGATATTTTCCCATTAAAAAAATTGCTCCATGCAGGATACACCATGTTCTGTACACACATAAAATTTCATTGAAATCAAAATTTCTGAAGTAGATGAATTTCCTTATAATACAGTGTACGAATACTTTTTGGAGCCACTGTAGGTCATACAGAGCTTTATTAAGAAGTTATAACAAAAATTCAGAATAGGAATAGTAATCAACTTGCTGTTACTGCGAGCATCGGCTTCGACAGATCAACAGTATTGTGTTTTTCAGTGAGTTTATGTAAGCTATGTTTGCTATCTGAGGTCACCAAACATTGAAACGAATTTTCCCCAATAACAGCTTGTGAGGATCGCAACGAGGGCTAGCGTATGAATAGATTCAAGCGGACACGTTCAACACTATTCCTACCACGACCGGTCAAATGACCGTTTTTAAAGTTTCGATTAGAATTTCACATATGCAACGTAATCGAACCGCCTTTAAATTTTAGACTTTTTCTCAAATAAACCTATAATACATTTTTCAATATTCACTTCTTTTTTCATTGTTCAGTTTCTGAGAAAAATTTGTAGTCTGTCTTACGTGGGAATGTCGCGATAGGAATAGGTATACGTGAAGTGCCGGTGGGAATAGTGTTAATACTATTAGTTAATACTATTCCTACCACGACCGGTCAAATGACCGTTTTTAAAATTTCGCTTAGAATTTTAGATATACAACGTAATTGAATCGCCTTTGAACTTTAGAATTTCTCTCAAATAAACCTAAAATACATTTTTCAATATTCACTTCTTTTTTCATTGTTTATTTTCTCAGAAAAATTTGTAGTCTGTCTTACGTGGGAATGTCGCGATAGGATAGGTCATACAGAGCTTTATTAAGAAGTTATAACAAAAATTCAGAATAGGAATAGTAATCAGCTTGCCGTTATTGGCTTCGATAGAACAACAGTATTGTATTTTTCAGTGTGTTTATGTAAGCTATGTTTACTATCTGAGGTCACCAAACACTAAAACGAATTTTCGGCAATAATAGCTTGCGAGGATCGCAACGAGGGTTGGCGTGTAAATAGATTCAAGCGGACACGTTTAACACTATTCGTACCACAACCGGTCAAATGACCGGTTTTAAAATTTCGATTAGGATTTCATAGATGAAACATAATTGAATCGCCTTTAAACTTTAGACTTTTTCTTAAATATACGTATAATACATTTTTCAATATTCACTTCTTTTTTCATTGTTTATTTTTTGAGAAAAATTTGTAGTCTGTCTTACGTGGGAATGTCGCGATAGGAATAGGTATACGTGAAGTGCCGGTGGGAATAGTGTTAATACTATTAGTTAATACTATTCCTACCACGACCGGTCAAATGACCGTTTTTAAAGTTTCGATTAGAATTTCACATATGCAACGTAATCGAACCGCCTTTAAATTTTAGACTTTTCCTCAAATAAACCTATAATACATTTTTCAATATTCGCTTCTTTTTTCATTGTTTAGTTTCTGAGAAAAATTTGTAGTCTGTCTTACGTGGATATGTTGCGATAGGAATAGGTATACGTGAAGCGTCAGTAGGAATAGTGTTAAACAGTAAGAAATAGGTAATTATTTACTTTAGGGGCCCCAACTCCGATTTTAATGATTCTGAAATATATTATAGAAGAGAGTATTCTGAACAACTTTTTCCTATACATATAACCATCGCTCGGCTTTAGTTTCCGAGATATTTACAAAATTCCTTCCCTGCTATTACATTGAATTGTTGTTATAACTTCTTAATAAAGTTCTATATGACCTATGTTTACATAACATTTTTTTCTTACTTTGTGCCATAGAATACACTAACAAAGTTTGAACATTAAAACCTGGGACACTCTGTATAAGAAAAGAAGATAAGAATAAAAAATAATTTTAACGAGCAATATTAATGTTTATAAGTAATGTTAAAAATAATGGCGAATATACGATGAAAGTACACTTATAAATAAGAAAGGTAGTGGAAGTTGAAACTTGTCAACGGTTATAGCAATCGCCAACTTAAGTATGTTTACTTTAACACTATTCCTACCGACACTTCACGTACAACTATTCCTACCGCGGCATTTCCAAGTAAGACAGACTGCAAATTTTTCTCAGAAAATAAACAATGAAAGAAGAAGTGAATATTGAAAAATGTATTATACGTATATTTGAAGAAAAGTTGAAAGTTTAACCGTTTGAGTCCCAAGCAGCGCGATCGCGCTGTTGAGATTTTATGTCAAGAAAACCCAGCACATTTCGGACGTTGTGGACAACTGACGATGCGTTACTGATTGTCGAGGCGCGTTCAAATTTATTAAACCGAGTACATCACACAGCTCCTTTTAATGTAAACAGTACATTTTGCAATAGGTAGAATAATACTATAATAATGCAATGATACATTACAAAATAAAAATTTTAATGCAAGCGCTATTGTCCTCTTGGTATTTCTCGACATAAAATAAAACAAGCGCTTGGGTCTTTTCGTACTCATTTAGAGAAAGCGCGGTTGCGCTGTTTGGGATTTTTCGATAGTGCTTTTCAAAACCTCTGGGACTCAAACGGTTAAAGGCAATTCAATTACGGTGTATATATGAAATTCTAATCCAACTTTTAAAAACGTTCAATTGACCGGTTGTGGTAGGAATAGTGTTAAACATACGAAATAATAGTAGTAATAATAACATCCCTTAAATATAGATAAGGAATATAATGCTGTATAAATACTATCTAATAGAAAGCATATTCTATCTCTTTGTACAGAAACACGGCGAAATTTGGAATTATAAATGTAAACGCGTACCCATCAGATAAGCCTAAAATTCTATTTCCGCCCTCAGAAACCGGAAACACCGCAAGGTACATTTACACTCCACAAGCGGACACCTGCGTTACCGCGTATCTCTATTGTAGTAAATTTGCAGTTATCTTACTCAAAGCATTATTTTCGGCAAAAAAGTCAATTATACAAAATCCCTAAAATAAAATATTCTTATCCCTATAGTTTCTTCCGTTATTTCTCATAGGCCAAGCTGTGTACTACTAGACTGCAAATTTTTATGCAAATTTATAATCTGATATACAAAAGTAAAAATGTGAAATCTACGTAGAGATTCGTTTCATTTTCTAAATGAGGTAACGTACTCTTTACTTTGGTAATTTTCTTTATTTTTGCACTGTGTACGTTTTGCACCTTTTTTGTGGGTTCAGATTTCTCATGAATGCGTAAAAATCCACAGTCTAACTATAACAACACATTATATGTTTATAAAAATACTAAGATTATACTGCTTATTCTATCAGTAGCGACATACAGTCGAACTCCACCCCTTTGAACTCTATTTATTCGAACAACATTTCTATCGATACTGGTTAATCGAACCTTTTTCGACGGAGTACCGTTCGTATATGCATAACCTCTTATTACGATCAAGAGTAGCAGTACTCCTATTATACGAACTTGTACATTCCCTCGTAAATTCATATACACGGAGTTCCACCAATTTTATTAACAATATCTCTGTGTTCGCTTGCAAAACTAACATATTTCCTTCCGTTTTGCTGGTTTCAGGTACCGACCAAGCAAAATCAACCCGAAGGCATACTAACCGCCCATAACAATCGAGTGCTCGCATTATGACAACCTCGAGGATCCCTCCGCACCGACTTAAATCGTAAAAGGATTGGACGTTTACCCCAAGAAAGAGACATCGAGCGTTCACGTTAAACGTATACCTATGCGCATCTTAATCCATTAACGCATCGTGGGTCTCGGATATCCGAGCGGCGAGACCAATATCCGAACGGTTAATTTAGACAGTCCATCTTCGAAGAGAGGAAACAACGTGGTTGTACGCGAGAAAGGGTGAGCACACGTAGCCCATGTCCATTGAACGGTTCCATTTTCCTCCGCGCCCCAATTTTTCCCCGACAAGCCATTCCGTTCGCAATGAAAATTAAAAATGGGCCAATTTACCTTTTACCGAAGCAATTACATACCTACGGGCCGGCTTGGAACTGTATACCTTTCAGTAGAATTATCTTCTTTTCGTTCACTATTAACCCCTTAACCTACAATGACGGACATAGCCCGCGTACGATGATCGGGCCAAACGTATACAGGATGTTCGGACAGCCCTGGGCTTAAATTGAAAGAGTAACTCCCTAAGACATTCTAAGACGAAAATCAAGAGTAACGATTTTACGTTTGAGGCTTTGTTTACGAGTTATAAGTAGTTAAAGATATCGTTTAATCCGGACCGTTCGACGCTTGAGCATCACTGTGGACTCAACGACGTTACCGACCGAGTTGCCTCGGTTACCCGCTCTCAAGCGTCGAACGGTTCGGATTAAACGATATCTTTAACTAGTTATAACTCGTAAACAAAGCCTCAAACGCCAAATCGTTACTCTTGATTTTCGTCTTAGAATGTCTCAGGGAGTTACTCTTTCAATTTAAGCCCAGGGCTGTCCGAACACCCTGTATATTACGGGCATAGCCCGCGTACGATGATCGGAACAAATATAAATATTAGCGGCGGTGCCCTCCTAAAGTGATAAATATTTGTGAAATATTTGATAAGTAATTACAACCTGATGTAATAATTGTGGTAGATGCAAGTACTACAAAAGGTTTATTTATACAAAAATTAGTAATACAAAATTAATAATCTGCAATGGTGTGATACAAGTCGTGCGAACGGCTCTAAGGCTGCGCGAGCTTGTTTACGTTTTCGGCCCAAAATTTTCGAACGTAAATCGTAGGTTAAGGGATTAAAGCAGTCCGATGAATGGTGATTGTAGCAATTTCGGTAGAATAATGTTAACCCCTTGACATACAATGACGAGTTAGGGTCGTCATTCATTTCATGTGCCACTGTAGACTTTGACGAGTCTTACTCGTTAAGAACTGTTTTCAACGTACGCTGTACAGTATTTAATTAGATTACTTAGTTGCTTCACTAGTTCGTCGATTCTGTTTTGTTTAGAATATTCAAGATGCTCCTGCCTCCCCTCTTTCAAAAAGAATTTCAAAATAAAATGTTCTGTTTCCAAACTCGCGCATAACCGTTCAGTTGATCCAAAGTAAATAATATTTTTTGAACGCGTCAAATTTCATTTTATTTGTATGCCAAGGGGTTAAGAAACATAAAAGAGAGGAATTTTCAAAGCGAGACAACTTGAACAAAGTGTTTGGTGTCATCAAGGGCGAGATCTCTGCCAGATTGCGAACTTTTATGCGCTAAAAAGCACAAAATACACATAACGTGTAAAAGTATACAAAATATGTAAATGTAAAACGCAAGTTATGAAATTTAGAGGGTGAAACGAATCTCTATTTGAATTCCATTTCTTTGCTTATCCTTACAGAAGTTTGAATTTGCATAAAAGCTCGAAGTCTACCAGTGAAAGAGCAAGACATTGCGTAGTTTTAGACCGCTCTAGCAAAAAGAGATCTACTATTCTTTAAGTAGACGACCATAAATGAACCTCAGCACGACGACGAAGTTCTTGCTGAGGTTCTTGCGTGTCGTCTTTGGGATACGTTCGGGTAACTTCATCCTGCGCCAAGCTGTCGTCAAATTAGGACAAAGCCAAGGCTATATGCTCCTTTCTCTAAGAAGCGCGCCAACGGCGCTAGGGGTGGGAGTGCATAGGCCTTCGAGTCACAGATTTTCGCGTGAGAGGGGCAGAACAGTCAGAAACGTGAATCGAGGCGGACAAGCAATTAGAGGTCGAGCAGTTAGGCTCAAATTCAATTAAAACGATTCAAAATATTGTACATGGCACTAGCTATGCAACTGGATTTATGATATAACACAATTTATACAGAAATTGGAATAAAAAATTAAGTGAATTTTTTAAGATATTATATGTATTTATAATTGTGTAACAAAGTGAAAATCAGGGAATTATGATGGCATAATAAGTTCCAAAGTAAAAATCAGGGAATTATGATGGCATAATAAGTTCCAAAGTAAAAATCAGGGAATTATGATGGCATAATAAGTTCCAAAGTATACAAGATGATATAATAATTCCTAAAAATTGGAAGTACATGAATAAGTACATAAGTTACTTTATTGTACGTATCTAAATTTAAATTATCGAAACAATAACATTCAAAGAAGATCTCTATAACTGTTCAATTGACTGTACCCCCGCCCATGATGGCACCAAACATGTTGAACTAACGGACCCCTTTGCTTGGGCCACTACAAATCGCTATCACGATTAAACGACCGATAAATTTGTTCCGAACTCATAACCATTCCAGCCTAACCCCACGGTACCATTGAAAGATGCATTGGAAAGTTAAAACACTATCATCGATCAACGCGTGTGAATTTAGAGGCCGTAAAAACGACACATCCCTCTTTCGCGTCTCGCGATACCTCTGTTTTCGAAGCTCCAAACCTCACGTGCTGGCCCGTAATAAAAATAGTACATATGTAGATAAACAAGGAAAAACGAAAACATAGACCGATTCTGTTGCTAGTTTTCTCAAAGGCAGTACCGTTCTTCACGACTGCGGGGATAAAAGTTTAGAATCAGTTTCATGGTTGCGCCCATCCTAAGGTTTTTGTTAATTTTTAGTCAGTTTAACCCCTTGGCCTACACGATATCTGCTAATTGCGCGAGCTATAGTAAACAAGAAAGTCGGTCGTGCGCCGTGCCATTCAACTGTTCAGCCGTGTCCCATACTGGCACAAAATGTATACTTTTCATGACATAGATTTCAGTGTAACGAAAGGAATTGTGAAATAATAAACAATGTTCAGGTACAAATAGTAATTTTAAGACGTCTAGAGTGTAATCATAATCAAAGGAGAAATATTCGATGTGGAATAACTCTGTACTAATAATAACACGCGGCACCTTATGCACAAATTCCACACCACGAGTCTGACTCGTGGTTTTTGTTTATGACACAAATTCCACACCACGAGTCTGACTCGTGGTTTTCGCTTGTGGCACAAATTCTTTACCACGAGTCAGACTCGTGGTTACAGGCCAAAGGGTTAAAGTGAATGTCGTTGATATCCATTCATTCTTTCTAACATACATCCTAACCAGACACACGCCAAATACCCAATCATAAATCGTTCAATAGCCAAAGTTACGGTCTAAAGCTATGACTTTATCGTATGACATGTTTTGTTACCAAATGTAGACTTCATTTTTCGAGACCCAATAACACGTTATACTAAAATGTCATATGACAAAGTGAGAAACAAATTTGTCATCTGGCAGTGTTCTGTTACACAGTGTAGACACAGTTTAAGTACCACCCAAAAATATTCGATCTCTAACACGCTCGTAACACTCAAAGGGTTAACCCTTTCGCTACGGGCCTTTACTAACCCTTTCCTAACTTCCGCTGAACAAGTGGCCACGCCAAAAATGTGCGCTTACGGAACAATTGCAATTGCCCGTAGTACATTCAATACCGTGGAATCCTACGTAGAGCATAACTGTAATCGGACGTAGAAATGAAAGGGTTAAAAAATTACCGCATAATGCAATAATACTCTGTTCGCGAAACTTCACGAGATAATTATAGTCACCCGTTCATACGTAGCGAGCGTCAGTCGTCAAATGACTATAGTCACCGCACGTAGCGAAAGGGTTAAGCAGAGTAGTTTTTCGTTACATCATAAAACGCTACTGTCCTTCGAATAGACAGCTTACACCTAGGAAAATGCTGCATGGTCGTGAGAGTCGGTGCTGCCTTTCCGAGCATGTACCAGCGAGAGAATCAGCCTTGTACGAACGAGCATAAAATTGGTTGCAGGGCTCGAAGAAGCCTGCGAGTACGGCGTCAGGAGATCGCGGGGCCCTCCTCAGAGAAAAGGGGCTCCGCACGAGAGGGGGCACGTAAACGTACCCCTGGACCCGTCGTGGTGTTGTCCGCCGGGGGTGGCGGTGGTGGCGGGGGCGGAGGTGGGTGCAGACGCCGTGACTTGGAACGACGCGGAGGTGGCGGTCGGGGTGCTCCCTGCCTTGCCACCATCAGCTCCTCTGTCGCGGGGAGCGCGGGGGGTTGTGGCCCTGTGGTGGGGCTCCCCTCCTATAAAAAGCGTCAAGGTATCTTCTTCAAGCGCCACAGAGGAAAGATAGATGTCGTCCTCACGAATTCTTTATTCGAGCAATAATCTACTGCCAATAATAGGCACAACGATGAGTGCTGGTAGTTGAACGATAGTTGAAAATTAGCGACACGAAATTGTTGAGAGAATTTACTGTGGTAGAAAGATTGTCGAGTCGATACTGATACGGAGGTGGGTAGTTTATCAACGCTGACGTGGATTTAGAATAGAAGGGTTGTAGATACAGAAAATAGAGGATAGAAATAGTTATACGTAGGCTTACCATAATTACGAAGAGCCAAACCGGGACGCAGAAGAGAAAGAGGCTCATTTTCATTTTGCTTTTCGCTTAATTTGTGTTTTTCATATTTGAAATGCAATCAAAATTATTATGAATTGAAAACATATTAATAAATGTGAATATATTTTTTATTAAAAAGAAAAAGAGACAAAGCACAATTAATACAAACAACACAAAAAATTTGCCCGGTTTTATTATTCACCCACGCTTGCTTTATATTTTTCACTAGAGTGCACTTTCTTCAGAATCGTTTTGTCGTGCTTAATTTTGTCATAAAATTCACTGCATGACATGTTCAAGTTGAGTTTGCACGGGAACGATTGGTTGGGGTGTCAGTGCTGTTCAAGTTTGACCGGGACACCGGGACTGGGATCTCAAACCGGGACTATCCCGGTCAAACCGGGACGTATGGTAAGCCTAGTTATACGTATCCTTTGTAATGTAATTATCATCGCGATTGTGTTAGGTTTGTGCAGAAGTTCGCATCGTTTGAAAATTAATGCCAGTAAAATGCATTTCCTTTCTAATTTAATCGTTCGTGTAAACGATGGAAACGCGTGATCGAAAGCAAGGGGAAACATTGGTAATTTTGTATAAACCTGACAATATTAACACTTTGAAGCGCATCGTTGTTTAGAAATATCGTTTATTAAAACACTGTATTACATGTTATTAGTAATTTTACGAAATCGTTAAATCCTTTAATCAGGAATCTTGGTTGAGCTTGGAGTAAAAGAAAGAAGTAGAGGGCTTTATGTAAGGATAATGAAATTTTTTTTGTGCATCCATTAATTGGAAGGTTCTTTATTAAAATCACGGAAATTATGAAGTATTTAAAACACGTATAATAGGGAAAACGTAATTACAAAATAATTGAGGAGATTCAGCGAGATAGTGTGCAGTGGATAATTAATTACTATCGAGAGGATGCAGCTTACGCGTTAACAAATACATTATTAATGCATAAAATGGAAATACGTTGTTGTTAAACAAAAATGCGTAGTGTTTGTGCCATATTTATTATTGAATATAGATACACGATATTTTGTGTTATGTTCATTAGTAAATACAACACCTTTAAAGCAGGAAATAGAATTTATTGTTGTGCTGTTTTAGAAACACATTGTCAATAGGCATTTAAATTGTTGGTAGATTATTGTTTTAATAAAATAAAATTTCATTCTCATTCGAAAGTTCATTCGAATTCATTCTTAATGCTATTCGATCGATGAAAACATCATTTGTTGTGCTGAAAAAAAAAAATATCATTATGCTTTTTGTCAACTTTTAAGATGTTGAGTACAGTATCATGCAAGAATATACCTTTTACGTGCGTTAATAAAAATATCCGACGTAATAATTGCATACACGCGGTATTACGTTATTTCAATTTCAATTTGAATTAATCAAACGAGAACACTAGATCCGTGGATCGATCGAAATTCACATAAGGTGGATATAATTTTACACATATGTTGAACAATACGTTGATTGTATAAATAACAAGCATTCGTACATATCGATTAATCTTTTTAAATATTAAAATAATTATACTTCTTTTACAATTTATTACAGCTTACATTAAAATAAATATATTTTTTTAATTTTTATTATTATTTCTTAAATATTGAAATAAATATATTTCGTTTTAAATATTAATGCAGACAGTAATATATCGTATTTGTATCAGATAGTTCGAAAAGTTAATATCTGTACTGTGTCTCGAAACAGTAAATATGAAACATAATGAACGGAAGCTTTGCTTTCAAAAGTTTAACGTAGTCACCACAAAATTATCGTGCTAAACGAGGCATATAGTAATCGTAGATAAGAAGGAACATGCTGCGCCTAGTTCACTTTGAATCTTATCTGACATGTCACATTAAATACAAAAGGGTTAGTATACCTTATTCAATTTCGCAGTAGATTTAAACCGCTATGGTCAGCCGTCCCGTATGAAACTTGCCTTACAGTAGTACGTATCAACAACTTCTGAAACGTACTGTTATTTCAAACAGTAATTAAACATTAAAATACAAAGTACTGTCCTAATAAATGTTTTTCGATAAAGTTTACAAAGCATTGTATGTTATCTTGTTGCAGTTAACTCATGGTTATCATTATTACTGTACTGAATTATTCCATTAAACGAAATATGAAATTATAACACAGTTACAATTATTCTATCGATATAATTAATTAGATAGTTAGTTAATTAACATCGATAAAAATAAACTGTAAATTGCCAACGTAATGCATTTTGTTGCGTAACAAATTTGATTGGTATTGGATTCGCTGAAACACGTTCCTTCTAGATAAAGCTTAAACATCTTATTCCGCGTCACAGAATATCTAGGTCATCATGGTCATTCTGTTTGTCCATATCTGTCACTTATGGCGAACACACCTAACCGTGATTAGGGGACTTCCGCGACCACAGACGTGGTAAATGCGACCAAAATTAGACGAATACGTTAATGTCATTAGAACCAGTTAATACTTCGATATTTTTGAAATAGATATCAAGTTGCAAAAAATGATTTTCACCGCGACGTGATTAATTAATTCGAAATTAACGTTAAATTTGACACGATCTATTTCTGAATTTAAAAATTCTTCACAAATGATGGTTTTAATTGGACCAAATTGTGTTCTCTATTTAAATGAAATAAAATTAAATCTAGAATGGGTAATTGATTTTGTAACAAACGTGGTAGACACTATATTTTTATTTATCATTAACAACTTAAAAAGTTAAATTATTGTCGCCTTCAAATTAAATTTTCAATTAATTACAATACAAAGATTTTAATTAAAGACTAACGATTGCTAACTTCCTTCATTTAAAAATTCGTAATTGATTTCGTTAATTCGATTACTCGTAATCTGTCGGAACAATTGTTCTTTAATCGAGTAATTCGATTAATTAAAGAGCGCGATTACTAATGCCAGCGTTCCGTTTCGAAGTCAATTTAACCTTATTACCGTTCGTTTGTTTCCCGAACTAAATTACAGCTTTTTAATATACGGCTGCGTTTCGGTCGTTGCTATCATTCAAGCGAATAACTCGTGTCTGCAGTTACCACTACCGTTTCTAATTATTCGGAGTTTATTACAAACCGGTCGCTAGCGGAAGTAGCGATCGTCCCTCTGAATAATGTGAACAAGTGTCCACCGATACAAACAACGTCCTGGTGAATTTATTGCAATTTTGGAATGTATCGTTGATGTAGGAGTCACAATGAATATTCCGAAAGGGATAATGAAACCAATGTATTGGGTTGGAGGGAAAGTTCTGTCGTATTTTAAATAGGCAGGTAATTTTTCTTGTAAATAAAAAAAACATCTGGCTAGTGAGTCATTGGGAATTTTTTTTGTTTTTTTACCTACTGTATAATATAAAAGGAGTCCTTTTTTACCGTTCATCATTTACTTGTGATATTTAAAGTGAAAAACATGTCGGTAGATAAAGTGCATTTACGACACTGCATTTTGTATGAATTCCAAAAAGGAAGCAACGCATCGGTTGCATGTAAAAATTTATGTGCGGTATTTGGAAAAGATATTGTAAATGTTCGTACTTGTCAAAGACGGTTTAGCAAATTTCGTTCCGGGGATCTGAGCCTCCAAGAAAGTGATCGATCTGGACGACCATCCAAGATCGATAATGATGTTTTGCGATCCATGTTGGAAAATAATCCACATTTAACGAGTCGAGAAATTGCAGAAGAGTTTGGCATTCATCGTACAACTGTTGGAGATCACATTAAATCTGTTGGGTTTGTGTTAAAGCAAAGTGTTTGGGTTCCACGTGAATTAACGGAAACGGAAAATACGACAGAACTTTCCCTCCATCCCAATATATTACCTGTCGGTGGTTTATTCTGGTAGTTTGTGTATCCAATCACTGTGCACCATTCAAATGTGTTTAGATAATATGTTTCCAACGATGGTTTAATTTTATGATTGAAATAAAAATATGTGTTGCATATATTTCGTTGTCTAAAGTCTCAAACTAATTTGTATTTAACTGTTCCATGTTTTATGCATTTTTATAATCCGTTCGTTAAACATCAAGGTATCCACCTGTGCGAATTTCGATCAAACAGTAAAACAAATACATTACATATAAAGTGTAGCGAATAAAAAAAAGAAATTCATAAAATTATAATATGTTAAATGCTTGATCGCTCCACCAACCGTAAATAAGAAGAGGGTCGATGAATTGTTAGACTCTCCTGGTTATTCGAACTTGTTCATCCCGATGAATGTTTCAACAGAACTGTAATGAAACTCTGAAATTGAAACTGAGTCTCACGGTTTAACGCGATTCACGTGTTCTCGTTAAAAATTCAGCTATTTTCATGCGACACCACCAAGCTCGTGATTTACCTAAAACGTCGATAACCTACCCAGGATGCTCTAGTTTATACCTGGCTCGCTCAAATCTCTTTGTTGCCTTGGCCAAAACGAGACTCCAGCTCTGTGTACGCGTAGAAGTTATGATTGAAGTTACTTGCGTTAGCATCTCCGAACTGCACGATCCAAAACTTCTTGTCCCTCGAACTGGCTTCAACGATGCGTTGTTGCATGTGCGAAAGTGCATATTCACTAGCGAGCAGTTCATGAACATTGTTTACGAGCAAAAGATTAATCATTGCGAAAATTAAAAATTAAAATATACGTATGTAAATGCGCTTGGAACCTTATACGTGTTTCGATACGCGTGTACCCGTGAAATTTACTACACGGATATGTCTATACAGTAGAACATCTCATATTTAAACTAAGAGAAAGAGATAAAAGTGTTCAGGTGTTTCGAGTAATAGAACAATTACCTTTTTTTGTACTAAACTTTATTTATTTGAAGGATATTAAAAAGGTTAACAGTTTATTCAAATATTTATGCATCCCATATCTCTTTCATTGTTAAATTTTACAACTTTTTTATAATAAAAAACTATTATTAGATGGCACATTGTTCATACGAATAATAGAAAATTTGAATACGATATTCAGATAATAGGTATTCGTGTAAGAGGGGTTCTACTATGTTATTATCCGTACTTTTCAATAACCGTATATCTCTGTATAAAGAAGTATACAGATATATGGACACGTGTGTGAGAGTGATTGCTAGTTCATTGACGCGTGTATGTTTTTGTCTGTGTGAAAGAGATTCTAGAATGAACGGTTAAGAAATTAGAATGAGAAGGAATGTATGGAAAACAGGAAGGATGAAAATATGAGTGAATGGAGTAGAGAATGAATAAAATTGAATGAGGATACTGAGCGTACATCTTTTGTTTATTGATTGAATGAAGATAAGACGTGTGAATGGCATCGGAGAATTATTACGCAAAATAAACACAATTATATACTTTTAACCACTTGCGCTATAAAGACGTGCCACGCACGTCGAGATGCTTTTCTTCCAAAACCACCAGCGACGTGTATACCACGTCGATAGGTATTTGTCGCAGAAACAAAAACGACGTGTCCGCCACGTCGGCTAACAGTTGGATCGTTCATTATTCGAGCTACAGTTCTAGAGTGCATCACATCGCATAGCATCATCGATATAAGGAAATATTTCAGAATCGATAGGGTATGTTGTACGGATTTTTTACACGAAAATTCTTTACGTAAGACCCTACCAACGCGCTAAGGCACTGGTTAAAGATTTGCGCTCGTAGACGCGGTGCGGCGTCAATGTAACGCCTTACCGCACTTTGTATCGTAGAGCGCGGCTCGGCTACCGAAAGTTAAATCGTAGCGCAAGTGGTTAACATTGTCGTTTTCCTCAACAACGTGTACACGTGTATCTGAAACACACGTTTAACCGTTTGAGTCCCAAGCAGCGCGATCGCGCTGTTAACACATTACGGACGGGTCACGAGATATCTCGTTTTTAGAAAACTAAACGTTGCGGACGGGTCACGAGATATCTCGTTTTCATGTTTTTTTTATTCAGCCGGCAACTGAGCAAGAAGCTGCAAATGTTTCTGTTACGTTACGATGGTAACGAAGTCTCTCGCATTCCGAAACAAAAGCGAAACAACTGAATCATTCCTAGAATGTAAGAAAAAACAGTCTCATTATAGCCATGTTTTTGGAGCGTTCGAAAATGTGCGGTCTTTGAGGGCGTGTTGAACGCGCAGAGCCCCGTCCTCAATGTGTTAACACATTGTATGCCGGTGGCATCTGAGGCATTTAAAACTGTAAGTGAAGAAAATATTTAAAATTTTATACATTATTGTAAAACACTAAAATTGGTTTGCATATTCATTATATGCAATTTAACGATAACGAAAAATAGAAACAAACAAATCGCCAAACAAAAGAATGTTGTATTATCGCAAACCCGGCGCTAAAGCAACAGACTTCCAAACCCGCGTTTTCGCGGGGCCGGCATACAATGTGTTAAGATTTTATGTCGAGAAAGCTCAGCACATTTCGAACGTTATGGACAACTGACGGTGCGTTACTGATTGCCGAAGCGCGCTCAGATTTACTAAACCGAGTACATCACACAGCTCCTTTTAACGTAAACAGTACATTTTACAATAGGTAGAATAATACTATAATAATGTAATAATACATTACAAAATAAAAATTTAAATACAAGCACTATTGCGCCGCTTGGTATTTCTCGATATAAAATAAAATAAGCGCAATCGCGCTGCTTGGGTCTTTTCGTACTCATTTAGAGAAAGCGCGGTCGCGCTGTTTTGGGATTCTTCGACAGTATTTTTTCAATACCCCCTGGAACTCAAACGGTTAAAGCTAGAACCTGCCCAGTGGAAACGCACCCTAAAGCCCGATGCAGACGAGCGTCATTTTGCCGCGCGATTGTTTTTAATGTCTGCCTTCGTTGTTTTTAATCGGAGAAACAACGAAAGACGTACGATCGTGCTTCAAAAAATCGCTCGTCTGCATCTAGCCTAAGGTAGCAAGAAAATACAAACCTTGTTCTTGGGAGTTGAAGTTATCTGTCATAAATTGCGGAGAACAAGCGAGTCGACCAACCGGGATCATGAAAATTACCGGCCGGAGTAATAATACGGTGCCACGTCCGCATGCAACAAAGGCACAAAGTACAGCTTTTTGCCAGATAATGCTTTTGAATACACAGAAGCTTATGTTGCTTACAACATACCTCGCGGTTACGCTTTGCGAAGTATGATAGCGAGAAGTTTATCGTAACGAGCGCATGGCACACGGTTTTTTATGGAGTATCTTTCGCGGACTAGCACCCGTAATTCGTACAAGTTTGCGAGCGCTGATAATAGTTGATTTAAACAAGCGTGATAAGCGACTTTGAATAAAATTTATTGAGAAATTTATGAAAACGTGTTTGTTTACACGCGCTCACGGACGGTCTAAGTTTGCGTAGAACGTTGACGCGAGCACTTTTCGTAAACTTAATTTCAAAGAATGCTGCAGATGCAACGACTTTTGTTTTAACCCTTTGACTGCTAAAGGCGTATATATATATGCCTTCATAAGTCCATCAATATATACGAAAGGCGTACATATACGCCCTCACAAATCCATCAATATATACGAAAGGCGTAAATATACGCCCTCTGTATTTTGTTACTATAACACCTTTATTACTGTTTTACCGATTAATTCAACATGGAATTTATTGTTCTATGCAACCTAGCAATTAAATATGCTATTATTATTTGCCATTATTATTTTTTAAACCCTAAGAATGGTATCAAATTTCCGGGTACTGTTTTGGTCACTAGTCAGTGGACAAGTCACAGCGACTGACAAGCGAAAAACTCGCCGTCCATATTGATGGATTCGTCCAAGAGCGCTCCGCAGTCAAAGGGTTAACGATGGAAAAATAACTTACCGAAGTACAACAAAAATATTATATATGCAGTAACCGTCCATGAATGTGTTAAAAACGTATTCCACAGGGACACAGTGATATAGTTTATAGGGAGAATTTTTTAAACTAATATTTTACAAAATGATAATCATATTCAAAAGTAACTGCAATACGGTAATCTTGTAAAAAGCTGTGCTACTATTGCTACCATGTTTTCTGCGAGTAACTCTGAAGAAAACTTGAAACTGTTCAACAGAATAATTCACATTTCCTCTGTTTATCAAAATCATAACGCTATTTCAGAAATATGAATTTGAGAGCAGCATAAAATATTGAAAACTAGAGCATTTCATAGAATTGTGACGCTCAACACGCCACTTTCACATCGTTAACGTTAACCTTGCTGTGAAATCGGATTCCTCGTGTTTTGGGTAAATCGCGAGCATGACTCGCTAAGTAGAAATACCAATTTCCATGCACCGCGCGACAGGTTCATGCAGAATATCGGTTCCACCGCCCAAGATCCGATCGCATTTTAAGCATAAAGGACAATTTATGCTACCGACGACCCAATTACAAGCCGAGCAAATGTTACACATACTTGGAAATAATGAAGAAACTCTATCGATACATGTTTTGACGGTGTAGCCATGTTTTCGGTGTATGTTCGGCTCATTGGTAGCATAAATGGACCTTCAATGTCAATTTATGCTATCAACGAGTCCATGACGAGCCGAGAAAATGTTGCACATATTTGAAAACAATGACGAAACACTATCGATGCATGTTTCGACAGTGTAGACATGTTTTCGCTGTATGCTCGACTCGTGCTCAGCTCGTCGGTAGCATAAATGGACCTTCAATGTCAATTCATGCTACCAACGAGCCCATGACGAGCTGAGAAAATATTACACATATTTGAAATCATTGACTAAACACCATCAATACGTGTTTCGATGATGTAGCCATGTTTTTGATGCATGCTTGACAAATTATCGGCTTGTGCTCGGCTCATCGGTAGCATAAATGGACCTTCAATGTCAATTTATGCTATCAACGAGCCCATGACGAGCCGAGCAAATGTTACACATACTTGAAAATAATGACGAAACACTATCAATACATGTTTCGACAGTGTAGCCATGTTTTCGCTGTACGCTCGACTCGTGTTCGGCTCGTCGGTAGCACAAATCAACTTTAACTCGGCATAAAATTCCGAAGGTAGCGGTGCCGCCTGGGGGCGAGGTAGTCGTGGCCGCGGCAGAGATCGCGGGGGCGGCGCGAGCCTACTTGGCTCAGGCGTCGCCCCCGCGAATTACGCTTCAGGACTGCAGGGCGTAGCGCCTGAGCTGCGGGAAGTGGTGAACATCCTCGGGGAGAGAAACCAAGTCGGCACGCTTACGGGCGTTGGACCACCACCGGGAACGTTGGACAACGAGCCGGGGGACGAGGAGGAGGGCACCTCGACGAAGAGGCCGCCGAGGCCGCTCTACAGGAGGCTGATCAATTACGTTCGACAGGCCTGGACCGGCGTGAAATTTGCTCTAGGTATTTTATATTGACATAGACAACATTTTTGTGTAACGTTCCTTTGCATGATGAATATTTTCTATATAAATGGTGTACACCCTGATATAATTTACCGTATCATACAGAATTTGAATTAGTCGAAACTTAGTACACAGGTACCTAACAAATTTTCCAATTTTTTTCCTTTTTAATATTGTACCAAGTTTTTCGGAACACCTTGTACATCCTGTGCACGTCACAGACGATGAAAAATAGACGAGTATCAGAAAACGTGTTCCACTAGAAAACAAAAATTTCATCTTACACTTCGAATAACCTACTGCTTACATATCTTTTTGTACCATCCATTCTGAGACACCCTGTATGCATTTAACGTCACGCTATTGCACACGGTGCACACCGGTGAACGCAGTAGTATACATTCTGGGAATGTTTCGTCTTGGACCACCGAATTCTGTCGAAAAATATGAACGTGAAAGTGTTCGCTATCAGAAAATTGATCCAATAACTCTGGAACCGTGTCTAAACCATGGCGAATAACGTTGCATTCTGAAATGAAGCAGATTACATTGCAGAACTCAAATATGTTTCGCAAAGTTCCTGGCAATTTATCGTATGCCCCGCTGTAGGTACGGGGTTGAATCGTATTTTCCATGAAGTGGTCGAAACACGTTTCCCTGAGACGTGCGAGTCTCTCGAGCTCTCGTTCCGAGTGGCCTCCATGTTGTTCGCATGCTTTAACCAGTCATCCATGTTGCATGATTCCTGCATGCTTCTTCCTTAAGTACGCACACGTACGCCGCCGCTGTTTCATGTGTTTCAAGGGTTATCGTGTTCGACTTTACCTGCAATCGACCTTCTTTCTTTCGATGCCTCGCCGACCGACTATCACTGCCCGGGGCTTTTTGCTCTTCCACTCTTATCGTGTTTAAGTAAGATCGATGGAAAATTCAGCGCGCTACTTAGGAATCCTCTTAGACGTTGCTGAAACTGCATCGAGACCTATCGGAAAATATTAAGAACAAAAGAAGATACCGTTACTCGTTAATTTGGGTATATTATTTTATGATACGTTGGGAAGCTTTTCGAAACTTTTTAAAAGTATAACACCTCGATTTGTTTAAAAAGAAAGTCTTGAAAAATTTAGATTGGAAATTAGAAACCTTCTTTGTCTGGAAATGTTAAATTAAGGCAGGCCATCGTTGTTCGTTAATTTTTCCATTGAATCACTACTAATGTGTATTATACCGTCTTAGATATTTCTCACAAATTTTTAAAAGTACAACAGAGTTTTAGGTTTTACTACAAAATTGTAGTCTATCTGATAGGAATAACTATTTTTATTTAAGATTTTGTACATATGTACAAGTGTAATGAAATGTATGTGAGACATTTATAGATAGAAAAATACAAGAATAAGAAGTTCGAAATGACTTTTTGTAACGCATAAATTAGGATGTTTGCGTTTTTACTTTCACAACATATATGTCAAATTTATATCTGTTCCGCTTCATTATGCAGTGAACAGTTATTATTGGAACAATCACAGCGTGCTATACGAGAGTTACAGCGTTCCTATCATAAGACTATGATCTTAGATACTCGAGCGCACTTCATGAAAATTCATAGAAACGGTACGTAGTATCATCTGGATTTTGCGTTTCCTCGAACCAATTTACGAGCAGCACAGTTCAAAGGAAAGGGCAACAGATATTAGATTTTAGCACGCAAAAAAAGGAACAAGGATCTGCGAAACGTTCTATGGTAATTGCTAAGACACCAAAGCTTACTGAACATTATTAACAGAACAAAACGAACAATCTTTCATGAAAAAAACTAAGAAAATTTAACGATAAAAATTTGAGAAATATGCTTGAACCCAGTAAAACAAAGAAAATGCATGAAAATTTCATTAAAGGAATTTAAGGCTTATAAAAGTGTACGTTACCAAAGAAATGTAACTTCTCGTCGTCTCTTTTTCTACGAATTATTCATGCTGCTATGATTATGTAGTTTCTTATCTTATTTCTTTAACTTGTTCATTTTTAAACAATAAGAAACAAAAATTAATATTGTGCTCATAAGAATCTTTAAATACACAAAATTTGTAAGGACATGAATTTAAAAGTAATTTAGTATTAATTTTAAATAAACTTGTTGGTTGAACGTATTTTTTCCTCTAATACGTTGATTTCTATCTTCCACTATCATTTCAATTTTCTAACCGCATGATTTCAAGATTTTCTCCATTCTCTTATTCGAACCTTGCCTATACCTTAAAAGACCAACATCCGATTACCACATACAAATTGTTCGATCGTTAAGAAAAAAAAAAAGGAATAATAAGAGGGAAAAGCAACGTTTCCTATCGAACGAGCAGTTTCCAATGAAATTTCTTTATTGTTTCCCTCAAGTCATCGTGTTTCGTTCGCTTGAAAGGTAACTAAGCATTCCACGGGCTGCAATTCAACGCCTTGTTTAATCGAAACGAATAAAAGCCTGTCTCTTTCTCTCTCTCTCTCTCTCCTTCTCTCTTTCTCCCTTTCTCCGCGCATCGAAACCAGCTGACAATGGCTCGCACGTCGCACGCGGAAAATTCATTTAAACATGCGGGCCTGCGCTAGTCACCGGGTGCATCGTCTACGTGTGTCGATTGCACGGCCTCGAATCGTTTTGTTGCGACTCGAAAGAAATATAGACGCGTGAACGTTAATTACCTGTCGTTCAAAACGAACCGGACCGGGGAGCGATGCATTATCAGAAGCTCAGAAAATTTCAACTGACTTGTTATCTTGTTTATGACAACCAATCGCGTGTGAAAGCTACATTTCTATTTGCGGGAAAGGGGGAATTCAACGCTAGGTTTACGGGATCCAGGTTTCATCAGCAAAATTTGTAAAAACAATTAATATTACTCCTGTTGAGGCCATCCCTGCGAAGGCCACGGTATTTGTAAATACAAAGAGTTTGGGTGTTGGCCTGGGTCACATTTGTTAAATAATGGTGGTTTATGACCCACCACGTCATTTACAAGCTTGTGTGGCTTGTAAATAATGGTGGATGTGTGTCATTGCGACGAGGGATATTTTTCGGATATTTCTTTCTCTTCGGTTAAGGGTTCCTGGCTTGCGTTGCCCCCACCCACGGTCGGACCGTGGCAGTGGTGTTTCGAGTGGAATGACTGCAAGGCGATGCCTTTTTTGCCGTGGGTGTTAGTCCAAAACGAACAATTGAATCCATCGGCTGCGCCATCCTCGTGCCTGAGATAGCTTTGTATATATTTCACGAAATAACATTCGCTGCAATCAACTGCGTTATTTAACAACTCCTAGCAATTTTTGTTAACCTTCATCGATGCAGCGACACAAGTATACCCAAATCAATTATTTTCTCAGCTCTGCAATTTTTAATTCTGTTCGATGTATACCTTATTTCTTGGTATATGTATATTGGAAATAGATGTACAAGAAATGTCCGTAAATCTAGTGTTAAAGGATTTTCTACTTCAAACTTGTAACGTGAGTTTCTTAAAATTCAGTTAAATCGATGTTACGATTGTATTCGATTACTACAAGTGAAGACTTAATAAATTTACCGTTTGGTAAATGTTTACTGCATTTTATTAGAAGATACTTTTTAAAAAATGTTTCCACTTGTACTACTAGCAAACCAATTTTTTAGAAGAAAAAATATTATGTTTTGCGTGTACAGTGATGATTGTAATTCTTTAAACATTGCACGCTTCAATGTAATAATCTTTGCAAGTGTGAACACATCTTTCTTTGAGTATCAACATAGTTATTATCAATTATTCAATTATATCAGTATTAACTACCTACTCCCAAATTTACTTGTAGCGATAACTTTCAGACTGATTTTTGATGAAGACGATAGGTAAACGCTAACTTAACAAAAGAAATTGAACCAATTTATTTTATTCAACAATTGTTAATTAAAAATTTCACAATAAACAGTATCCTTAATCGATGCTGCTATGTATTAGTTTCACAATGAGATGCAGAAAATAAAGGTGCATTCGGGGAAAAGAAATGGTCGGTAAATTTCATACTTCAGACGTAAAGTAGCAAAGGGTTGATTTATTGCTAAGCATTCCCCATGCTATTGGAAAGGTTACACAACGAGTAATTTACGAGTAACACGAGGCACGTAAATCGGGTGACAGTCTCTGTAGACAGAATATCCGTTCGTCTTAACGAATGTATTCTTTCCACTGCTATGTGCTCGAGACACATTCGAGAACAAAGAGTGAATATTGAAGCGTGCAGGGGCGATGAATCTTTTAGAGAAGTCCCCTAAAGAGACACTTCTCAAAAGCTGACGTGACCAGAAATACAAACAACCCGTTGGAGACAATTCAATTTCTGTAATATCTGCTTACAATATTTTACTTTATTCCGTATTCCTCAGTTTTACAATTCAGTTCTGTGTGTCCTTCGTTCTATTTTTCTTTTCATCCCTGTTTTCTGTTTTCCACGCTTCACCCGTTCTGCCAATTTTGTTAACTTGAAACTTTTTATTCGTTCACTTGGATTTCCTTTTTCATATCAAATTTGTTGGTGCACGTAACAGAAGTGAGATTATTATTTGCATTATGTCATATATTATTATTATTATTATCACTTATATAGGAAAATTCTATAAAATGATTTTTGTAGAACAGAAGATGGAATTCAGGTGTGAAAAATAAAAGTGAAGCGATTAAAGTATTAATAAACGTATATTTAAAACAATTTAACAATAACAATTTTAACGACTTTACAACTTAGCAAGTTCAACACTCTTTCTACGTTCACAATCAAAACCTTTCTTTCGCATTAGTCAAACACTTTCTGCCCTCACCGTACAATACTTTCACAATACCATTTTTTTCATATATTCTTTCAAACACTCGTTTCCTTTCATTCTAATTGTCAACCTTTCTCACTCGATGCGTTCGGTCACGACCACCCAGAATTTCTCAGTCGCAACGTTTTCTCAAGTTCTCATCTTTCACGTCTTAGAAACATTCGAGCCCAAACATTCTGCGTTCACACGACAATCGCCCAACTCAAATACTCTTCAGACTTTCCCAAACTCGCATCCACTCGATCGCATTCCTACAATTATTATATTATCTCAACACTTAACCCTCCAGCAGCACATTAACACTTTGAGTGCTATGGACGCATATATGCGTCTGACAGAAGTTGCTCGTAGGGACTATGGACGCATATATGCGTTTGTCAATTTTTGTTTCTTTCACCTTATAATTTTTTTCGTGGCCACACATTTCGACGTTAACCTTTTACTGTTGACGAAAGTTACTCGAAGGGACCATGGACGAAAATATGCGTTTGCTAATTTTTTTTTATCTTTTGCTTACTGCAACGCGATTGTCAGTGTACGAGTAACAATACTCCGTCTCCAGTGATAGCGCGCCGTTCCTTCGAAGCACTTAGGCCAAAAGTATTTAGCACTCAAAGGGTTAATGTGTTCTTTCTCTACTGTCGGCAATATACGATATATTTCGTGAGTTTCATGGTTTCTTCACATTCCATAAAAGTTGTGTTCAAAAATATTGTCTTTTACGAGAAACACATTAATTTCCCTACAAAAAATACATCTAATTTTGCCTGCCGTACACTTAAATTTTGTACTGAAACAGCCGAACGATCAAGCGTTAGTAATCTATTTGCTGTTCTAAATATAATCTAATTGCTGTTATAAATATAAGTACGGTAAAGAAATCCGTATGAAAGCGGTGAATAAATTAATTTAGGTGGATCGATCAATTGAACGAATCAAACGGATAAAAGAGTAAATGTAAAATACGCCAAACGTGATTTAATCCTGAAGACCCTGAAAGATAGAACAATCTGGAAACCTGGTTACTGTTATTGTTCTTTCCTGGATTTCGAGAGTGATTCACGGTGATGGATCCGTAATGTAAAATTGCGAAGAATCCCCGAAATCAAAACGCCGTGGATTCCACGGACGCATCTTTCATCCTACATACGCATTTCAATTTCGAATGGCCACTCTTTCATGCTGTTGTTTCACGATACGAGTAAGATTTATTTCATAGTCGTATAACTGTTTCGCAATACAGGTACACAGGAAAGAACACTCTTCGTTCTATATTTCGGAAAATCTAACAGCAAAGGGATGTTCTATTTTTTTTGTATTATTAACATGTGCTTGAACTGATAATTTCATCTGTATGTGGACGAATAAAAATAGTATTATATTTTTATTAAATAGAATGAATTTCTTTGAAAAATTTCTCGAATAAGCCAATAAAATTTACAGTTTGTCTCAATATTTAAGGTTCTTAGCTTTTTGGTTGTTAAATCACACAAGTTTTCTAGCATAAATAGCTGTGTACAGATTTAATGTTCATGTGTAACGTATTCGTATCTAATGACACCATATCAGAAACATGAGTTGTAATCAGTAATCGATGACATACCTTTCTCTGTAGTTTTTCAGTTGCTGAAAATATCGCTGTGTCGATTGTATTGAAGTTTATCATTGATGCCTTCAATCTGGCAGATTTTAAAATCAAACAATTTACATAATTGTTTGTAATCTAACAATTTGATACACAAAAATGTAAAAAGATAAAACAAAATATTACTTTCGTTCAGCAGATTACTCCAAAAAATGTATATCGTTGTATTAAAAATTACACGAATATAGATATATCTGATATACGCTTACACACGTTTCCTAATCTCTACCTAAAAACTTTCGATATTTTGGGTTGGAGGGAAAGTTCTGTCGTATTTTAAATAGGCAGGTAATTTTTCTTGTAAATAAAAAAAACATGTGGCTAGTGAGTCATTGGGAATTTTTTTTGTTTTTTTTACCTGCTGTATAATATAAAACGAGTCCTTTTTTACCGTTCATCGTTTACTTGTGATATTTAAAGTGAAAAACATGTCAGTAGATAAAGTGCATTTACGACACTGCATTTTGTATGAATTCCAAAAAGGAAGCAACGCATCGGTTGCATGTAAAAATTTATGTGCGGTATTTGGAAAAGATATTGTAAACGTTCGTACTTGTCAAAGATGGTTTAGCAAATTTCGTTCCGGGGATCTGAGCCTCCAAGAAAGTGATCGATCTGGACGACCATCCAAGATCGATAATGATGTTTTGCGATCCATGTTGGAAAATAGTCCACATTTAACGAGTCGAGAAATTGCAGAAGAGTTTGGCATTCATCGTACAACTGTTGGAGATCACATTATATCTCTTGGGTTTGTGTTAAAACAAAGTGTTTGAGTTCCACGTGAATGAACGGAAACGGAAAATACGACAGAACTTTCCCTCCAACTCAATATATATTGATTATTGCAAAGGAAAATAAATATTATTCTATTGCACACGTTTCATAACCTCTATCTACAAATTTTCGATACATATTGATTATTGTAAAAAAAAAGAAATATTATTCTATTACCAGTGCTATACCTTGCATGACTTTAGAACAATCTACGTCAGAGGGAAGAAATAAAACGGTTAAGCACGAATACCGTTGGGAATTCGTAATACTGGTATCGATAATACATAACGTCTTCTTCGAACGGTATTATATTCATGGTACGAAGTTCAAATTTATGCAAAGTTTATTTAAGCGTAGTTTCAGTTTCCTATGCACGTATCGTGCATTTATCGCGAACGTAAGGATCAAAGATCTTGCTTTAAATAATCAGTTGAATTGCAATATTGGAATAAAATTTGTATTTCTTGTTGTTTTTATCTTCCACATGGAAAATTTATGTAAATATATTTAAAGAAAAGGTTTCTTGTTTTAATGATTTCACATTGTTATTTAAAGAGATACTAATACAGTGTATCAAAATTGTTACTAATAATAAAAAGGTCTAAAATATTTTTCAGCAACTTTTTCTATAAACGTTTTTTGGAACAATTGATAAAGTTAACAGTAGATACCTACTTCAGACATTACAAATACTTAAACAGAAAATATATATAAGTCTGGTGCAACAGATTTTTTATAGTTACTCCCCTAAGATTAACCCAGCTACAGTACAATTACTAAAACGACTCTCAGTTGAACGAAAGCGAACAAATAATTCCCTCAAACGCTTATTCGGATAGGCGCGATATTAATTCACAACGATTAATTAGTAGATAATTACATGTAACATTAACATACTTAATTTCTAAATTCAATTAAACATCTATCACCATCTAATCGATTTAATTAACGTAAATAAGTGCTTGTGACGATAATTATGAAAGTATGAGCTGGAAATAACAACGTTGCTTACGAACAAAACGTATTGTAAAAAATTCTGTTATCGTTACAATTACTAACGACTGATAATTATTCTTTAACAGTTTGTTTACAAATAATTTCGATTAAACCACTTCGATTGTTTGCCTTGGATACACCATAGTGATCCATGGTAGCGATACGTTTATACATCGCTACTACTGCTGCTAGTAGTAATGCATCGTGTGGGATCAGACATAACCGCGGCAACTATAGATAGCGTTTCGGAAAGCTTAGATGAGTCTATATTTCGCAAACACTGCTACTGTAAATCAATGCACCGGCGGTCTATTGTAGATAATACAAACTCGCAAAATTTATGTAACACTTTCTGGCAATATTTCATGCAACGGCAATAACGTAATACGCTACCGAGCAAATGTCGAAAGAAATCGCAAGCGAATTTCGAACAATACAAAAGTTTTGAAACGTAATTTACATCTTGAGTACAGAGATCAAGTATTTCGAGATAACATTAAAATTGATTAATTTCTTACCACTTTATTACTTATTCGTACCGTTTACTTTATTTATTACTTATCAATTTATCAATATAGGAAAACTTAGGCAGAACTGTACGAATTTGCGTTAAAAGTTTACTTATATTATGTATTATTTCGTTAATTTATCAATATACAGTGGCTCCAAAAAGTATTCGTACACTGTATTATAAGCAAATTCATCTACTTCTGAAATTTTGATTTCAATGAAACTTTATATGTGTATAGAGCATGGTGTGTCCTGCATGGAGCAATCTTTTTGGCGGCAAAATATCTTTTAAGAGGGCTGATAACGAATCTCAAAGTTTCAGCGATTTTTTACGCTTTGAATACAAACTTTTCTCGGTTTTTTTATGGCAGGGCGATAGGGTATTAAAAATTAAACTTTTTCTATTTGAAAGGTTTTACTTCATCAAGTACCATTACAAAGTTATCTTTAAAAAATGAGAGAAAACTCAGAAACTTAAACGCTGGTTTCACCCCTTTAAAATTGCATTTAGATGAAAAGAAGAGATTAATTCTTACGTGTACTATTACGATCTACGTACCCACAAAGTTTTATCAAATACTTCTATCAGACACAGAATTTCAGGGTTAAACGAATTTATTTGTGACATAGTGTACGAATACTTTTTGGAGCCACTGTAGGTAAACCTGTGCAGAGCTGTACGAATTTGCGTTAAAAGTTTACTTATTTTATGGATTAATTCGTTAATTTATCAATATAGGAAAACCTGTGCAGAGCTGTACGAATTTGCGTTAAAAGTTTACTTATATTATGAATTAATTCGTTAATTTATCAATATAGGAAAACCTGTGCAGAACTATACGAATTTGCGTTAAAAGTTTACTTATATTATGGATTAATTCGTTAATTTATCAATATAGGAAATCCTGTGCAGAGCTGTACGAATTTGTGTTAAAAATTTTCCAATTTACAATTTGGATTTTTCCGTTAATTCGAGTAACTAATGCAAGTTATACATCGTAGATATAATTGTCTTTCTCACGTAGATTTCTCGTTATTCTAAAATAGAATACACGATACCGATGAAAATATTTTTGTGACTGTAGCCAACAGTGTTCCAGTGGCGAACGCTCGTTTCTATCACAAAACTTTTGGATACTAAAGCTCAACTGTAACCATAACACACTAACTTTTGCTGCTCTGAAATGAGCTTGCTCCGATAACATTAGAAAATACTACTCTTTATACAGATGGTGCCAAGCAAACGCGTATCGCATTTCTGAGATTAGACGTGAACAATACTCGTGAAATAATTTTCGTTCTTCAACGTGAAAACAAACATAAAAACAAATACGCGAAATCCTACAAATAAATTATCTTCGAACTTTATATCTGCAATGAATTGATGTATAACAATTTTTTACAATCCACATATATTAATCGTACGGAAGCTTAAGCGACACATAAGTTATTTTTTCCCTATTATGTCAGTGAAAAAATATGTACATTATACAATTTCACATAAAATTAGTAGATAAAGTAGTAATAATAAATACTAATTTCGTCATTTCAATGTAAATTACCTTGTATGAGGAAAAAAGCATAGTACTGTATTACAGCGATAGCAATATTATATTACAATGATATTTAACATTGCAGAAATTTTAATCCAATACTACCATCAAATACATGATACAGATTTTATATTTACATATTACGAACGATATTGCATTTAATATTGCATGTTGTGATATATTTGAAAAGTAACATGTTGTATAAGTCACAATAAAATTAGTAGAAATACTAATAATAAATACTAATTTCGTCATTTCAATGTAAATTACCTTGTATGAGGAAAAAAAATATAGTACTGTATTATAGCGATAGCAATATTATATCACAATGATATTTAACATTACACAAATTTTAATTCGATACATATACCATCAAATATATGATACAGATCTTATATTTACATATTACTAACGATATTGCATTTAATATTGCATGTTGTGATATATTTGAAAAGTAACATGTTGTATAAGTCACAATAAAATTAGTAGAAATACTAATAATAAATACTAATTTCGTCATTTCAATGTAAATCACCTTGTATGAGGAAAAGAGCACAGTACTGTATTATAACGATAGCAATATTATATCACAATGATATTTAACATTACACAAATTTTAATCCAATACATATATCATCCAATACATGATACAGATTTTATATTTACATATTACTAACGATATTGCATTTAATATTGCATGTTGTGATATATTTGAAAAGGAACATGCATAAGTCACAAGCATATTTTGATGCCCGTAATTAGTATCCGTGTGTCCTCGTGATAACCCCTCGTGAAATTAATTTCGAAGCATGAAAAAAAGTGTTCCAGTCAGCCTTTTCCCGTGATTAACAGGAAAACCTTTGATTTCGATTTTTGTAGACTCGGAGTACGAGGAGGAACAGACGCCGAGATACAGACCCGACTCTTTGGCAAGCCTTTGTCGAGCCACGAGATTCACCGAGGCAGAGCTGAAGAGAATATATCGTGGCTTCAAGGCAGAATGTCCCACGGGAGTCGTCAGAGAGGAAACTTTCAAGTGCATCTACTCGCAGTTCTTTCCACAAGGAGGTAGGTACATTACACCGTAATACGTACCTGGGAAAAAATGTTATCACCGCCATTTTAATTAACGACGAATACACGAGAAAGTTTTAGGGAAAACAAAATATCGATCCTTTTCCTGCCTTTCCTTTTTCGTGTCTTTGAGATTTTTCAAGATGACAAATTAGCATTAACAATATTAACTACCGGTACACAGTTATTATCGTTTCATTATCGCTTTGTAACGAAAACGAAAGAAATTGTTATTCTTTTGATAAATTGATCAAAAATGTATACTTCTTCTGTCAAATCAACGAAAAATAGATATAATATACATACAGTGGCTCGAAAAAGTATTCGTACACTATGTCACAAATAAATTCGTTTAACTCTGAAATTCTGAGTCTGATAGAAGTGTTTGATAAAACTTTGTGGGTGTGTAGATCGTAATAGTGTACGTATGAATTAATCTCTTCTTTTCATCTAAATACGATTTTAATGGGGTGAAACCAGTGTTGAAGTTTCTGAGTTTTCTCTCATTTTTTAACACTAGAACTACCAGAACAGTCAAAATGACCAATTGGTGATTATTCATAGCAACCTTATAAATTCATTGTGGTAAAGCTTCTAAAATTTACTATGAATTTCTGCAGAAAGTATAAATTAAGATTTGTTTTCTATGAGTTTAATATTTTTTCATGTAATTTTTGATTTGAACTCTTCCATGCAAATAAGTACACCATAATCGTCGGTAGTTCTAGTGTTAAAGATAACTTTGTAATGGTACTTGCTGAAGCAAAACCTTTCAAATAGAAAATGTTTAATTTTTAATACCCTATCGCCTTGCCATAAAAAAAAACAACACAGAAAAGCTTCTATTCAAAGCGTGAAAAATCGCTGAAATTTTGAAATTCGTTATCAGCCCCCTTAAAAGATATTTTGTCGCCAAGAAAATTGCTCCACGCAGGACACACCATGCTGTATACACATATAAAGTTTCATTGAAATCAGAATTTCAGAAGTAGATGAATTTCCTTATAATACGGTGTACGAATACTTTTTGGAGCCACTGTATTTGTTTATTTTAGTGATTAACTTATGCCCTGCAGTGAAACAAGAAGGGTTAAAGTTTGCGGATCCAATGCATGTATAATAAAACTAGAGCATCTTTTCCTCGCTATAATGCAGGTTACGTGCTTTATTCTGGATAAATGATACGGCAAAAACAGGAAAGGATCGCGAGGACGAAGGTCCCGTATAACTTTTTCACTAGGCGGTTCAAGCGTTGAATGGACGTACACAGGTACACATTTAACTTTCAAATGCCGCAATTCTGCGTATAATAGTCCGTTATAAAGCTGTAAGCAACAGTTTGTACATCGGGATACATAACATGCTTTTGTACACCATCTCCCTTGATCATAAATTCGTAAAAGTATAACCGGCTCTTTACCCGGAAACTGGAATACCGATTAATTAACCAAACGCGGACCCTTCTAATGCAATTTAAATGCAAATGATGTAAACGTTTGAAATTTATTCGTCAGTGTCACAGTATTCTCACGGATACCTTTTCAAAATTCACCGCACTATTTGATCTCGTTTAACCCTTTGCACTCCTTTGTCGGGTATGACTCGACGACAGTTTTTATCACAGTAACTCCTATGTCGAGTTACACTGGACATTTTTAAAGCGTCATTTTGAACACAGTAACGGACAAAAGTTTAAGATCAACGGATCAACGAAATTAAACATAAGTTACAACAATATTTAAATATAAGTTACAACAAAGCTTGAGAGCTATGTTTAATACAATTAAGTATTTGATTAAATGATATTAAGAAGTATTTGATAAAACTTTGTGGGTATGTAGATCGTAATAGTATACGTATGAATTAATCTCTTCTTTTCATCTAAGTGCCATCTTAAAGGGGTGAAACCAGCGTTGAAGTTTCTGAGTTTTCTGACATTTTTTAAAGATACCTTTGTAATGGTACTTGATGAAGCAAAACCTTTCAAATAGAAAAAGTTTAATTTTTAATACCCTATCGCCCTGCCATAAAAAAATAACACAGAAAAGTTTGTATTCAAAGCGTGAAAAATCGCTGAAACTTTGAGATTCGTTATCAGCCCCCTTAAAAGATATTTTCCCATTAAAAAAATTACTCCATGCAGGATACACCATGTTCTGTACACACATAAAATTTCATTGAAATCAAAATTTCTGAAGTAGATGAATTTCCTTATAATACAGTGTACGAATACTTTTTGGAGCCACTGTAGCTTTCTTAGGTAAAGATGGTTGGTGCATCATTTTCAAGACAATCGATTAAAAAAAAAAAAAAAAATAGCATGGCCTGGAGAACCGTTTTTCGAGTAACACCCGTGGCAGTCAACGTGTTAAACGAACCCGTTGGACATCTTGCTAAAAGGTTTGAATTTAAGAACCATGCGCAACACGCGCCACTACTCCTCTCTGTTTATCCGAGGGGTCTATTCACATTTAAATTCCCTCTGTTTCACGGTGCCGGGGGAATTTCGTCGAAAAGCATAAACAATGGCGGGAGAGATATACGCGTATAGGTAGCGGCGGGAAAGAAAAATACAAAGGGAGAGAAAGCACAATCGAATATAGCAAATAGCTTCGTGGTATTTCGTTGAAACGGAGATACACATACACAGTCACCATGGTAACAAACTCTCGCATCAAAATCGTCCTGCGTTTCACCACTCCTCTCCTTTCTTCCACGCCGCCACGGCCTGCAGCCTTTGCCCATCCGTACAAGCGATATCGATATTCGTCGATGGATAGTTTTCCATCGATTTTCACTGTTTTCGTGTTTTCCAAACCACCCGAGTCACTCGTGAAAAAAGCCTGCCGTTAGGGTCCATCGATGGAAAAGATGCCCGACTGCGCACCTATTCGTTGTTTAGTGTTGGATTTGGAAAAAGACATTATTACAGCGTGTATCACCTCGTCTAAAGGTGTGACGGTCGGGACAGGTAATTTTCGGACCGACCCCCACCCTGTGAGTGTAAGGACGGCCAGGAAACAGTAAAAAAAGTAGTCATTCAGCGGAATTCACAGAAAGTAGACATCGAGTTGTTTTTATTTATCCTAAGTACCCTTGCTGCCCATTCCTAACACTCGTACCGATTAACGTATCTCCGCCATTTTGTTATTTCAATTCAACATTTAGGGTTTACCGATCAATTGACGTAGTTGCGTATGCACGGACTGTGCGCAACTGAAATGTAAAAAATATGAAAGGATTGCAATAATTTTTTTTTTTTTTATTGTAAGGTTTAGAGTCGCATCGACTTCGAGGTTTTTAGCGACTTACTGAACTTTCCTGTTTATATTTTATCAAATAGTTGAATTTTTGTTTGGTAACTGATAACGTTTTTTTAGTGTTTCTGAGAGGTGAAAGCAGCGTTTGGCTTTAATTCGTGTTTTCTTCTTTGGCTTTGGTATTGTTTGCAATCATATAGTAGGTGTTTTTCAAAAAAAAAAATTGTTTTTCTCTTTATGCGAAATTCTGGAATTGAAAATGCCTGTAACTTGAGAAACAGAATACTTTTTAATTCGAGTTTGCATCCTGTTTTCCTTGAATTATTAAATGCAACGGTCTGATAATATTCTGTGCACAAGAGCACTATAGTAAATTTAATAACGTCGAAGACTAATTAGGTCGATAAAAAATTGTACTAAAGTTATTTAATCTTATCGAGCAATCTTTCGTTGAAGGTGTACGCTTGTTTAATTGGAAGATAGAAAAACGAATGTTCATAAAACGATTTTTAATTAATACTATGAACTTCAGTGAATTCATGTTTAGGCGTTAAAAGGTTTTGTTAAATATTCAGAGAAGTTTATATTCTGAATTATTATGGATTGTATCTATAACGCTTCCGTTTTCGCAATAACGCAATTATCAGTGTAGATTTCTAGGGTGCGTGTTTTCCAACAAATGACACGTTATTGTGTGACGGGAATTGTCCCAAAAATGTCACTACAGTTTTTGACTGGCAGATCAATTACCTTCGCTTTAATTAACGCACGTTGTCTCGATGCGAAAAGGGAATAAATCTACATTTTAGAGACGAACGTGAATTGAAATTCTGTTACCGCCTAATCGGTCACACGCAACACGTTCTTTGTGCACTTAAATTGTCAAACACTATCATTCGCTTATTAATAATTTCCTTACGATTAGCTTTTTGACTGTTCTTTCACTGACAAAAGTAACGTTTAAATAATTTTCAAACGTTTGTGAAAACAGCTCGTTCATGGAAATTCACACGCTGAACGTTTAAACAATTCGCATTTTTATGCATTATGACACGGGAATTACAAAAATTTGAAATTTGTAATAAATAATCAATCCTTCATGTATAAACAAAATTTGATCGAAACTAAAATTTTGTTCAAAAAACTGAAGATTCCAAATATTTACAAGTTTGTTATTGTTGGAATCTTCTGGTTTCTCCTCGTGGAGCACACCATCCAGTTTCTTTAACACGTTGAGCCCGGCGCCGACTTTGCTGTCCTTTCCGTTCAGCCGGCAGCCGACGAGCGATACAAAGTTGTAGGGTATCGCTGAGAGATAAGGAATTATTCTTTGTTGCGCTAATTTCGACGCCTTTTAGGTGTACGTGTGATTCTGTTCACTATACTTTCGTATGATGTATAAAAAAGTCACGTACGTACCTTCGAGAGGCGATCAATTGGAAAAGACCTACCGAAGTGTACAGACTGTTCGTAAAAAGAAAGTTGAGTTTAGTTTTGGAAAATAGTTATTGCCCATAACATTGAATATGTCGGAAAGAGAAGAAGATAGTGACACGTCAAGTGAAATATTTTTATCTTCCAAACGTCGCAGAGTAGTACGATTGTCATCATCAGAAGATGATAATTCATTAGACGGACCGACGCCAGCCAAACGAAAATTCTACTGCCGGTCCCCAGGGACCGGCGCCGGGCTCAACGTGTTAAGCTAATGCCGCGTCCACACTGCTGTTCGCGAACAGCTCGCGAACTGTTCGCGAGCTGTGCTCGCCAGCAGTGTGGACACTTTCGCGAACAGCGAGCAGCGAGCAGCGAGCAGCGAACTCCTCAGCGAACAGCGAACAGTGTTCGCTCGGGAAGCGGTATATCAAAGAAACTGTTCGCGAGCTCGAAGCGTATCTGGACGCGTTTGTAACACAGTATGTGGCAAAAGCTAATAGCGAACTGCCCATGAATTCAGAGCGAACAAGCTTGTAACTGTTCGCGAGCTCCAGTCTGGATATGCTGCGTTTTCCATTGACGAACAGCTCGCGAACCGCACGCAAGCAATTCGTATGCTGCTCGCGAGCTGCTCGCAAACTGTTCTCTTCTATGTGGACGCGGCATAAGAATGGCTTCAATCTTCATAGCCCACACGAGATAATTTGAACCCGTTAATAACGGTGCACCCGGCAACAATTTTTCCATATTTTTTCACAAAACTTCCGTATAACATAACCACGGACTGCTACCAGATCTGTTGGAATCTTCTGGTTGGAATCTTCTGTTTCTTATCGATCAGCCTTCTTGAATGTTCGATGCTTGTCGCAGTTGTTATCGATGCTCATTGCTCATTAGAGCTCGCTCGCTACTTTATAACTACAGGGTGATACCAACCATCTTTTGTCGCTCGTCTCTATACTAATATCAACCATCACTTTTTATAGCTACAGGCCGGGTAACCTATAAGATCGTGATATAAAACGCTTCGATTACATTATTTACCCTTTTTATACCTTCGTTACATAGGGCACGTTTGGAACAAATAAAAATCCATCAGTTATGAATAAAGTTAGTCATATACTTTTGGCGACAGTAAGAATTTTAATAATCGCATCTTGTACTAATTTTATCACGCTTATTACATTAGTTTGCATCTTTACATATTCTCATCGTACAAACTATTCAACGAGAGTAGAAACGAGGACGCGTGAATGTACACCGTGTCACTTGCCAATCCGAGTAAGTGATTGTGTTGCTATAAACAACCTTCTAAACGGACCCAGAAACCATTAACTTGAACTGGTCGCGCGAACCTTGCGACGATTTACGCTCTAAATCAAATTGCACGAAGAAAAGGTAGCTGTAATATGAGATCGGGGCAAAAAATGGTCCGCAAAAAGGAAATCTTTGGTAAATCCATTGAGCTATAAATCTGGTACACAAAAAACTGATACATGTACAGGGCAACGCAGCAGTGACGGAAGTTAAATTAGAATTTAAGTGGGGGAAAAAGAAATAACACGTTAAACCACAGTAAAGAACGGAAAATCAATGGCGCGCATTTTCTGTTTAATCCGTAATAAAAATAGAAATCTCTTCTTTTTTTTCTATTAAATTTAATCTATAAATTTTCTGAGCTTACACTGATTTTGCTAAAAACTTTTAAAAGGAAGTTTTATCATATAGTAACAGCGATTAATTAAATTTTCAAGGACCACCCTTAGTTAATTAATTTATTTCCACTGGTCCTTTGATTTTAACTCTCTTATTGTGCTTGAATAAACATAATCCAGTGGTATTTTTAACACTGGATTTATCGCTTAATTTATATGTCTAGTTTAAACCACTTTTTCATTGTAAAATTACATAAATCTCGTGTAAAACCAGCTGTAATTTTTTCTTTCAACAAAATATGAAAGAAACCGTTTTTGAACGTAATTATAAAAATCGTAACAAATCTAATTTCAATAATTGTGAACGAAATTTTATTAACAATGAATGAATATCTGTAAAAGGCTTGAAAACATCGTTCGCGTATGTGCAACGATAATTTTCCGTTAATCCTAACAGTTATCGTTCGGTAAACGAAATTTACTGTTCCATACGTGGTTTTATAGTAGCATGTGCAACAGCTGTTCTGCCATTCACGTGTAACAGCTTAACCCCTAACATTTCCTACAGTTTATTGAGTGCAGGCTATTAGTTTCATTTACATTCGCGGTAGTAACATCACAGAGGCATCAAACTGGCGTTGACGAGGCTATTGTTATCTCAATACACGGGTAACATTGCAGGGAAGTGGTTCGTGTATACAAAACAGTATGTTACGCTAAAATGTTTACTACTATTCGAAAACAAAAAAATCAATAGCGCAGCTTTAACGGTATGCCGCAAATTTCTTATATTTTATGAATGTAATTAACTTTTAACGCGCGTCTTAATACTTGAGTTAATCATGATCAACGTTTAAGCTTTGTATCCTTAAACTGTAATCCGGACAATTTTTCGAATCTCCAGAAATTCTTTCGTAGAATCATTTTTACATACTTTACAGATTGAAAGAAACTGTCGACCTATTGAAATTCTGAAACACCAGATTCTTTAGACGTTTCTTTAAATAAATCCTTATCTTTTGTTTTCAAATTTTCTCTTTCATAAATTTCAATTCAATCCATTACTATTTACTTACTATCGAGCAGTTAATTTTTCTATTTTATTTAATAAAATTTTATTTCAATTCATGATTGATGTCACATACATGTGTTCCATTCAATTTTGTTATTTACTTACTATCGAGCAGTTAATTCTTCTATTTTATTTCCATTCATGATTTATATAACATACATGTGTTCCATTCAATTTTGCTATTTACTTACTATCAAGCAGTTAATTCTTCTATTTTACTTAATATATTTTTCTTTTAATTCATGATTAATATAACATACATGTGTTCCATTCAATTTTGTTATTTACTTACTATCGAGCAGTTAATTCTTGTATTTTATTTAATATAATTTTATTTCAATTCATGATTAATATAACATACATGTGTTCCATTCAATTTTGTTATTTACTTACTATCAAGTAGTTAATTCTATTTTATTTCAATTTATGATTGATGTCACATACATGTGTTCCATTCAATTTTGGTATTTAATTGCTATCAAGCCGTTAATTCTTCTATTTTATTTAATATAATTTTCTTTCAATTCATGATTGCTGTCACATACATGTGTTCCATTCAATTTTGCTATTTACTTACTATCAAGCAGTTAATTCTTCTATTTTATTTCAATTCATGATTGATGTTACATACATGTGTTCCAAAATGGACAAACACGCGTTTTTCGTTTCTGCTAAAAATTCTCGTTCACGACACTTATATCATTTACCATTACTTCGACTCCTTGATTGTTAATTTTTCTTTTTTACCGTCGAAGTATAGCAGTGGCTACAAGCGTGAAACATTATACGCCAGTTAAATAAAATCTTTCGTTTCATTGCCCAATAACGATCGAATGTCCGAACATAAATAAAGTCCAAGGAGACACATGTGTGTCCACAAATGTTCCCGAACGTGCAAGGAGTCAAAGGGATCAGCCGCGAGCGTATATCCTTGCTTCTTATCAAAGAGAAACATGTTTGTACTTATCTGAAACCCCTGCAGCATCTCGGGAAGGTAAACGGGACCCGTATGCGCAATTTCGTACAGGCGAAATGAAATTTATACGTTTGGAATGACCAGGGGAAGGAGCTCCGAGATTTGGATCGATATACGAAAGTCGAACAGATGAATTATGACGATGCAGTAACGGCCATTTTGCCACGCAACGACTTTGTCAGAGCGTTCGTTTGCAAAAGCTAATGTTAGTGTAATGTAGATGTAACGAATAGCGCGTAGTATAACCACTTTACGCTTGTAACATGCAAATCCGCCATTTCAATTATTATTCATGAAAGGCTTCAGACTTGTCGATTTCGGTCTAGTAGAATATGAATTTGTGATTTCATATAAATTGCCGGAAAGTGTCGTCAATATTTACATTTAGGATGAAACATTTTATTAATCATAATCTATGTAGATAAATTTGCAACATTAGTCGTTTTCATTGATCTGTAAATTTCTCGTTTAAGACTAAATTATATTATTCCATACCAAACATTAAATTTATTTATATTTTTGATATTAAAATATTTGTGAAAAGACACACTACAATTTAGCTGAAATTATAGATCTTTTCTTGCAAAGTTCACAGCGCACATAATTTTATGTACGATCACATAAATGGGGAAAAGATTCTGTCAAAATACGAGTTTTAAATAACAACTTCTGATCAACAAGGTTGATGCTAAGCTATTGTTTTGGCATACAAAAGATGATGTTTGTTTTACTGCAAAATATCCGAAATGTATAAAACATTCGTAGTTTCGAATATCGAGCGAACAGTTTCTTATCCCTCCTATTGGTAACCTCGTAAAGTAAATAAAGTTTTCTGAAGAAAGCTAAAATACAGAATGCAGTTTAGTTTCGAAGAATCGGTCTCGGAGCGACCCTTGGCCATGAAAATATTACGACTCTCAAACGCAAACGTGCTCGCAGTTGAGCTTCAGTTATTGTGAAAAATGTTTCAAGAATTTTCATGGAAAACTGAACTTATCTCTAACGTATAAGTTTTAATGTTTTTAACTGAAAACAACGACTTATCTCGTCATTGAAAAATGATTCTTCGAATCCTCGGTTAAAGGATTAACAGACTGAAAGGTTCTCAACTCGTCTAAAAGAAACTTTCATTCTCTAATAGTAATCGTATCGTATCGGTAACCGTAACGAGTGTTTGTTAAACTACAATAACTTGTATCAAAGAGTTTTTACTTTATAAATCAATTAACTGTTGCCCGTGGCTTTGCCCGCGCGGAAGTACTTTAATTTCAATTTCAACTATTTTCAAGGGACGTCCAATTTTGCAAGCCCTTAACTTTAATTTTAACCAGAAAGTTAAATACTTAGTGATTTTTATAGTGCTTGCTTTAAAATCAGCACACTTCATCCCTTATTTTACCCTCTTGGAGGTTGATTTTCCAAAAACGTTGAAACACGTATTTCTTTATTTCTAACCAAAAAGCTAAACACCAGTTTTCACAGTGCTTGCTTCAAAATCGGGGGATTTTCAAACAACCTTTCAACCTCTATTTAACCCCCTTAGGGGTTGAATATCTAAAAATCCTTTTAAAAAGAACCCATTGTCCAAATTTCATGTTTCTAGCTTCAGTAGTTTATGCTCAATCAGTCAGTACATGTCTTTTTATCTGTATAGATAACAAATTAATTTGAAAAGGTTAAATCGATTTGCTGGTTAAAAGTCAACGGTCGACCGAGTCACGGAATTATTTCTGCGAAATCGTTCACTTAACAGCGAATCAAAAAATTTGATAAATTTATATCACCGCTGTACCTCGCAGAGACTTAGATCAATAACTGCTTCTAGTTTAATATCGTTTTGTTTGTACGGTCCCGACAAACTACGTGGAAATTCGCACGGCATCATCAGCTTGATGAGTTCGAAATTTCTATGTACATTCAATCTATCGATCCGCTATAAATTCGCACGGTTGAAGCTCGATGAATTATCCTGTTTCGAGGAAAGAAACGCGAATGCAACGTTGTGAAAAAAATATAGTCGAAGAGAAGCAACGAAATTATAAACAAGTTCTCTGTGTTTTTCAATTTTCTAGTAAATCCATAATTACCAAAATATAACACCTCTGTTTTATAAAAGGATCAAGAACGAGCTTTTCTATCAATTTTTTGCTGGAACAGATTTGTTCGAATGGAAAGAATTTTGCGAATATCTCGTAATCCAAGAATTCCGACAAGCTTTCTTTTTACAGTGGTTACGAAATAGTTGGGTAATTAAACTGCTATAATATTTAACGACTCGTAAAAGTATTCTTCGAGCTTTAGGAACACACGAACTCTTAGAGCTTGCCAGTTTCTAGAGCGTGCATAGTTTAAGAACTCGTAAACTTTCGGAGCCACGAATATTAACATCAGATTGCGTTATTTTCTGAAGCTTTCGTTGTTACATTTGCTACATCTTTATTGTCGCTACGTAATAAGCAAGAATTTTCGGACAATAAAACGGTCGCTTTTTCTCACGCTAAATTTCATTTACTTAAATTGTATATTTGAAGCATTAACGTTTTATTTGGTGTATCGTATACCTTCTCCGCTGTTAAATTTCAGAATCCCTTAAAACAACGAACAGTTATTAAATAACACTGTTCGAATAATAGAACGTCCGAGTATAACATAATCAAATAATAACAAGGAAATCTTTACTGTACGTAAAGATTATATTTTATAAAATTTGTAATTAATTTGTATTCAAAATTTCGATATTATTCTATACATATACTATTTGTTGTTATTTTAGGTTTAACGAATACTTTATTTTATAGAAGTTTTACAATTACAATAATACTTTGCTGAGGGATAAGAATAGAAAATTAGGACCTTTGAGTAATTAAATAAAATATGTTTTTGACTGTAATTAGCTGCACACATCTAATTGGTTTGGCTGAATTCAGTCAACTGTTTTAATTGCCATTCGTTTCCTCTCACTATACAAAATGAAGTTCGAATTTTTCTCGATCATTGTCCTCATCCAACACTATTGCATCCCCTTGTTTATACGATTAAATGTGTATGTTAAACGTCTTATGAAAAATCATCGCGCATTTGGTTTTCCGGTGCGCGTATCAAGGATACGTTTTCGAGAAGCGAAACTAATTTCTGACTTTTGTCATCGCATCGGGTAACAACAAGCCCGTCTATTTCCTTCCGAAAGCCCGATTCGAACAAGCTCGACAACTTTGACGAGTTAATCTACTTTGCTCCCCCTGTGCTAACACAACGGTCCCACTGTGATAATTCGCTGGATGGAACCGGTACTAATTTCTAGACGAATCCTTTTCACTTGAAGCGGTGCCTCTGAGATTTCTGCTTAAACGAGGACAACGACGAGTCTGACATTCCTTAACCTTGCTCTACTATAGCACAGAGTCTCCTCCACGCTCCCGTTTATAAGCGTTAAGACACCTACTACGTTCGTAAAGTGAGTAATGATTAATTACTCTTTTTAGAACACATGTATTAAAGCAAATTGCATTTCTTGTGCTCGATATTTATTTATGTTACTGTGCAATATAGATTATAATTTATTATTCAGTATTTTGTACTCTCTGGAAAAAAATTTGAAAAATTGTAAAATCATGCTGTGTAGATATTACATGCTCGAAAAACGTATAATGTACAGATGGGTCAATAAATAAATAAAAAGTTATACATCATTAATTAGTTCAGTCTTTGATCGTGTCTAGCTTATTAAAAATGTATTAAAGCAAATTGCATTTCTTGTGCTCGATATTTATTTATGTTACTGTGCAATATAGATTATAATTTATTATTCAGTATTTTGTACTCTCTGGAAAAAAATTTGAAAAATTGTAAAATCATGCTGTGTAGATATTACATGCTCGAAAAACGTATAATGTACGGGTGAGGCAATAAGTAAATAAAAGAGTTATACATAATTAATTAGTTCAGTCTTTGATCGTGTTAGCTTATTAAAAATGTATTAAAGCAAATTGCATTTCTTGTGCTCGATATTTATTTATGTTACTGTGCAATATAGATTATAATTTATTATTCAGTATTTTGTACTCTCTGGAAAAAAATTTGAAAAATTGTAAAATCATGCTGTGTAGATATTACATGCTCGAAAAACGTATAATGTACAGATGGGTCAATAAATAAAGAAAAGAGTTATACATAATTAATCAGTTCAGTCTTTGATCGTGTCTAGCTTATTAAAAATGTATTAAAGCAAATTGCATTTCTTGTGCTATTTATTTATTTATGTTACTGTGCAATATAGATTATAATTTATTATTTTATTACTTTGTACTCTCTGCAAAAAAATTTTAAAAATTGTAAAATCATGCTTGTAGATATTACATGCTCGAAAAACGTATAATGTACGGGTGAGGCAATAAATTAATAAAAATGTATACGTAATTAATTAGTTCAGTCTTTGATCGTGTCTGGATTAATAAAAATATATCACGTTATGAGTACAATAAATATGTGCTTGAAATGATTGAAAGTTTGGAAACCTTCAAAAACATGCACCAAAGTACATGTATTTACTACTTATGTAGGTAATTAGTTCACCCGTTTGTTACAAACTATACTGAAACTTCTATCACATTGTTGCACAGTGATGTTGGTGACATTTAATCAATAAGCTTGCACGTTATAGTAAATGCTTCGTAATTCGTCTCGATCATAAACATGAATTTCGTACAGTGTTACTAATTTATCTGTATCCTGCTTGGCCATGTCATTCCAAGCTAATTTTTTTCTATCTCCCGTCACTTTAATTCCATCCATTAACTCCTTCAAGCGGGGGTGAGAATGATAAATTATATTCCTCGAATTGAATAGTTCACGAAATAAGAACAGTTCTTCTAACTTATCCACCAAGATGAATTTACAGTAAAGGACAAAAGCTTAAGGCAAGAGGATAATGTAAAATATAATTTTATAGACTGCAAATATTGTCTATAGATTTATTTTTATTGTTATTATGGTAGAACACTATTTATTGATTAGCACAGAATGCAAATTTTATTTATCATGCTATTCCTTATAAATTAGTTTAATTTCGTTGACTCTTTGGTCTTAAACTTTTGTCTCTTACTGTAGGTGCAAGCTAAGTAGTGCATAGCCTAGGACGACAGTGTTTAGGTGGTAGCAGATTCAAAAAAATTTCTTCTATTCTGCTTTTGCAAAAATTAAATTTTCTCGAAAAATGCTTTGAAAACTAGCATTTTAAACGTTTGTTCCAATTCTTTCATTGGGGAACATCAAAGAAATTCTCAAACCGACCTTTGCCTATCCATGACACGCGTTTAACGAACTGGACAACATAAACTAATGCAAATTTCTTCTATCCTGCTTTTGCAAAAATTAAATTTTCTCAATAAATGCTTTGAAAACTAGCATTTTAAACGTTTGTTCCAATTCTTTCATTGCGGAACATCAAAGAAATTCTCAAACCGACCTTTGCCTATCCATGACGCGCGTTTAACGAACTGGACAAGATAAACTAATGCAAGTTCTTCGCAAACAAGACGCGTCTCGTCTCGCTCGAGGGGGATAAAGTGTCGTTTCCGTTAAACGAGCTCGAGCCTAAATTCCCGTCTTAAATCGAAAGCACTTCCGTCGAATAGAAGTTATTTAGCGCACACCGGCGGAGTTTCAGTTTACGAGCCATGCCGACGGATTCGACGGTTTCGAAAGGTTTCCTCGGGAAGGGCAGTGCGTATTTGCCGTCTGAGAAATTAAAGTACTTATTAAGGCTATCCTTCATATTTTGTGGAAGACAGAGTCATTGCGGACAAGTGTTTCCTTCCTGACGAAGTTCCTTCAGAGGGAAAACTGAGTCTTAATTTATTCAAATCGTAAACCTCGAGAATTATTTCTTATGGAAAAGGGAAATTTCAAATGAAGGTTACACAAAACTGTTTAAGACATTTCTCTTTTTAACAAATAATGCACAAGCGATCGGTATATTAAGAATTTTTGATAATGAAAAACATTCTGATTAACGATTATTTATCGTGAACAAAAATTCCCACATTGATAGATTTAGCGAACGAAGAACAAGTTCAGAGTAACTAATTAAAGAATAATAGCTAAGAAAGAATAAAGAATAATAACTAATTATACTAAATAAAATTATAACTAAAAAATTATATATATTACTATTATTATTATTATTATTATTATATTATATATATACTAGTAAAATTATACTAATTATACTAATAACTTAAAGAATAATAACTAATTAAAGAATAGGACTAAGCAATTAAAGAATAATTTCAAAATGGTGTAATTCGAATGTATAATTAATAAATTTAGCTATAGATATTTGAGATATCAGTATTAGACAAATATTGCATTAACGTTATGCTTAAAACGAAAGAACAGAGGAATCGTTTCCTTTGTATAACGCGGATAATAATTAATTCCCTCTTATATACTTTAACTATTCTGTTTCACTTTTCAGCCAATACTAGCCAGTACGCGCATTACGTCTTCAACACCTTGGATCAGGATCATAGCGGTATTCTCAGTTTCGAGGTGAGTACGATCTTGCAGTTTTAGTTGCATGTTCACTTTCGCACAGTATTGTCGTGAATGTGATAAAATTCGTGATAATTGAACGTACGATTGAGTTGCTGATAATCTTACCGTGCTAAATAATCGATTAAATAATCGATTACAAAAAGAAAAAACTCAGCAACGAAAAAATAAAAAGCAAAAACTGTCAAAGGAACATAATTTCAGTAAACTGAATAAAATCTTTGCTTTTTACGTTTTTCAATTTATATTTAACGTTACGTCTTCCGTTGCGGTATTAAGTAGCGATTGTAATTTATTGAGCATAGATTATACAAATTACACGATCGCTACGAACTTACTTGTCGTCCATGAAAATAATAGAAACAATTGCTCGATTTGATCCTCTATACAAATACTTTTACACGTTATATTTATAGCCTTTCTTACCACACTTCGGAATATCATCGGATAAAGGTCTATCGCAAACATCGAGGAACTTGCTTTGAAACTGAATTAAACTGCCAGTCTAGAAACCATCGTTACCCGGAAAGTATCGGAAAGTTGTGCAAATAAGGATAGCGGGTTATCGGCGATCAATCTTCAACAAAGAACTAAGCCCTGCTTTCTACGGGCAAAGATGAACCCCCCTTTTCAATCTAATTACTACGAACCGTAAAAAAAGATACCGATTCGCAACGTCAGCTGCATCCTTTTGTTTAAGTACGGGTAAAACCAGGAACCACGTTCGCGGAAAGTTCTCTGTTGCTTGTTTCGATAAAATACCTGTGATAAGTATCGATTCTACGGTGAAATTAATTGAAACATCGACATGCATTCGAAATAATTGTTATTAACACTAGGTTTACGGGCGTTTCTTATACACCTATCTCTACGAGCGCCCGTCAATTTGACGGGTAAACGAAAATACGTATTTTCTTTAAAAAATCGATTTACTCAAATTAAATTTGAATTGAACAACATTAGGTTTCACGTTTAAATAAATTATTTAACACTATTCCTACCACGACCGGTCAAATGACCGTTCTTAAAATTTGTATTACAATTTCATATGTACAACGTAATTGAATCACCTTTAAACTTTAGACTTTTTCTCAAACATACGAATAATACATTTTTCAATATTCACTTCTTTTTTCATTGTTTATTTTCTGAGAAAAATTTGTAGTCCGTCTTACGTGGGAATATCGTGGTAGGAATAAGTATACGTGAAGTGTCGGTAGGAATAGTGTTAATAAGTAAAAAATCTTTTCTTCAAAATTATCACGGAAATTATAACAATAATATTAAGATGGTGCAAACTCGGTGATAACAAGTCTCTAACATAAAAACTGATGTTCACGTCTCAAAAGTTTTGTGAATAAATAAAAATTAAGGAAACATCGTTGAAAATTGAATACGAGGTACGAGAAAAAAACAGTGAAATTTTTAACGTTGATTTCACCTCCTTGAAGTGATATTTTTATAAAAAAAAAAATTGTTAATCAGTTTTATTAAAAACTTTCCTTGACATCAGTATCTTAGGGTTGAACGAATTTATTTTTAATACAGTGTACGAATATATTTTTACCCGTGGCGATACTAAATGATCGAAAGTTAAACAAGGTTCATGCACCGCTTGCTGAAACAAACGCTTCAACGTTTCGCATCAATCATGCAAATTATTGCCGCCCCCCGTACAATTAGCCGTTTGCGCGATTCAATTGGCAAGTATGCTTTAAACAAATACCTGGCGGAGATTAACGCTAATTGCCAGGTAGGACGCCGATAACGAACAACACAGATCTAACTAAGTTTTCCGATCGATAGTCGGGGGCCAATCAATCGCTGATTCGCGGTTAATTTGCGGATCGGTAGCGGCGGCCCGGCCCTTCTGTTTGCTGTTTCGAGAATCGATAGATAAGAAAATTAAAGAACCCCACCGGGGGATAATTACGGGCTTTAGTATTCGGTTTCGATTGGAAATCAACGCTCGACGTTTTGCTTGATTCCGCGCAAATATATCATTTACCGAAACGCCCACGCGATATCTTCTTTCAACGTTCTGATTTTGTAGCGAAAACAATTCTTGTATCGATATATCAAGAACGAGGAGAAGAAGGAAAATTTCAGGGAATTTCTAAAAATTTTTATTCGAATATAAAGAAAATGTAACGCAGAGGTTTACAGAAGTAACGAAATACGGTAGAACATTGGTTATTCGAATTTCGGTTATTCAAATGACCGATTATCCGAGTATAAGACATGATTGATAATGAGTAATGAGTTCACGACAGTTAACCTTTAAGGTTACAAGCGATATAAAATCATTTAACACGTTCGTCGCCCAGCATGATTCGGCTGAGTTTCTCGCTGGGCCCAAATCCGATTGCATAGAAAACTGGGGTAAGAAAATATAAAAACAGCAAAAATTTTAACTTTTTATTTTTATTTTATGTATTTTATATATATATATATATTATACTTCAATGCTTATTCCATTGGATTCCTTTTAAAATTCCAATTTAAAATCCTATTTAACTTTAAGAAAAAGAGCGTCACCCAAATATGGTTGCATGGTTGCAAATATCACCCAAATATACGTGTTAACACATTGCGGGCCAGACATTTTATTACTAACCGTACCCAGTGGCCGGGTATTCTTTTGCGTCAAATATTTTTAAATCAGTGATAATTTGTTAGTAGTTAAAAATCATTGTCACGTGAAATATTTATTTTCAACAGCAACTTTAAAAGTGAATGATTCTTTAATATATTTCAATAAGTAAAAATTTTTCAAAGTATGATATTCAATAAAACATGTGACTAAGTAAAGTGGAACACCACAAAGGTTGCAAACATAGCTAGTTTCACTTCTTTTTCCGTTGATTTTGCACACTTTGTAACATTTTGTCGTGAAATTTCTTGTTTTTCGAAATATTTTTCTTTCTTGTTTTTCAGGGTTTCAAATAATTAATTCACGATACAAATTATCGAAAACTGCCCTTGACTATCACGTAGCAATTGTACGATGTCTTAACGACCTCCTACGACGCAATATGAAAGATATCGGCCCGAACGACGAAACATGCAAGACGAGATATTTCGTCAGCGGTCCCCAACGCTGAAACAAAAGACGAGATATCTCGTCATCCGTCCGCAATGTGTTAACACTTTGACCGCCACATTGGTCATCTTTGACCGGTCACGGTTTCTCTTGTGACGCCACGGTGGTCATCGATGACCGGAAGGGCATCAACTGTTTACAATTGTAAAAGTGGAACAAAAATTAACAATTCGTGCATTTTGAACGTTACCGCTAATTACAGGATATTTTGAAGTAAAAGTTGTCCATTGAATAATTAAAAATTTTTATTGAAACATCGAAAATAAGAGATTAATTTCAATGAAATATTGCATCTAACGGTGTACTCCTGCGGCGTCCTGGGCGAAACATGTGATTTCGGCGTGGCAGTCGAAGGGTTAATAATGATTTATAGCGAAAACCAATCGCCTCAGGCGGAATCGTTCTCGACAGACAATTTTCTCTTCTGGTAAACCATTTGGCGAATCGAGAAATAAGAAAATCAAAGAAACGGTCAGGAGATAATTACAGACTAACGTAATTATCTCTGGCGGCTTCGGACTGAAAATGTACTTTGTGTAATTAGCCCACGAGTTGCCTGAAGATCACACACTACCTCGGTACATCTCTCCACGTCGCAAACATTTTCTCCCCGTTTGTTCTTTTTCCTTTTTTCTGCTCGCGATGAAGTTTCCGCAGAACCCTTTGACGCCCAAGCTCGCTTAATTAAGTCTTTCTGTCAGATTCTTTCTAACCGATCTTATCTGTGAAATAATACACGTCATATTTTGACACGATTCCTTTCCCCACCTACCATAAATAACGACCTATCGAGGGTGAACCTTTCTGTTTATTTTTTCCTTTTCTCTTTTCGCCAAATTGCGCTAAACTGGGGATCTAACATTGGCTGAGAGAACATGTTTTCATCCGATAACATGATTGGTTCGGTAACTCCAGGACATGCCTCTGTACATTTGCAAACAATGTTTTGTTAATTCTTTAACACAAAATAACAGACAAAAAACGGATGGTATGTGCTTCTTTTCTATTGTATGCGTGCGAAAATGCGTGCACCAATCGTTGTAAAAAAATGTGTATTTCAGCAATTTTTGTTGTTTAACTGTTTACATGGAATCTATTCGAAACAACCACCTTCGGCTTAAATCTTCTCACTTGTTCGAAAATATCAGATGTTGTTTGAGTTAATCAACAAATCTTTTGAATAAGTTCCAATTAGCAACAACAGTTTATAAGAATTACTAGAAGACATGGCTTTTAGAAAGCTTTTTCCTTTATTCTAGCGTGCCGAATCTCCTCGCGTGAATTTATACCCACGTATTCTGAAGCATTCTGCATAACGTTTGAATAATTGCTTTAACACTATTCCTACCGACACTTCACGTATACCTATTCCTATCACGACATTCCCACGTAAAACAGGCTACAAATTTTTCTCAGAAAATAAACAATGAAAAAAGAAGTGAATATTGAAAAATGTATTATACGTATATTTGAGGAAAAGTCTAAAGTTTAAAGGCGATTCAATTATGTTGTATTAGGTCGAGTCATAAGCAACTTCCGATGCAGCTAAGTGGAATCTATTGTTCGTATCTACCCGCTATGAGTTACCATGACAAGAAGCTTTTGTTTTCACTATATAGACGAGGCTTTAGTTAGTCTTTTATGAACTGTTTTGTGTAATACACGTTACGTTAAACTGTTTTTTTAATCTCTGAAATGGAGAGTTAAAAAGTACATATTCGTCATGTAATGCATTGGGAATTTAAACAAGGCAATAGTGCTAAGGCGACAGCTGAAAAAATATGCAGTGTATATGATGAAGTCTAATAACTGATCGGGCAGTTAGAAATTGATTTATAAAATTCCGTTCTGGAGATACGACCTTAAAAGACGAACCGAGGGCGGGACGTCCTTCCGACTTTGACGACAACCTTTTAAAAGCAATATTGGAGCAAAATCCACGTCAATCAATAAGAGGTATAGCAGAAAGGTTGAATACATCACAATCAACTGTTAACCGTCACCTGGAGAAATTAGGGAAAGTCAGCAAGTTAGGGGTATGGGTAGCTCACAATCTCAGTGAACAGAATAAAGAAGATCGCATGTCAATCGTCACAAGTCTGCTCTCACGGGTAAAAATTAAGCCTTTTTTAAACAGGATTGTAACAGGCGATGAAAAATGGGTTATCTATGAGGATATAGTCCACAAAAGAAAGTGGCTTGATAAGGATCAACCACCCCTATCAGATCCGAAAGCAAATATCCATGGCAAAAGATTTTATTGTGTGTATGGTGGGATTGTCAAGGAATAATTCACCACGAGTTGTTGAAGTCAAATTTAACGATTACTGCAGATAGATACGTTCAGCAGTTGCAAAGAGTGCAAGAGAAACTCCATGAAAAGCGTCCTGCACTCGTCAATCGCAAAAACATCATTCTTTTACACGACAATGCGCGACCACATACAGCAAGGATGACTTTAGAAAAAATTCTTCAGCTTGGATAGTCTGTTTTACCACATCCACCTTACTCCCCGGATCTTGCCCCAACAGACTACCACATTTTCTGTTCTTTATAAATCTTTTTGAATGGAAAAACCTTCAATTCTGAAGAGCAAGTCAGGCAGGCTGTCAAAAATTTCTTCCAGTCCAAACGAATCACATTTTACAAGGAAGGAATTGATAAACTGCCAGAAAGATGGAAGAAGGTCATATATAACAGTGGTGAATACATAATAAATTAATATAATTTTGTTATTTAATGAGAGGAAAATAAATGTCTGATCAAAAAACGAAAGCTACTTATGACTCGACCTAATATATATGAAATTCTAATCGAAATTTTTGGAACGGTCATTTTACCAGTCGTGGTAGGAATAGTGTCAAAAAGCGTGCTATTCGATCCGCTTGTCCAAATCCAGCTATCACGTTCAATCGCGTCACGAGGACCAACACCTAAGGTCTGCAGACGCGAGAGAGATTACCGTTGCTACTTTACGATACGATACCTTTTTGCAGAGCGATTCTCATCTCATGACGACACGACTCCTCCATCTTCGGATCTTCCTCGCTTTCGCACGTTTTCCTCAGACGCGAGCGAACTTATCGCTCTCCTCGGACAGTGAAAGGGAGTTCGCCGATTTTCAGGTTAATCGTATTATCTTAGTAGTCCCCTCCGACTTCGCTGCCGTGTTCTCATCTAAATTGCACGTACGTCCTCGACGTAAATACTCGAGATAATGCGATTCCTAGCCAAGTTACCGTGTAACAAGAAGAATTTTTCTTGACTAACGGTTGATAAATAAAGGTTGCCTATAGAGGCGCTTTGTTGAAAAAATAAGCGGGTCGTTTCAGAAAATTGAGGTTGCATCGCGTTACAGGGGATAGAGAGGAACACTTTTCTACGAGATTGAATCGCGCGTAGGTATCTTAACCGATCGTGAGACACGCAATGAATATTTTAATTCCCACTTCCTTATTCCTTTCAAAGATATTCCTTGATGTAACATTTACGTGATACGAGGTATTTTAATTCGTTCCTGCTTCTACGGTGTTCTGTTTCACATGTTTAGTACATGTATCGGAGGGCAGAAAGAAGTAGTTGGAAGATGATCATAAAAAATACGTGCTAATAACATTTAACCCTTTACTGCATGAATTAATAAAGCGTTGAAAAAAGAATTGTTTCACGGTGGAAATAGCTTTATTTAATTATCAATAAAACATATTAAAAGAAAAATAATGTAAAAGTTTTATATTTTGGTGCATACGAGACCAGATATGGAATCGAAAAAAAACTAGTTGTGAAGTATAGAAAACAGTTAAAAAGCGGAAAAATTATTATCCGTCGAGAAAGATGAGTATATCGGCTCCATGAAAATATTTTTTCTGTCAAAAAGTACTTACGTTTTACTCTGTTATCATTTTCCGAAAATGAATCACTCGCACCTCAATTCTGCTTGCTCACCCATTTGCAAAAAAGTGAGGTTATTTCGAAATATCATAAAATCATAGACAATTTGTTCGCGTTTTATTATTGCTAAATATATATTTGATGGACTAAAATAATTTGAATTATTTTATAATACTTAATTTGGAAATAAAATTGAATCAAAACTGCAATACCATATGTGGGCCCATATGCGGTAAAGGGTTAACAGCTTCTTTTCTTGTAGCAGATACTTCACGATATCCATACATTGTAAATAATAAATATCGTTTATGCCATTGTTTTTGGATACACTGAAATTATCATACCTTTAAATATATATTTCTTAATATTACAGTAAATAATAAAATTTATAATTTAAACAAAGTAATTAAGTATGAGGAGTTATTACGAAACAATACCATTATTATTATTAGCGTTATTAATTTTCAGTCGTATAATTGATTAATTTAATTCATGTATTACAGTTGTTTTCAAACAGCGTGCAATAATCAAACGTAAATGTAAAACAGTGCAGAATTACATTGTGTGCAAGTTTTTCGCCAGAACAAGTATTACACATCGTATATCCGATCGATCGATTCAAGTTGTACACAATCGGTTCGTAAAAAAAAAAAATGTGTCGCATGGAAGCAAGCGTATGCACGATTGAATTCGATATGTCGCTTCCGATGCGTAACCATCCTTTAAGCCCACTCGAAATCGTGTCCAACGTTGCACTGCTGCTGGCATAATCACCAGAGACCTAAATCAACAATTGCTATTTATTCCGGCGAGCATCATTGTTTGCGATTAAGGCCAGTGCAAACGCATCCCGTGTGTATTCGTGAACAAGGCATTCCTACTTCGATGTTATAATGCTTACTTACGCTACCGGCTTATTTGCCTACACGTTTGCTCGTGCAGCTTTGTTAAAATTGGAAATTAATACCCGGTAACAACGTGCCTTTTGGCAAACATGACATCCGTCAGAATAGCCATACAAAAATAGGAAAAATTGGAGTAAAGCGATAAAGGCTTGTAAATGTAATCGAACATTATGGGATGAAAATTTATGAATTACCTCCATGTCAAATGAAAGAATCGACAAATTGTTTTTTATGAAATTGAATTTCAAGACTACAATAATTATTATCTTTAAATATCGACTGTTTACTGATTAAATACATTCCTTATAGTGTATAACACAATTTTCAAATATTTTACTACGAAAAATCAATCTGATTTTAACACTTTACCGACCGGAAGCCTATTAATCGGCTTTTTATATGCTTCAGTTTGTAAGTTTTGTAATGTTCCCTTACATGAAGGTGACTATTTTGAGCAAAATCGTATATATATACCGTAAAGGGATGTTAAATTATTCATTATTTAAAGGAAATCATTGTGTTCGATTTATTAATGATGTATCCCCTGCGAAGTGAGTGAACTGATCAGGAATAAATTGATTCACGAGTGGTCGGTAAAGTGTTAATGTCTACATCAATTTACAAAAAAAATTGCATACAGTCGGACGCATAAACGTTCGTTCACCTATCGTGTTTGAAGTGTTAGTAGGTAATAATAAACAAAAATGCGTACATGCAATTGTCATCAACAATTTCTAGAAATATTAACTTATCCCATATTAATAAAGATTAATTTTTGTATCTTTCATTTACGTTTCATGCAGCTATGTATTTTCTCTCCTCTACTTATGTATATACTGTACCCAATGCGATTAACGAACGAATACTCACGCGGCCGACTGTAACTCCCCCATTAGTTCAAATGTATGCTTCTTACTCGAAATTAAGTGCTTCTCAAACGAAGTTAAGTACAATTGATCCCCCGCATGTGCAACAGAATTTCTTTCATTTCCTTCGGTATACTTGAAAATATTGTAGAATAAAGGTTCTTCAAATTATTTATTATTATTAATATGATTCATGGCAAAAATATACAGTATACAGTGTACAGTATACAGTAAATTCTAATTCAATTCTGCCAGGCGACTCTATGTTTAATCCTCAGCTCTTTTTACGACTCTACAACTCAGTTTTCTATTCAACACTGGTCCCTTTTCTCTTTAAGGAAACCTTTATAGACCTTTTCCTCTTCTTCTCACTCCGAGTTTGCTAAACATTGCCGACCCATTGGTGAATTGTTTGTCGCAAACGAATTTTTCCGATAGGCCTAACTTTCGTCTAGTCGGCCCACACTTTCACTTTTCTGGTCCTTAAAACTACGATACTACAATATGTAACGCGTCAACTGTCCGTTCTCAAATTCCGTAATTCGAACAGTTGAGTGTCTCTAACTAGTTCAAGCAACGCACAGCGCACACCCGTCCTTCATCGATTGCTTTCGAATGAAAAAACGCCCTCGTAACTCGATTTGCCATAATTGAAGCGTGCGCTGATCCAATTTGTCCCATGAACATGAACTCCAAAGTGCTTTCGGGTGGCGGCGCGCACGCCGCGTGTCCGGTGTTGCAGCCATTCATTAATTCTTTTTGCAGTTTTCAATTTAGCGCATCCCATCTCCCTCGAAGACACCGAAGAAGCCATCGTCGCGCATTGTATGCTCGATCTCGAATAAATTGCTTTGTTTCTCTCGGTGCACGAGAACGAGCAGTTTATTCATGAGCGAGGCGGAGGCTGTCGTTGGCTTTCTTCCCCGCCGGTTTAGCAAAGCTGCATGCAGACGAACGATGTTTACGAACGCACGATCATACGTTTTTCCTTGTGTTTCCAATTAAAAAGAACAAGGACAGATGCACGGTTGCGCGGCAAAATGTCGCTCATCTGCGTCAGACTCGAAAACAGTAAGCTGCGATTACGATGGATGCGCGTTTGAACGATTTAACGAGCTCGATTACGTAAAAACAATCAAATATTTGGTCGCTGCAAACAGTTGTGTTTGCTACATATAAAACACATATACCCCTTGGAAAAAATATTTCTGACAGGCTGACTGCGGATTTTTATACGAATTCGAATTTTTATAAGCACAAGTAAATAAATAGTATTTAAAGGTCCGTTTCGCCCTTTAAATTAAATGTTTTGTATATTTTTGCCTGTTTGTACATTTTTTCATACTTGAATCTTCTACAAATGTTATTTCTGATAACATAACTATCTGTTTAAAAGATTTCTTAATGACGCGTTTAAAGGACAATTAAGTTTGTCAACGGTGTCCTCCGATAATGTGACGGAAAAATGTTTCAGACAAAAGTTAAGCAGTTTTCAGTTGGCTGTAAATTGGAAGATAGAAAATTCTAAGAATTATTTCTGTTTTCGATAAAAGCTCAAAGACACCTTGACTTTTTTTTAATTGACACTATATTTTTCATTTCGTAGAATTAGTTGCTGATGAAGAAACGAATTGTTTCAATTAATCGAATCCCCAGGTAATCGAGATCCCACGAAACTTGTTGTAATCCACAGAAATTCGTAATTGTTGCACTAAAAGCGAGAGAAGCTTCGCAAGTTGCTGAGAATGTAACCGGCGAGTTGGTTACGTGGTTAATTAAGCGGCTGGCTGAATCTTTAAATTTTTGAACTTAAGCGAAGTCGTGACCCGAGCTACTATTCTTAGCTTTATGGGTTAATCTTCAAGCTGACAGTTTCGTATTTAGAAAATTTCACATATTTATTACAAAGACGAGCAGGTAATCCTTTTTCTCCGAAATAAGCTTGACGAAACATCGAAATAAACGAGAACACAAAAAAAGATACAATGATGATTCAATTAAATCGGTATAATTTAAATGTATAGTAGATTTAATATATTTTTACAACAGACGATACTTACGTTTCTAAATACATGTTCTATATATCGTCAATTTGAAAAAGAAGAATGTCTATTTTGTAAGATTTCAGTACCTTTTAAATAGAACGCGAATTTTTATATATTTGCATGAAATTGAAATCTACGAAAAGGTAAATATAAAATACACGTAATGCGTTTGTTAAAATGATGCACGAAATGCTTTGAGTAAAGTACACGTATTTCTACTCCATTCGTTCCTTCGGTTGCGTTTGCATAAACTTGTATTTGCGTATAAAGATCCTCAGCCCCCTTACAAAACCAACAAATACGTTACTGAATCGTCAAAAATGTTTGAAAATCGATTTTCACAACAGCTTCGAATAAAAATGCTTGGCCGTGCCTTTTCTAATTTATTTTTGCAAAAGGGCTTGGCTCAGGTTTGGTTGTACCAACCATTCTGGCCACACCCCATCGCGCGTTGTTTCGCCGTGAACTTTCGTATTTCTTAAAGTGCTCGATTAAAATCACGTTATTTATACCTTGTAACTTTAAAGGTGATCTCTGACAAGGCCGCTATCTAAATTACTTATCTCACACTTATCGCTGAAATATTGTGCTCCCCTATCTAGATCACCTTTTATCAGTCGAAATTAAACCCCCAGGCGCCTGTGAATGCAAAAAAAAAACAAGGAAGAACGTACAGCAGCAGGAAAAAAAGGCATTAAACTTCGAGGGGAGGATCTTGAAGATTGCGAGTTAACGTCGGACGAGCGTACAGACGTGCACGGATTCGATAGCTAGTTAATCTTAACACTATTCCTACCGACACTTCACGTCTACCTATTCCTATCGCGACATTTCCGCATAAGACAGACTACAAATTTTTCTCAGAAGATAAACAATGAAAAAAGAAGTGAACATTGAAAAATGTATTATACATGTAAAGAGAATATACTCTCTTCAAGAGTTTATGTCACCCGATAGCGGCCTCGTCGAGTAATCGATAATAATAAATAAAACAGAGAAAAGAATACATCATAATAAAAGTTATTAAGAATAAATCATTATAATTCAGTTATAAGTTATCAGTTAAGAGTTTTAAAAAAGAAACGAATAATTGACTTTAATTGTCGTTTCTTTTATTTTACAGGTAATTGGCGAATTTTGTATGTGTATATATTGTAAATAATAACATCAGTTGAAATATAACCTTTTATTTTACAGAGAAACAAATTTGGTTAGTTATTCTGTCAACTGCGTAATATAAATTAATATTATATACATATATGTAGAAGATAAATTATTGATTCTTCTAAGTTTTAGTAAGGATCTGCGCAGGGATTCCGCGAGAATCTCGCTGTTTCTTTTACGGAAAACGGAAAACGAATGAATCGTCGCACACGTCTGACGATCGAGCTCGCGCCCTGACGATCGAGCCCGCGCCCCAACGATCGAGCTCGCGCGCCACACGTAAAATACGACCCTACATATATCTGAGAAAAAGTCTAAAGTTTAAAGGCGATTCAATTACGTTGTATCTATGAAATTTTAATCGAAATTTTAAAAACGCTCATTCGACCGGTTGTGGTAGGAATAGTGTTGACGTAAATAATGGTTTGTTAGAAACGCGTAGAAAACTTTCCCCGCGGGGAACAAGCACGGCGGAAAGTATAAAATCAAGCACGACGTGCAAACAAGCAGAACGGAAGATCCATGAAAGTTTAGAGTCTGTACATAAGTAAGATTAAGTATCGTCCTTACTGATTTATTTCGGGCATTGTAACTTGTACTAAAACGTACACAACGTCCGATCTACCCCGCCGTTCATCAGACTTGTTACATCCCCTTTGTATAATTACAACAGAACTCATTTCAAGCCGATCAAACGTGGTGTTTGTATGTTCATTAAATTATAAATATTGTTGTTGTCGTATTATTTATTATTAGTTTATCACGAATGAAATTAAGCGTCTGCCGAGAGAACTTATAAGAGGCGATCTTGTAAGTTTATACAAATTTACATTTCACTGCAAAATCAGAACTGATGGGGAAACTATACGTATATGCGTCGGAATAATGAAACAATCATTTTTCCTGTACGAAGCTACATTTATTGGAATAAAACTCAACGAAATTTATCGTCCGTTCAAATATTTCAGGATCTCACTCGATTACTGAATTACATAAATTTTTCAACGTAATTAACCCCGTAAAGTTGTTTACATTCTTCCCACGCTTTAAATCATGGATGCCTTTTTATTAAATGTCTCGAATGTTTCAACGCGAGAAAGCAAACCATCGATATTCTGTTCGAATATATTAGGGCATTTTGATAATAAAGGTTCGAATGCAAAAGACTTTGCTGGACATTAAACTAATGCATCAAATAGGTATCATAGATTCTACGATAGTTTAACCCTATCATAATCATTTCTTTCAACGAAATACTAGACGTGAAAGTATCTATTTTCAGTATCATTTAGTATGATTGTAAATTGCCAACTTTAAATGTGAGGTTCGGTTCTTTTCTATTGTGATAAAATATTTTAATTATATTAAAATAGCGGCTCCTCGCAAAGCTTTCTCCTCCGTTTCTCCCTCTTTTCTCGTTTTTCTTCTGTTTTTCGAAAAATTCCATTCTTTCTTCTCGTTCTCCGTTTTCCATGTTCTATTCTCCCGAGCTCGTTGATACCGTTTTACTTTCTCACGTCGCGAAATGTAATCTGCCGACGTTAATAGCAGCGGGGAACACATTCTTTTCAATTTATTAAGAGTTATTAACGTCCACGTAACCGTGATCTGGTATTCTTTAAGGTCGAGGCAAAACCGTTCTCTGCTGCTTCCAATCACTGCGTACAGGTGTGCTTATCTCTTTAACCTGCTTCACAAGAGTGGTTCGTTAGAAAGAGCAAACTTGTCTCGAATTAAAAGGTTATCTCGGGCAAAAAAAGGAAGGTACGAAATTTCCCGTGAGTCGCGAGAGAGAAGAATGTAGTGATTTACAAAGGGATAGGAACGACGTTAATTGTTATTAATTATTAATGCGCGCACGCGACACTAGCGAGGATAATGAACTTTTAAAGCATGAGATCTTGTGCCCCTCCGAGAGGGATTGCGGGTATAAATCGCTGCTACTAGAATTGCGCACAAACGTTGAGCATTTTAATTAAAGTAAAACACAATTTTAATTCATTTAAAAAATGCGTTTCCGCGAGATTGCTTAAAGAAGCTAAAGCCTTAGAGAAATTTCGCGAATTAAATTATGACAGTGACATACATTGCAAAGTGGTCTTACTTCTTAAAAGAGACTGAAACAAATATACCGAAAGGAACATTTTCGGTTAAGAAGCAAGTGCTAAGCGATTGTTAAATTTCCAATTAAACAAACGTTTGCAAACTATAAAAGTAAATGATATAAAACCAACGTTATTTGCAAATAACGTTACAAACTTTCAATATGAATATAAGAATATTTTCAATTAAAACATAAAGAAACTTTATACATCAGTGTAATTAACTTTTTCATTTTATGCAGTCTAAGCGAAAAATTTATACATCAACCTCTTCTTTCACACGATATACTGTTACACGTTTTATGCATAAAAATAAACAAATAAATAAATGCACGAAAGTTCAATGTTACATAAAATTTCCCGCAACAGTAAGCTAATTTAGAGTAGGATCGTTTCAGGAATAAAACAGAAAATTACAATTGCAACATCGTCAACATCGAAACGTTGCAACGGTTTTACGCGGCAATTAGTTCGCTCGAAAGCAATTAAACGTCAACGGATAACTTCAAATGCTCACGACGTCCCCTTGAGCTTATAAACGTGCGTTTTTGATTCTCGGCCGCGGCCATTTTGTCGCAATTTAAACTTCCCCGAACGCGCAGACCGTTTCGTCTATTTCAAACTGCTGTACACCGTTAATACCCACTTTTCTTGACGAGTGCATTCGAAATGGTGCCTTTCGCGTGCGCACGGAAGCGGGAACATAGCGTTCGCAGCAATCATACCTTTCCGGCGTGAATTCTAGCACGAACGAGTGGTACAATAGAGCGGAGACGAAAGCTGCTACCAGCCGGTTCTTCCCCATTCTGTCGCTATTCAAAGTTCTGCTACAATTTCCATAATAATTGTTGCATCGGGAATGGAAACGGCAGCCACGCGGTTCGATCGTTTCGCGATCCTCTTACGGTGCCTATCGTCGATCCTCTTACGGTACTCAGCGGTTTAAAAGCGTAAATCGACCATATTCAGGATGATCATGATCATCGAATTGTGCTTTGACTCCGGCAAAACCGGTTGGGTCATCGAATCGGGTTCATATTTACCAGTGTGACCCACTATCACGGCGAGAACGCTATACTATTCGATAACGTGATTCACGAGGGGATCACCGCAAGCAAAATGTTTAGAATAAGAGCGGTTTCACGCGACGATACCTGTATCTCGATACGCGTGTCTGATACGAAGCTGTTCGATCAGGGATACCGAAAATCGGTATCGCGATACTGTATCTTACGAGAATTGCCATCTCAATCCCATTGAATTATATGGACGATCGATATCCATCATGCGCGTATCGTGATACAGGTATGAGGTACGCGACCGACCGATCGAGGGTACCGAAAATCGGTATCGCGTTTCCGTATCTCGTGAGAATCGCCGTCTGAATCACACCGAATTACATAGACGATCAGTATCTATCACATGTGCATTGTGATACGAGTATGAGATACGCCACCAACCGATCCGAAGATTTAGGTATTTTCAATATGTATCATTTATCGGCAAAGAATCGCGATACAAATATTGTTATGTTAAAGCGTTCTACCCTTGCAGCCCTTGCAAAATATAGAACGAACTTTTTGTGATTTTAACCCATTTGCGCTCGAGAGGCCACTGTTAGCCATTTAACAATATTAATTTCAAAGATTTTCAAGTGCGAAGTATTTACTAACATTCGCTTAAATTAAACTTCATTTAGTTTATTTAAGTCGTATACTAAAATTTACACATATGATTATTTAACTACCGGGTCTGACTGATAAACAAACTAATTAAAGTCTGAAAATTTGCGAAACTATCATTTGGCGACTAACAGGCGCCTCTCGAGCGCAAAGGGTTAATGTACAACTCGAGCAAAAGAAAAACAGCTGAACGGAGATTTTACATATTTCATCGTCTGGATGTTATAAAATGTATGCAAATATTAATCGTATGCACATTTAAATTCTTGTAAATGCGTAAACATTCGTAGGTTTAATAATGCATTTAAGAGCACGCAGCAACAAATTTGAACAACATTTATTATGGAGATACAACGTAACGCGTAGTTCGCGGAATTAAATATACTGTGTAGACTCTCTAAACGTGAGCAAAAAATGAAATCAACCCTTTTCTAGAAATAGCATGTACATGTAATAGGCGAGACAATCATACGTCGAAAAGTTGATGATAGTAAAACAGTTCGATGAAATGAAATCGGCGAATTTCGCTAGCTTTTCTAACGTGTTTGTGTATCGACGACGCGACGGCGAACGAAACGAACCGAACGACTGACTCATTTTCCCGCTATCCAAGAATTTTCTCGGTTAAATCTGGTTCGATGCTCATTCAGGCCAAACGAACAAGCGAACGCGTATCCTTGTATTCCGCGAACGTACCAGAATTTGTTCGTGAACGTGTATACTTTCGTTCTGGAGCTAGTTTCCAGCTCATAAGCTGTCGAACTTGCACTAAAGTTTATTACTCACGGGATTACGTATTATCTGCAGTTACCGTTGGACAGTCGATTATCGCGTGTTTAAAAGAACTTTCCGCGTGTACTGTTTGATTACTCTTTAATCCACTTTTCGCGTGAACAATAACGAAATCTTGTCCGAACTTATACCGTAACACAGTGTCTATTACCTTAATAAATTTCTGGGTATAGAAAATTGAAAAGATCTTTCTAATTTTTTGGTCTTGTAATTATTTGCTGTTGTTACTATTATTATTATTATATCATAGTGGCCTCTCAGAGGATTCTCTCTCTGGCTTGTGACCAACATGAACGGGTTGCACCAAGTTCATGCCAGTGTTTTTTATTGTAGGAATTTTCTTGCTATTGTCGTTGTGTTCAGGATGACTGCTGTTTGTATGTGTGAGTGTATGTATGTTGGTAGTTGTAATACTTGTAAGTTTTGTATAAATGTTTTTGGGGTGATGCCTGTTGCTGAAATTATGAACGGTAGTATTGTTACTTTATTATTATTATTATTATTATTATTATTATTATTATTATTATTATTATTTAATTGTACTAAACACTCTAACTATCACTGATATTATTCTTTTACCTCTGTTACTACCACTATCACTACTATTACTATTACTTTTACTTCGATCGCTACTACTGTTGTTACTGCTATTATATTTTATTTTTATTTAACTGCTACTACCGTTATTAATTTACATACAATACTTGTATGTACACCTATGTAATATACGATATTCGTGAATATGCATAAAATATTAATATTATTATCATTCGTATACATAAATAAAAATATACCCAAACTTTCGAGTAATATGTGTTAAAACGAAAAAAGGGTTCTGTATGCATTCCTAAACTACCCCTGCGTATATTTGCTTTAACACTATTCCTACCACGACCGGTCAAATGAACATTCTTAAAATTTCGATTAGAATTTTATATATACAACATAATTGAATCGCCTTTAAACTTTAGACTTTTCCTCGAATATACGTATCATACATTTTTCAATATTCATTTCTTTTTTCGTTGTTTATTTTCTGAGAAAAATTTGTCTAGCCTGTCTTACGTGGGAATGTCGCGGTAGAAATAGGTATACGTAAAGTGTCGGTAGGAATAGTGTTAACCCTTTGCACTCGGCTTTCCCCTCTCATGGGACATCGTAATCCTAGCATATGATAGTTTCGCAAATTTTCAGACGTTAGTTCAGACCCGAACGTTAAATAGTCATATATGTAAATTTTAATATACGACTTAACTAAACTAAATGAAGTTTAATATACGTGAATTATAATAAATATTTTGAATTTGAAAATTTTTGAAGTTAGTATCATTAAACGATTAACGGTCACCTCTCGAGTGCAAAGGGTTAAAATTCGTAGTTCACTTGTAATTTCACCGTTATGATCATTATTATCCCCTTGTATCCCTTATCGCGAGCATTTCGAGAAATCGCCGGAAAGACAATTCCAGGAAGTTTCACGATCAACCTACGAGATGAGACGTCTAATACCGAGAGGACCAATCTCCTTTTGATGTTGCAGGACTTTGTCACCGGTCTCAGCATACTGTCTCGTGGTTCCATCGACGAAAAACTGCGCTGGACGTTCTCCCTTTACGACATCAACGGAGACGGCTGCATCACGAGGGAGGAAATGACGGACATCGTGACGGCTGTATACGAGCTGATGGGAAAATTTGCTGACCCGAATTTGGACCACCAGGGTGTACGTGAGAAGGTGGATCGAATGTTCCAGGTATGAACCCTTCCTATACCTTTATTTGTCTCCAAGGCGAGGAACAATTTCGTTACAATTCGTTCGATATCCTATTAGTTTGATTTTATGTGTGTTCGTAAAGAATGTCTAATAATTTAAACAAAAATTTGTAAAACTCGTAATTCATGAGAATAAAACGGAAATATTATCGTGCTGCATAACAAACAGGTACATTTAACATCGTGAACGTGATATTATATTTTATAAGTTTCGAATAAACGTGCTGCTTGAATATTCAGGGGTAAATAAAATTTATAGAAACTTATACGTACAAAATATCGATAACTCTTTAAATTATTTACTGTTATAATAACATTAAGATTTTAGTTTTAAATTTCGTCTTCGTTTTCATCGCTAAACTCTAATGATAAATTTAAATGCGTATTTCAGTAAAAAAATTCTTTTAATTGACGTACATATGTAAATCTTACGTAACGAAATTACCACGCGCTCTACTATTCTCGAAAAATGTCACACGTATCCTTTTTACTTCAAAATTTTTATGTGTTCGTGCATTTTTAAAATAAACATACAGACATCATATTTACATAAAACTGTACTGTTTAATAAGGGCCTTGAAACAGAAATTAATTTTAAAGCATACCATGATCAATTATATTAAACAGATTATTCTTTACTATATTTCGTATAAAGTAATCAGAAGTATTCACGAAATCACGTCAAAGAAATTATTAAATAAATTGCATTAGGATAATTTAAAATGAAAATAAATTATGATATTCAAGGTATTACATTTACATACGTTTATTACACATAATTTCAAGGATTTTCATATTTTCATGAAACCATTGCTTATTTTGTATTAAGAAACGTTAAAATGCATAGAATACAATTCAAAGCTTTGTCAGTTTTTACGTAGCACACACTCCTATAGTTTGATCCATATGATATTACTGTTATGCTGAAAGTATATTCATTCCAAGGACCGTCTGGCAAAGCACCAGATACGCTGTCTGAGAAAGTTACAGACATATTGTAAAATGAAAACCGCGAAATTATTATGCCAGCAACTTTTTCTTTTGAAATATTAGATGTCGATTCGATCCACTGTTGCATCGCCACCGTTTAATTTGACATCGGTAAAGAACCGGAAGCCCTAATTAATTAAATTCCACGGGATAGCTTGAAAAATTGCGTAAAATTTCAGAATCCCCTGGTTTGTAAATATTTAACATTGTTACACTTTTATGTACATATTACTATGTACCGTTTGATATTTTATACAACCTATGTAACCACTTAGAGAAGGGAACAGTAATATGGGAAAATTCTATAAAATGATTTTCGTAGAACGGAAGATGGAATTCAGGTATGAAAAATAAAAGTGAAGTGATTAAAGTATTAATAAGAGTATATTTAAAACAATTTAACAATAACAACTTAAAACGACTTTGCAACTTAGCAACTTCAACACTCCTTCTACGTTCACAATCAAAACCTTTCTTCTACGTTAGTCAAACACTTTCTGCTTCACCGTCCAATACTGTTTGCCTTCACTGTCGAATACTTTCTGCCACGCGCTCGCATTTTCCCCGTCATATATTCTTCCAAACACTCGTTTCCTTTCATTCTAATTGTCAACCTTTCTCACTCGATGCGTTCGGTCACGACCACCCAGAATTTTTCAGTCGCAACGTTTTCTCAAGTTCTCATCTTTCACGTCTTACAAGGGAAGTTTGCGAACCCGGAAATTCAAAAAAATATGGAACTTGGTGTACAGGTAGAGTAAATCACCCATAATACATACCTATTTTTTGTTCGTGCCAAATATCATTTTCAAAGGGTGATTTCACCCCTTAAAGAGAATGGAGAATTATCTTTGTCCTGGAATATCTCGAGAACGGTGAGAGATATTAAAAAAGAGTTTAAACAAAAGTTGAATGCTATTTTTATGTTTACAAGAATGTATAAAAAGATTTTTCGAAAAATCGATATTTTTTGAGTTACCCCCTCCACCAGACCTTAAATTTCAAAAAATATCAATTTTTCGAAAAATCTTTTTATACATTCTTGTAAACATAAAAATAGCATTCAACTTTTGTTTAAACTCGTTTTCAATATCTCTCACCAGTCTCGAGATATTCCAGGACAAAGATAATTTTACATTTTCTTTAAGGGGTGAAATCACCCCTTGAAAATGACATTGGGCACGAACAAAAAATAGGTATGTATTATGGATGATTTACTCTACCTGTACACCAAGTTTCATATTTTTTTGAATTTGCGGGTTCGCAAACTTCCCTTGTTAGAAACATTCGAGCCCAAACATTCTGCGTTCACACGACAATCGCCCAACTCAAGCACTCTTTAGACTTTTCCAAACTCGCATCCGCTCGATCGCATTCCTACATATATTTTACGTATTAAATATGTATAGACGCATACATATGCGTTTCACATGCATTTCAACAAACGGGTAGAATTTCGGAACGTATTCCATAAATAAATAATAAGTTCAGATTATTCTTTCAAGCTTAAATTGCCCAAAGAAAATGTAGCTTTTGACGATCGTACCACCGTTTTGAACGTTAATTTCATAATGACCGGCCATTATAAATAATTGTTTGTTAATCACTTGGTCCGCACAAGATTGTCCTAATGACATTAAAATGGACACTCGTAAAAATAGGAATGCTAAAAAAATAAAAAGCATAAAAGAATTAAACACATTTTTTCGAAAGAATTGAATAATTATATAAATACTTAAACGATTAGGACACTTATCATGTTAAGTTAAGTTATAAGGTATTGTTATTATTATTATTTTTATAGTTTATATGCTTTATTTATTTACTTTAGGTATTATTGTATTATGTTGCTTATTGGATAATTAGGATTAGTACTAGCAAATGAGCGTAATAAGTCATAATGTATAGAAACAGAACCATTGTAATCCGGGAGGAAAGCAATAAAAAGTTATTATTATTACTTAAACGATTAGGGGATCCAACGCAAAAAACGATATAAAACGGGTTTTATCGTTTCGAAATGAGACGCATCTTTCAGAACAACTCCTATACTCTCTCGTTCAAGTTCTGGTCTCCAAATAAAATCCTGTTGGTGCCCTCTTTTAGCAGGGGTCAGAGCAAAGTAGCCAGATAACGTGTGCAGCGTAAAAAGTGGAAAGAACATCGTTCGTGTTGTCAGAAATAAGAATTCTTACCTTTCGATACAACGCGTCGAACAGCTTAACCCGTATAACCGTCAATTAGTTTGTTCGATTTCGAGCGACGGCATATTGCCGGGAAATCGAAGAGCTGCCACTCTCGACGATCTTTCGTCGAGGAACGTAGCAGGTAACACAATAGACAAAAAGTTTTCCGCGAGCTTCGACATGCTTGTTCGTTCGCTTTGACGAAAGAAAAACGAGTGGCTGTTCGTAAAGCACCCGGGAGAGACTTCAATGACGCAAGAAAAAGCCGTTCTTTCTCTGGCGGCTGTCACATTGTTAGCAGCGAATGACAATGTCTCGAATGATGTACTCATACCACTTCCACGGTCACCCTTCTCCCCTACGTCGAATAAAAGGCGACGCGATTCGTTTCACCGGGACAATTTGCGCGAACGTCTCATACCTTCGATTCGCCTGAGACGAGTTCCTGTTATCCTCCGTCTTGAGGGGCACTGCGTTCGAACTGTTTTCCCCTCGTTTTTTAACCGCGAGGAAAAGAAGCACGGAAACGGGAATCGGTAGGGTTTTTTCTCATCGATCGGGGAAAATATTTAACATGCGCATGGGAACGTGTTGCGACGAGTATACCCTGACAAAGGAAAAGCTTGGAGCTAGCCTGGGATTTCAAGAAGAATTCGTAGATTGAAAGAAAGGAAATTTAGAGTAGCGGACAAAAGTTTAAGACAAGAGAGTCAACGGAATTAAATTATCTAATTTATAAGGAATAGTATGATAAACAAAATTTGCATTCTGTGTTAATCAATACATAGCGTTCTGTAATAACGATAGAAATTAATTTACAGATAATATTTGCAGATCATAAAATTATGTTCTAGACTGTCCTCTCGTCTTAAACTTTTGTCCGCTACTGTACAATGTGGATGTGTTAGAAAAATTTTCGGAAAGAAATCTACCAGCATAAAGGAGAGGGCTATTAATGTTGGCAGTATTCATTTAAAATTTACGAAAAGTTGTCAAAGAGACTTGACATGGCTGTGTGACTTTGAAAACGATTCCAAACTTTGTGTGAATATTGGATACTTAGTGCTTTCCTTCAAGAATAAAATTCTATTAGACTATCCCCTTTGAACAATTAATTCCTCTGTAATATTCAAATATTTACTCTAAAAGTTAATCGTAACTAACTTAATTCTAATCGAACTTCGAATTAATAAATTACAACAAATTTCATGAGAAACATGAACGATGTATCAGTAAACGAAATACATTTTATGCATGAAAAATGTACGCGTACAATTTTACGCACGATTTCTAGTACGATTCAAAAAGGAAACTTCTAAAAACGGTATATCACGAGAAATAACGATTTACGTGTAAATACAGTGGCTCCAAAAAGTATTCGTACACTGTATTAGAAGGAAATTCATCTATTTCCGAAATTCTGATTCCAATGAAACTTTATGCGTGTACAGAGCATAGTGTGTTCTGCATGGAGCAATTTTTTTAACGGCAAAATACCTTTTAAGAGGGTTGACAACGAATCTCAAAGTTTCAGCGATTTTTCACGCTTTGAATACAAGCTTTTCTGTGTTCTTTTTTTATGACAGGGCGATAAAGTATTAAAAATTAAACTTTTTCTATTTGAAAGGTTTTGCTTCATCAAGTGCCATTACAAAGTTATCTTTAAAAAATGAAAGAAAACTCAGAAACTTCAACGCTGGTTTCACCCCTTCAAAATGGCATTTAGATGAAAAGAAGAGATTAATTAATACGTATACTATTACGATCTATATACCCAAAAAGTTTTATCAAATACTTCTATCAGGCACAGAGTTTCAGGGTTAAACGAATTTATTTTTGACATAGCGTACGAATACCTTTTGGAGCTACTGTAGCTATAGCACGACTCAAGTACTCTTCATACTTTGCTAAACTCTTCATTTATAAAAAATGGCACGATAAACAAAATTCGTATTCTATACTAATTAATAAATAGTGTTCTACCTCTACTTCTCTACACTACAGAAGAAAGCGTAAAATTATCCCTCACTGATTTCAGAAAAGAATATAAAAGGAGTTAAACGAATTTATTTGTGACATAGTGTACGAATACTTTTTGGAGCCACTGTAGCTATAGCTCGACTCAAGTACTCTTCATACTTTTCTAAACTCTTCATTTATAAAAAATGGCACGATAAACAAAATTCGTATTCTATACTAATTAATAAATAGTGTTCTACCTCTACTTCTCTACACTACAGAAGAAAGCGTAAAATTATCCCTCACTGACTTCAGAAAAGAATATAAAAGGAGTTAAACGAATTTATTTGTGACATAGTGTACGAATACTTTTTGAGCCACGGTAGCTATAACTCGACTCAAGTACTCTTCATACTTTTCTAAACTCTTCATTTATAAAAAATGGCACGATAAACAAAATTCGTATTCTATACTAATTAATAAATAGTGTTCTACCTCTACTTCTCTACACTATAGAAGAAAGCGTAAATTATCCCTCACTGACTTCAGAAAGAATATAAAAGGAGTTAAACAAATTTATTTGTGACATAGTGTACGAATACTTTTTGGAGCCACTGTAGCTATAGCTCGACTCAAGTACTCTTCATACTTTTCTAAACTCTTCATTTATAAAAAATGGCACGATAAACAAAATTCGTATTCTATACTAATTAATAAATAGTGTTCTACCTCTACTTCTCTACGCTACAGAAGAAAGCGTAAAATTATCCTTCATTGACTTCAGAAAAGAATATAAAAGGAGTTAAACGAATTTATTTGTGACATAGTGTACGAATACTTTTTGGAGCCACTGTAGCTATAACTCGACTCAAGTACTCTTCATACTTTTCTAAACTCTTCATTTATAAAAAATGGCACGATAAACAAAATTCGTATTCTATACTAATTAATAAATAGTGTTCTACCTCTACTTCTTTACACTATAGAAGAAAGCGTAAAATTATCCCTCACTGACTTCAGAAAAGAATATAAAAGGAGTTAAACGAATTTATTTGTGACATAGTGTACGAATACTTTTTGAAGCCACGGTACCTGCTGGTGTACGCGACACTTCGTTATGGTAGGATTCACGAATAAACAAATTACCACACGGCTCGACGGTAACTCGTTTTAATTATTTGCTCTGCAACCAATCGACAACCTCCGATCTTCGTCCCGGAGTGCGGTGCGCCTATACTTGGTTCGGTGGAATTTGTAAACGACGGATGTTAAACTTCCGGCAAAAGGAAAGGTAGCAGGTACAGACTCATTGGCAAAGCTGCCACGAAATCCAAGGGTAAACGGCTTGTTTACGGTTGCCGGTTTTCGTGCTCACATATGTATGCACGTATGTATATGCACAAAGTGCCGAGTGAACTAACAAACAAAGACGGATGGAGGATGGGTTGGCAGGGGGAACTGTTAGTGTACGATTCTAACACGAAATCGCAATGCAAAACATCCTACATGTCTAAGATTCTCTTGTCGAATTGAAATACGAACGAACGCGAGGATTTCTAAGATTGTTAAAATTGAATTTCAAATGAAACGAAATGATGAAATTATGGTTTTTACGATTGCACTAATTATTGCTTGCAATTAAATAATCTTAATGTTGCTGCTCTTAACATTCAGCAGACCTAATGAGGAGATCTCCTATCTTTTTCTCAACAAAACACTGACATTGATTCTATTCGCATTTATTATTAGTTGGTCTTGAACTAGTATTATTCACAGTTCATCAAATGCATTTTCTGCTTTTCCAAAGTACAATTTTTAATATATTCAAAACTAGCTGAAGACCAACTAATCACGAAAGTAAATAGAATCAATGCCAGCGTTTTGTTGAGAAGAAAATAGGAGACCTCCCCATTCGATTGGCCAAGTGTTAAAATCGAACTGATATCAGTTTTAAAACTGTTTCGAATGAGATAAAACAGCATTAAAAATATTCCTTGACGTTGTTTATCATTTTTGTTATTTTGATACGTGTATCAAGATGACTGAAATGTATCGTTGTAATTGTTGCGAAAATCCACCGAAATGTTATTAAATATTTAGATTTACGTTTGTACGTTTGAAACTGAAAGAAAAACCGCATGTGTACCGTGTCACTTGCATATTGTAAGGTAGATAACGATGAGAAAAAAGTAATCGATAGGGATGAAATGCCCAGCCACTTTAAACTTCGCGTTCTTCTTTTGTATTGTCGAGGGATGAACTTGAAATTGGCAATTCCATACTGCTATCGTTCGCTGATATCTTGGTTCAACCTAAAACACAACTTTTGCTCGATGGACAACTTCTACTTTATAAGTAGGAAAAAACAAAAGATATAAAATTAAGGCGCTGGATGCAGAATAACAATTCTGATGGTTCACATCGTCATCGACCTAATGGAAAGTCGGCGAAACCATGTGTGAAACCTGTAAAGGTCACACTTTTTCTCCAATCTACTTCGTTAATCCACGGGAGTAAATTAATTGTAACATGTTAGAACCGTGAAATCAACATTTGTCATACCCTTCATACGCCGACGGTATGCTGCAGACATTAACGCAGACATCCGTAAATTAATCGAGGTAAGACAAACGTGGAGACGCTACAAGAAAGACACGGCACAAGAGGAAACGACTTTTTCGAGACTTAAATGACCTTTTAGCGAGCTTCTCATTCCGCTACGTTCGTAAAACGAATGCCTTGCAATAATGCCCTCGTTTCCTTGGTATGTACTAATTGTCAGTCAAACAGCTTGGAAAAGAGTACAGGCGTATAAAAATAGGGGAAAAACAACAAAAAACGGCATGAACTACGTCGGAATTACTATCTATGGTGTTTAGTGTTACACGTATACATATGTAGAAATTCCTGTGTTTGATGCGACATATTTTTATAATGTATTTTATAGACATTTTCTGTACTGAAAACGTTTCATTCTTCTCAACTTCATCGAAATTCACAATTTATCGTTCGTTCGTAATTTATAATTGAACGAATAAGAGTATTAATGTCAATGAACGCAGACATTTATCGATAGCGGTATTGTATTTAAATGCAAATTCCTTGTAAATATCAAATCGTAATAAATTTCGAACAATATTCTGCGTTAAATATTGCAGAACCTCGCAGAGACGGTAAAAACATAACATATAAAGGAATACAATACGTTCACTTTGATACTTGAACTTCTACGAAATTAATAAATGGACGATTCTAATCTATAAATGTTATATTCTATTAAAAATCATCATTCATTAACTTATTGCTTTTTTCCCGAGAAATCTTTAAACCAGAAAAACTCAATTTTTCAAAGTACCTAACGATCGCATTCATCACACTTCATACACAAAATTAAACGAATTTATCACCGATTATTATCGACGATAAATTTATAAAAGTTTATAGCAAAAGTAACGTAATAATTTCCAGTAATTTATTTACCCATTTTCTCGATCTCACAGTTTAATTAGAATAACAGCAATATATTTTATTGGCACTATGTCGGTCAATTTTTCACAGATACCGTGTACACGTTAATCCACTCGGAACTTGTATCGTGTACATCAATAACGTCGTTCAAAGGGTTCTATGCAACTCCCTTCGTAAATGGGTGCACATGCGCGCAGAGGGATGCATACCAATTGACAATTTTAATAACGAAATAGCGAACGTAACTCGCGTTGAAACTCTCACACCTCTGCGCTCTTTTGTCTTCACCGTGCACGACGGGGTTTCAACAAGCGGTGATGATGCCCCGGGACACGGTGCAATCGGTGCTAATTAATCAGGGAGAAAGCAGGTGTAACTGATGCGAGCTCCGCACCGTGCACACGTACACGTGGCCGCGCACGCATACGCGCACAGTTCGTTATCCCGTATAGACTTTTAATTAAAAACGAGCAACGTATAGATCGCGGAGGGAGGAAAGTGGTAAAATCAATTCCATTGTTTCTGGTAACCACCTGCCGAACTTTCGACAGCTCTTTATGTGTCCGGTCGAACGTGCGGCTCCTGCGGTATTTAAAAACAGGGTCGAGCGGCTTCGATGATGCGCGAATAAGTTCAAAACGGTTACTTAGGGCGATGAAGAATTTTCAAGATTTTACGCAACCGAAGTTTTATCGCGTTTAAAATGAATAATAATGTTTAAAGGAATCTTACGTTTAAGATAGTAATTGTTCGAGGGATTTCTTTAACACTATTCCTACCACGACCGGTCAAATGATCGTTTTTAAAATTTCGATTAGAATTTCACAATACACAACGTAATCGAACCGCCTTTAAATTTTAGACTTTTCCTCAAATAAACCTATTAATTATTTGCATTTAAACATTAAACTTGTATATATTTTTATTAAAAAGGAAAACTTTAACTCTTTGCCGATCGAATGGGGAGATCTTCCATTTTGTCCTCAACAAAGAACTGCAATTGATTCTGTTTGCTTTTGTTATTAATTAGTCTTGCACTAGTACTGTTCATGAATTTTTTTAAATACAATTTTTAATAAATTCAACATCAGCTTAGGACCAACTAATGATAAAAGTAAATAGAATCAATGGCACTGCTTCGTCGAGGAAAAAATGAAACATCTCCGCATTCGGTCGGCTAAGCGTTAACACTATTCCTACCACGACCGGTCAAATGACCGTTTTTAAAATTTCGATTAGAATTTCACATACACAACGTAATCGAACCGCCTTTAAATTTTAGACTTTTCCTCAAATAAACCTATAATACGTTTTTCAATATTCATTTCTTTTTTCATTCTTTAGTTTCTGAGAAAAATTTGTCTAGTCTGTCTTACGTGGGAATGTCGCGATAGGAATAAGTATACGCGAAGTGTCGGTAGGAATAGCGTTAAAGCTTAATTACGGACAACAATAATTAACCGAAGCTGTTCTTTGTTAAAATTAGACATCGCGTTTTGAAGATGTAATTGTTATTCTGATAAGAATAGAACTTTAAAAAATTGATCAAATACTTTACTTTCTTACATCTTTTTATTTTATTTGCTTCGACGAAGGTGTAAAATTGTAATCAAGGAAGTATACAAGTATCTTTAATAAAATATTGTGTCACAAAGAGGCATGCACAAGGAAATATGCATATACCCTATGTATTTAAAAAAGAATGTGTTCTGATAACTGATGACACTTATTACGTCATTAAATAAAGTACAGTACAGCGTATGAGTTTCAGCATGTAGATTAACGTAAATCTTTATTTTTTAATTTGAATCAGTAGTAAGAGAAAAACAAATTCATACTTTTCAATATCCATAACCCCGTATATTTTTTATAACTTTTAATTATAATTATAATTCTTGATCTATAACGTTTCCTTTCATTTAAAATTAAGTGTTATTAGAGCTAAAGTTTATTTTAAAAGACCGATGCTGTAATTACTTCAGAATCTAACACAGTACGAAGTTTAATGAAGTATCAAAAAATATCGGCTAACTTTACCATAAGACCATGATTAATAGCTACGTCCGAAATATAGTTTTCCTATTAAACTCCTCTTACTATCCTTATTAAACTTAGTTATTGTAGGTATATAATATTTATTAAAAATGTTTTCATGGGTAAATTTAATTTTATGTAAAAGATAAAAATATCTCAATTAATATCAAAATTATAATTCAAATATCTTTCCATTAATATGCTGCTTAACATAATAGGGGCGATCACGTTTCTTCTTAATTGCGACCATCATATTTTTCTTATTTGTAACAGGATAATTCCGTAGGAATACAATGTATTGACTCGCTTATTAACTCACAGTTAGATAGTATTTATGACATTTGATTTCTGTAGTTTGCGAAACAGAGGTTACCAATTACATACAACCTTTACAGATGCAATCCTTTTGTCTCCAACAATCTGCGTTAGAATACTAATGAAGGCCAACGTTTCAAGCGTGGAGTGCAACCGTACCCAGTTTGAACTTTGCTTTCAACCAAAGCACCAACACTTGTCTCTTACGGGAAAGTTCGTATTCACCGGTTAGAATACCTTGATGCCGGTAATTAATTTATAGAATAATACTTGTTTTCAGGGCATTAAGATGACAAACGCGCGACTAACAAGTCCCTTTGTGAAATTATCGCCTTTCGTTGCACAAAATTATTGATTAGAACAAACAGATCACTGTATTCTGTTAACCAGAATATTAATGTTTCCTGGTTAAGTGCAATATTAATTATTGAAAAGTTTACATTTAATAATAATAGCATCAGTACGTATGACGATTATTGTACTGCAAATGAGAACTACTTTTACAGCAATAACTAAACATTCGAGGGTAAGATAACAGTGCACGAGAAACTGGATATAATTACCAAAACCTTCTTCTATTTTTATCTTATTTTTTCTTTTTCTTTTATTTCCAAAACGATCTTATTATTTTTAATTAATATCGTACAAAATAAATAAGCGAATTTCCCATTAAAACGCTGGATTGGTGTGCATGAAGTGGCTCAATTTTCAGATCAATCACAGCGTGTGCAAATGTTCAATCCTCATCAGGAATCTTGCGTAGATTCCTCCGATAATCATTCCCGGTGTAAATGGAATTGTTGAAATTCGATGGATTGACGCTTGCCTCTTGTTAAACACAATTTCAATTAATCCAGAGCAACAGGGCAAACTGATCGATCCTGTTCATTCCCTTCAGAGAATCGTTATAGGCTTCATTCGAGATAACAGTAATAGAAACAGAGAGGGAAAGAGAGAGAGAGAGAGAGAGAAAATAGCAATGATCTTGCTTCTCTCACCTCTTATCGATAAATTAGCGATTGTACATGCAAATAGAGGTAAATTTCCATGCGCCTGTTAGAACTCGAACATCAATGGTCGATTTTTGGCCATATTATCTCTCTAACGGGATTCGAACCGACAGATTTACATAAATGAATCAGCTACAATTAGCCGTTGTTAATGAAAGCATAGCAAGGTTTGAATGCCTGGTTCATGGATCATAATACTACCGCTGGTTACGTTTCTATAATTACGCGCGATCAGTGATAAATCGACCGATAATACCGGAAATATATACACGATTCGACGGAGACAACTTTCAACGCGCCCTATTATCTATTTTGAGTGAAAACGCAGAAGTTATTTACATTCTAAATGTATTATTTATTTTCAATGATTTCACAGCACTGCCGAATAAAAAAAAAAAAAAGCTATGTTATATTTCTTACAAACTTGATCTTCTATCGTGATGTTACGCGAATCACTCGTTAAACAATTTACCAATAAATATTAACGTCACGCCTCGATAATATCAGCATTTCAGCATGTTTTTACATCTTAACCCTAGAACTCCTGAGCTTCGATCTGTTACGCGAACTCCTAAGGGGAGGGTTCCTCGAAACCATACTTCTTTTTATACATTTATCCTGAAAAGAGTTATTTTTTGGAAAATTTTTTGCAATGTTAGGATATGCTATAGTTTGTAAACAAGACAACATATGTTTTCGCGTTCAATTTGTATTGATTTATGTATGTTTATAAAATTAAATACTATTATAAAATAGTATAGTAACGTGCAGCTAGTTTGAACTTGATTCTTCTGATAAACATGAATGGCAAAGTATAGTATTAAATGAATGTTTTCTGCAACCATGGTTTTTGCATTTGCAACAACATTGCATTGATTTTAATAAACTATTATATTTTATGCGTCTGCTTTTAGCCTCCAGTATACACTCATAACATCTTCCCTTTTTTGTCGGTTCTGTATCTTTTGGTATTTTAGTTCGTAGTGTCTTTCCAGTTAAAGTTCCCAATTAGTTACATAGTTTCATTCTTCGTTCTGTAATTTTTATTCTTTGAAGAAAAGGAGAGCGTGAGGGTCCACTTCGCGTGATCGCCACCGTCATCACGGCGCGTAGTCAGTTATATTTCTCTTATACTTACTAATTTTTTACACATAGCAACGGGAACTTTTTAATATCAAACTTAAATGTGTATACAACAATAAATAATTTTAAGAGAATTTTTTATGAAAGAGAAATGATTCTAATTTAAGGTTTTCCAATTTGTGGGTTCGAGGAACCCCCCCTTAGGAGTTCTAGGGTTAATACGAATATATCGATATTTTCATATCGATTCGCGTTAATAAAGATTATGCAAACACGAACGTATGTTATATATAAATATTTGCAACTATTGCAGAAGATGGACGGGAACAAGGACGGAGTGGTGACGTTGTCGGAATTTCTGGAGGCTTGTCGCGCCGATCCCGACATCTCGACGAGCATGGCGGCCCTGGACACGGCCTTCTGACACGCGGCGCGACCACAATACATGCCATGGACCTGAACAGATTCTGTCGATCATGGGAACGAATCGCTCAACGTTGTACCTTACCTCCTGGACCAGGGGAATAAGTAGTCTCCTCGAGATGTATCGCGAGGATCTCGAGCGACAAGACAGATTCGCGTGCGAATTTCCGGGACGGAGAGAGTCGTCTCGAGAGAAATAGGGACAGAGAACGACGTAGGTTTTCGTTGTCTTGTAAATCGCTCAGCCCCGGGCGAGGATTCTGTGCAAGAGGGTGTTGTTGAAACGTATAAACGACGCGCGAGTTGATCGCACCCCTCTGAAATCGAACGTCGCACGGGCAAGCACGGTCCTAAGAATAGAAAATGATTGTCCATTCGAGAATTCGTAGATTCTAGTTGCACGAAATGGACTTAGATGAGAGTTGATTAAGCAGCGTGTAGAAAAAGAATAAAAAAAGAAATATAATTCACGCAGAGCAGACGAACGATATTAAATGGTTGTTAAGTAGTTAACGAAACGGAGATCGTCGAGAGCCGTTTCCGGTAGTTCCCGTTTTTTTCCGAAGAACGCGCGCTACAAACGATGAACGAACTGGTTACTCGTAACACGAGGCGAGAGGTATGCAGAACGAATAAAAAAAAAAAAAAAGTTACTTTTAATATACAAACGAAAGGTTGGCGTTTAACGAAACGAGAGAGCGGCTGGTATTCGTGCATGCGCGCGCGTAGCACGCGTCTTAAACAAAGGGAAAGCGAATAAAATGATGTTTGTAGAGGTAGTTTCAGAGGAACGAGGAAAAATGAAGCGTGCCATTGAGAGACTCGACGTATGTAAATTGTACGTGGCATTGTTCGTGCCAAAGTATAGTTCTATAGGGGAATAATGAGAACTGCAGACATTCGAACTAAGTATCTCTGATGAGAATAATTGAGCTTACCTTGCGATTACTTTTGCTCCTCCGTTCTTTGCTTGAGAAGGATATACGTACTTGCATATATATTTCGGCAATACCAAAAACAAAAAGCACAATTTCGCTTTAGCCAATGTTTTATATCGAGAAACACGCGTGCACATAGTGCCGCAACGTGGACTCTTAACGATTTACGATAACGACGTGTAGCCTAGTTTTCTACGACAACCGTATTTTTTTACACGCCTATTGTTTGTTACGTCGGATGGTAGAGCGTTTAAATTTACATTCACCCGAAAGCTATGCGTTCGCGCAGAAAATATCGGCACTGTTCTGAAACGCGAAACGGGGCACTATCGTTCATTTTTTCTCCTTTTTTTATTCGTCTAATATTATTATTACTATTATTATTATTATCCCTGGGACAATTAGCAGCTCTCCACTTTCGTTTCCGTTTCATTTTTGATACCACCGTCATTTATTACGAGACCGTGTACGCATTAGACCTCCTGAATCACGCGAAGCAGCGAGAAGCTTGAATTTCATTCATATTGGAAATCATTTGCGAGCATACGTAAACGGTTCTACGTTTCATCGATCCACGCCGATCCCGAAATGATTGCGAACCATCGGTTTATAGATATTTCTGTTGCACAACGAGACGTTATAGCGAGCGGAGATAGGTCGCGTATTTTGACGACGCCAAAATGTTTTTCCGAGTCGTCGAGGGTTAAAACGGGTAGCAGCACATTCTCGAGCACGATTTTTAACGATGATAATACCTGCGAATCGGCTTGACCCATTAAGAATCAAATTTTCAAAGTATTCGGTAACGCGTCACTGATTCGCGTCGAATCGCGATCAAAACTTACACGTGATCAAAGAAATCGACGTTAGTTTTCTCGGTATTGGAAACCACGATCGTTATTGTAGTCTCCGAAAATGCTTAAACCATCAAATGGGGCTTACTTTTGGAACAAAGGGCAGAAAAAATAAGGAGAAAAAGAAATGGGTTAAGTACGACGATCATTAGTAGGGAAAGAAGCAAGTAGCGAGAATGTGCGAGGAGAATAAAAATAAAAAAGTAAAATGGAAAATAATTAGCGTGAGATGTAGGAAGTACGAGTATTAAAAAATAAAACAGAGAGAGAGATAGAGAGAGAGAGAAAGAGAGATATCGTAAAACCCGCAAGAGCAGCTGGCCATGTTAAGCGGGACTCGTTGTTTCTAGTACGTAAGCAAATAGATTAAGCGATATAATAAAAGTATTTATTTTTGTGACAGGTAAGTGAATTATTATTATTATCAATCGTGGTAAGAAATTTAGCTCGTAAAGACTGCGTGCTGCTAAAGAGAGAGAACGAAACAGAGAGGGATGGACGGATGGATGGATGGATGGAACGGGAAGGGAACAGAGAAACGAGAAGCGAAATGGTCCAGCAAACAAACGAAAGAGAATAATAAAAAAAAAAAAGAAAAGGGAACAGCCTGTTGATTTTTTCTAATTCAAAAAATCGATCAGCAGTACACGATACCGAATTTTATTGTAAATTAATAACGATTTTGCGACGACTGGACCAAAGCGTCCGCGAAGGGGCGACGACGATTCCCGAGCGAAATATGTACGTATATTTAATCATTTTCCATCACTGCCTATTTCCGATTAACTGTAAATAAGGTCGGTGTAATCGAACCGGATGCCACGGAACCCGTGACGCATTCAGAATCGCCAGTTTTAACATTCGTTGAACGCGTCCTGGTGAAAGAAGAGGCGAACATTTAACGTGAAGCAAAATCGTTTCAGGAGAGACAGCTTGTGCACTTCACTCTTTTATTGTACCATTTACCATGAGTCACGTAACAGCGATCGTAAAATTCTGGCTGGTTTCGATCAACTTTACGTTACATGTACAGCCGGGCGCAAAAGTTCGATATTTGAAACGAAAAGACAAGAGTTTCGAACACTTCGTGTACGTTAATCGGTGAACTGCAAATCTGTATTTATGTATGAGAAAAATATTTCGAGTAAAGTGTACGTTACTCGGAACGAATCTTTATTTAAATATTATGACTTTCAATATTTGAAACAGGGAAACAGATGCTGGAATGGTGACGGTTCGTTCGCAAGAAAATATAAATAAAGTGAAGACAGAAACGACGAGAAAATTTAAATAATAATTTTACCATGTGTGCTTTAACCCTTTGGTCTATAACCACGAGTCTGACTCGTAAAGAATTTAAATAATAATTTTACCATATGTGCTTTAACCCTTTGGTCTATAACCACGAGTCTGACTCGTAAAGAATTTGTGCCATAAACGAAAACCATGAGTCTGACTCGTGGTAAAAATTTGTGCCATAAACAAAAGCCACGAGTCAGACTCGTGGTGTGGAATTTGTGCATAAGATGCCGCGTATTATTATTAGAACAAGCGATTGGAGTTATTCCACATCGAATATTTTTCCTTTAACACGTTCCCTGTCGCATGGGGCGTACACGCCCAATGCTAAAATTTCCTCCCACGCCAGAAAAAAGCCTTTAAAAAAAGGCATATTTTTAACAATATTTTGTCAAATAAACTGAAAATGATCGCTTTTCTGGTTTAAATTTATAAAGAGATATGCCTTTCTTTTAAATTTCTGGTTTTAAATTACTGAAATATTGTGTATTATACCACAAAAAACATGCTTGTGTCAACCATAGAAAAAATGTGGGGCGTTATACGCCCCACGCTGGCCTGAACGGAAAGTCTTAAAAAAAGTGTCCGGCAGGGAACGTGTTAATCATGATTACACCCTAGACGTCTTAAAATTACTATTTGTACCTAAAAATTGTTTATTATTCCACGATTCCTTTCGTTGCACTGAAATATATGTCATGAAAAGTATACATTTTGCGCCAATTTGGGTACACGGCTGAACAGTTGAATGGCATAGCGCGCGACCGATTTTCTTGTTTAATACAACTCGCGCAATCGGCAGATATCGTGTTGGCCAAGGGGTTAAAATCGGTAAAATTTGTGTTTATAATAACCCTAATAATTATAACAGTTAATTTACCTGTAGCAACCGTGCAGCATACAATCTCATAATGTGTTTCCGATTTATTTGTATTGCGTAACGTAGAAAACGTCACTGGTTTTACAGAATCTGTACAATTTAAAACCGTTAAGCGAGTCATAATATTCACAAGACGTCGAAAATTCTTGTTTCTTCTTTTGATACATTGAACTTTCACTGGTACATGGAAACTTTTACGGCTGATTGTACGTGAATCTTGAGTTCCTTCATGTACCAGCAGCGACGCGAAAAAAAAGATTGCACGATGTATCGATAACAGAAGAGGTGGCTATAAACGGAAAAGGGAAGCGACGAAATACGTAGTTGGTTAAAGGAAAAAGGGGATAGGACACGGGGATAGAGATATTCAGGTACGACGAAACACAGGAACAGAGATTTCTCCGATTTTTAGCAGCGCTTACACTTAGAAAATAAGGTTTACGTGTAAAAAAAAAAAAGATAAAAGAAGTGAGGCAAGCATGTCGAAGCGTTGCCTCGTATCAACTCGATCACTACCGCATGTCTTTGAAGTTACTGAAGTAAGTATAGAGAAGACGAAGGGAACGGGGTAACTATGTTATCTAGATATTTTCAACCTCAAATCGAATGTTAGATCTAGATGTCAGAGAAGGAGCGTAAAATATCTCACGTTCACGCTGTTGATTGAGAATACGATGAATCTGATATACGTATAAATGCAGATTTGCCTTTCTTTGTGTTCTTAATTAATTAAAATTAGTTAAAGCAGCTTTATTAATTATACTTCTCTCTTCGATGAAATATATATATGTGTGTGTATGATGTAAGCAAAGAGTTAACTAGGGTACTTTCCACGTTATAGGAATCCGTGTTATACCACATGTGTTACGCACTGTAACTGATAACTGATTGTTTTGCATATCAATCTGAAGTAAACGTGCAGAACGGAAACAAACCCAATCTTATACGCAAAGTCGTGAAACAATTAAAATCAATTATTTCTCACGAGCGTAGAGCAGTGCTTTAGGAGATTCTGAGAGACTAATTATTAAAATCTGCTTACAGAAGTGCGGCACCTGAATGATATCTTATTTCTAAAAAAAAAAGGAGAGATTTCAAAAATTGTGCCAACACGTTAGATTTATTTAACGCAATCTCTTTTCTCTGTACGAGCGACTACTGTAACATTGTTTTCATTCTACTGTATTAGTTCTATCTTATACTGAATCAACACGCGTACACGTCTATGTACACCTACACACGCAAAACACACACACACCAATGCACAGAAACGCGCATGCACATATTATTCGCTAACACTGAATTGTCTTATCTTACCTGTAGCGTGTCTAGAGTCTTGCGTCTGTAATGTCTTGTATCTATGATTAGAAAAGTTGCTCGATAACGGTCAATTTGCCGCACTGTTATCGGTCGTTAGCCGAAATTATACGTATTTGACGTGTCTTTCTAGAACGCCTCGGAAACGGGGTAACGCGTGAAAAGAGAGGAAAAAGTAAGTACGTAATCGCGAGAAATTAAAATGAAACTTGCATCGATTTAACGTTGAATTGGCTATTTCACCGACTGCACACGTTTAATTATCACTTAACCCATTTGCATCAGCAACGTTCAACTGACGACTGGCCCGTATCACCGCGCGGGGTCGGACAGTATATTCAATACTTGACTTCCGAATTGTTCATGGAGATTTTCACAACAAAAGTAAAACTTGTCAAGAATATAATGAGCTGATGTAGGTGAGATGCTCACGAAAGGGATCAAACATGATTTGTGGCAGATGAAAAATATTCAGCGACTGGTAATGAAAGAAAGTCATAGCTCGCGGATTATTCCGCGCTCGGTGATAGAAGACAGTCGCGGGCCGCGGATTATTCCGCGCTTTGATGCAAATGGGTTAACCTGTTAACCGGGATCGTTTCTCAAAAATGGAGTCTCCTTCGAAAGCTTTAACACCTTGCACTATTTTGACGAGTCTGACTCGTGATGAAAATTTTAGGCCAAACATGGATGTAACGAGTCGGACTCGTTGTTCAGTTCCAGACCAAACATGAAATATCACGAGCTTGACTCGTACTCGACCTTTCAAGCCGAACATGAATATCACGAGTCTGACTCGTGGTCTTAATTTCTGGCAAAATTGATATTTAATTGTTTATTTACATTGTGTCTTTCAGTTTTAGGCTTGATATTAGTGAGATAATCAGGAAACTTATTTGAGTTCAAATGCTACTATCGCGAATTTGCTTTTACATATTTTTATTTCGTTATTAATTAATTATATTATTATTACTTATTCAGAATTTGTTTTAATCTTATGTGATAGTTAAAGTATATATAAAAGTTTTTGATTCGAATTCATTTGAATTTCACAAGAGTTCCATCGCGTGGATAAGATGGGTCTCAAGTTTCTTTTTCCGAGGTTCCGAATAGTGCAAGGGGTTAATAAGACAGAATTGAACGAATGAATAAGCAAAATAAGATAGAAGCTCGTCAAAAACTTGTACAATTATATATTATTTGAACGATCACCGTTTAAACTTGTATCGCTTACCCAGCTTCATTGAAAAGGTGAAGAATACAGAACGAGATACGTTACTGTTCCCAAAACATTGGTAATCGAATGAACTCACCCTCGGTTAACGGGTTAGACGTTAGATGGACGCGAGAAACACGGGACATCGCGAATACGACTTATCGGATAATAGAAATCTTCCTTTTTCTCGAGCCAAGGAGTTGTTAGCGGGCAGAGAGAGTATTTTTCTGGTATTTTTCCCTAAGGACCAGAATTCGTATTTTCTAATGCGCGATTAAGGGAAAATACCAATAGCATCTTTCTCTTTATGTATGTTCATCGATGTAGACAATAAGAGCATGGTATCAAGACGATCCTCGCGTTTGGAATCGTTTCTAACACGCGTCGGCTCAAGCGTCACGGCTTTCACCCTCTATGCACATTCACACACCCCCGTCGCAGTTACTAGAACGCCTACTTACTTACTATGCATCGCTTAGAAAAAATTCTATGGGGTTCTTTTTGGCCAGCTGTGCGTTACCTCAGCTTCATTTTTATTCACACGCGCAGACGTTGAGGGGATCTAGCGAAAAATGACTTCGATCGTCAGTCCAATCGCGGACATCATTCGAATCGAACACGGAACACCACACTTGGCTCAATAGGAAGATCACGTTGTGAAGTATTTCTTCTGAGCCCTTAAATTGAAATAAGTTGTTCAGACTAAAGATCACGGTTTTGACTGTGTATTGAGGGGGTCGCGTTTACACATGTACACCGTTAGCTAGGAAACCCGTGTTTTAACACGTTAAGCGCCAAGCGTATTTAAAGTGTAATCCCTGAGGGGATTAAATTTAAATTTTTTAAATTTGTAATAATTTCGATTTAAACGTACGTATCTTAGATACATGCATTTAATGTATCTAGATACGGTTAAGTTCGAAAAACAATTTAATCCCTCAAACTTTCGTTATCGTTCAATCTATAACACGTATTCCTCGTGATATTCTTCGTATCAAACAATTTCTCGCAAAAACATTTCTTTTTTTAATATTCTTAATTCTGATTAAACGTTTCAACCTGAAAACAGGTAAAGCAGTCACCTTGTGCATTGTACCAATCGACGAAACATTTATCGTAACATCGAATCGTTCGTAATCCAAAGTGACGAATTAGATAATAATTGAAAAATAGGTTTCTATAAATTCCTGACGGCTTCTCAGATTTTACGTAGGCGCTTAACTATCCGTGTACGCGCTGATACTTTCGAATCGGGGTGTACCTGCAATTTCGAGGAAGTAGACGAACATAGAAACGTCTTCGTTAATGAGCGACCATTGTTGTACAAGTGACATCAATTTCCAAGAAACGGATAACCAATTTAACCCTTTGCGCTCGAGAGGCGATTGTTGGTCGTTTAATGATTCTAACTTCAAAAATTCTCAAATCCGAGATATTTACTAGAATTCGCCTGTATTATACGTAATTTAATTTAGTTAACACGTTGAGTGCCACGCGATTTTATAAGGAAATCCCTGTCAGGCCACCCGCGCTGGTATCGTGGTACAGCAATGCGAAGCGCACTACTAGCAAATTAGAATTTACTCGATGCAAGTGTTTAAACATATTAGAGCCATTGTTTCTTATCGTAGTAGAAGATATTTGGACAGATATTATGGACATTCATCCAACACGTTTAGTTTTATATCATATTTTACACTGTCAGTCACCGATGACTGACGTGGCCTGAATGGAAAGTTCAGTATCAGTCACCGATGACTGACGTGGCACTCAACGTGTTAAGCGATATACTAAAATTTAGACATATGATTATTTAACACTATTCCTACCACGACCAATCAAGTGACCGTTTTTAAAATTAAAGTATCGTACGGTGAGGGGAGAAAGTGTTTGACTAACGTGAAAGAAAGGTTTTGATTGTGAACGTAGAAGGATGTGTTGAACTTGCTGAGTTGTAAAGTCGTTTAAGATGTTATTGTTAAATTCTTTTAACACTATTCCTACCACAACCGGTCAAATGATCGTTTTTAAAATTTTAATTAGAATTTCATAGATACAACGTAATTGTATCGCCTTTAAACTTCAGACTTTTCCTCGAATATACGTATCATGCATTTTTCAATTTTCACTTCTTTTTTCATTCTTCATTTTCTGAGAAAAATTTGTAGTGGGAATGTCGCGGTAGGAATAGGTATACGTGAAGTGTCGGTAGGAATAGTGTTAACTTAAATAGTCTAACTAATAAACAAACTAACTAAAGTTTGAAAATTAACGAAACTATCATTTGGTGACTGACAATCACCTCTCGTAGCGCGAAGGGTTAATTGTCTGTGTCGCACCGCAGCTTTTGTTCGAACCAAGCGAACGACCTGAAAAATTACTGCAAACAGCTATTGCACGTTCTATTGCGAGACTTTTTCGAAAGGGTTGGAATACTTTTCAACCCTGCTGTTGCCCCCCCCCCTTCCCCACGCACTCTACATGTTTGTATGATTTGGATCTTAGTGATCCAGCGTTGCAAAGTGTAAGATTTTAGAAATATTACAAAATTACGAAACAGGGCAGATTTGTGATTCAAGGATTAACGAAGAAACAGATTGTCATTTTTTGTTAACACTGGAATTGCTATCGCTTTCGAGGGATTAAAAAGTACTTGAAAATTCTGATTATTTGATGTGAAACGAGTAGAAAGCTTTCGAAACCGATTCTAAGATCAACGTCACGCATGAAACTGTGACTTTTTCATTGGACTGACCGACGCAATGAACAAAGATTTGACGTCAGAATTTTATATTCGTTCCACGTTACGAAAATATCGATCGCAGGACGAACGATCGAGTTTATCTGAACATATTTTTCCACGGAAATCGAACGACGGGAAGGTGCGCTCCGATATGAAGAAATGTCATACGAAACGAATTACCTCATTCTTCGTCACGGCACCCTCGCCAAAGACACAACAATATTCGTGTTAACCAAGCAACAATGAAAGCTTCTTCGTTAAATCGGCTCCGCTGTGAACGACGAACGGATCCTTCTTGAGGGGCACAAAAATGCATGTAATATCTCGTCTATTTGAACGTAGGCAGACTGCATTCGGATTAGGATTCAACGATCTATCTTCTCTATACGAAATCTATCTCCTCCTCGATAGCTAGTCGCATCTTTATCGAGAATATTTTTCGGTGGTATCTACTATAGACGTAGCGTTGTAACTGCTGGACAGAGAAATCGAAAGGGAATTGATCCGTGTTAAGGGGCTCGATGTCCCAGGGGAAAAAAGAAGTTGAAAGAAAAGAAAATATAAGCAAAAGGGTGACGAAAAAGGTTTAAAGGGTCATCGAGCCGTTCGCGGTCAACGTCGATACTTAAGGAGAACTATTTAATATAGGAAAAAAAAAAAAAAAAACGTGGAATATTTATGGTCGGGCTGTGCTTGTACTAGCTGACAGATGGTCCAATCGTATAGATTACGTATATTCGTTAAGGAGAGTATTAATTGAGGACATTAAAAAAAAGAAAATGCTGCCAGACTGTGTTATGCGGCGCACGAAAATCCGTGATCACGAAATGTAAAGAAGCGGAAATGGTAACCAATAACACACAGCAGCGAGAATTGCAGATTTTTGTAAACGTGTAAATAATTTCGTCCGATCGATTCGCTGTGAAAGGTGAAATTAATTTTGATGAGCATTTCGAACCCTTAACTGTTTTAACCGAAACTCGAAAAGGTTTTCGCCGCTCTTAGCGATTAAACGTTACAAATTTAAATTGCGTACAGTCGGTGGAAGAGATACGGCGGACTCGTAAAATCGGTCAGCCATTACGGTTTACAAATTCGGCTACCGAAATAGATGTACACTGGCGGCCAAACGTTTGGAACGATCCGGAGGTTTTGAAAAAAGCATTTGAATTTAGAGAAGAAAGGAGTTTAGAACGATGACAACTCAGAATGCTTTTCCATGAAAAGTGCACCACGATAAAGGAAACTGCTGTTAAAATTAGCAACATTAACTTCTACGGAACAACAAATTGTCACAGATTTGATACGGCTGCAATTCTGAAAGCGATTCCAAACTTTTGGCCGGTAGTGTATATACAATCTGATAGCTTTTTGGGGAGAAAAAGGAGCTGAAGCTCTGTTCAAAAGCTCTGTACCGTATTCCAACTTATTGTTAGTATTAGTTCTTCCTTTTAAATATATTTTAAACCTTAAATTTTCCACCTTAAAGTATAGGAACACAAGTTTTTGGGTCTTTGAACCGGGGCTTGGAAAGGTTCCGAAAATAACTGTTTCAAACCGTTGTACAGAAGTTCTGATTGAGACAGTTACGAAGAATCTTTATTTCGAACAACTGTTTCGAAGAACCTAAATTTCGGGCAACAATTTGAAACCGTTGTGTATTATAAGAAATTTAAAAAATGAAAAGTGGAAAAGTTTAAAATTGGATTTTATCTATGAAAAGTTTTCGGTCAAAGATCTATTAACGTGTAGAAGATTGTTGGCGATGATCAGAGTATTGATTTCGAGTCGATAGGAATGTTAATGAGGGATTCAACATGGTTGCAAAACAGGAAACGGTCCCAAACTTTTGGTCGACAGAGTATGTATGCATCTCTTCCATCGACTGTACTAAATATTGGGTTGGAGGGAAAGTTCTGTCGTATTTTCCGTTTCCGTAGATTCATGTGGAACCCAAACACTTTGGTTTAACACAAACCCAACAGATTTAATGTGATCTCCAACAGTTGTACGATGAACGCCAAACTCTTCTGCAATTTCTCGACTTGTTAAATGTGGATCATTTTCCAACATGGATCGCAAAACATCATTATCGATCTTGGATGGTCGTCCAGATCGATCATTTTCTTGGAGGCTCAGATCCCCGGAACGAAATTTGCTAAACCATCTTTGACAAGTACGAACGTTTACAATATCTTTTCCAAATACCGCACATAAATTGTTACATGCAACCGATGCGTTGCTTCCTTTTTGGAATTCATACAAAATGCGGTGTCGTAAATGCACCTTATCTACTGACATGTTTTTCACTTTAAGTATCACAAGTAAATGATGAACGGTAAAAAAGGACTCGTTTTATATTATACAGCAGGTAAAAAAACAAAAGAAATTCCCAATGACTCACTAGCCAAATGTTTTTTTTTTATTTACAAGAAAAATTTACCTGCCTATTTAAAATACGACAGAACTTTCCCTCAAACCTAATATAAATGTTAACCCTCTGCACTCCTTTGACTCGACATCAGTTTTTATCACAGTAACTCCTATGGTCGAGTCACGCTCGACATTTTTAAAGCGCCAGTTTGAATATGAAGATTGTCTTATTTTTCAGTTAAAGAATTTAGAAGATCCACAAATATAAATTGCAACAAAGTTTGGAAGCTACGTTTGATGTAATTGGTAAAAAAAAATTGTTTGGAACAAGCACCGCTCAAGGAATTGTCCTTTGAATTAAACTTCAAATAAAACACCTAAAATGCTAGCGAGTTATTGGTATCAAAATTGAAAAATAATTCGGAGCGCAAAGGGTTAATGGCCTTAAAGCGCATTTCCTTTTGCTCAAACTCGGTGAACATTGGAATGAATCGAAACGATCATTTTCGCTGTTTGTGAACGTAAAAACATGTTCGACTAGCACATCTGAATTTCAGATACCACTAACAAACCTGTATGTACCTCGAACGAACTGTTCCACGGTACTTCGAACATTTATTGTAAGACGAGTTTCGAAGCGAGTTTTCAGGCACCGTGCGCTGATCACAGCAAGATGGCAACAAAAAAAAGAATAAGATACCTATACGACATGTTAAATGTGAAGGAATTTAAATAAAGAAAAAAAAAGAGATAGAGTAAAGGAAAGCGGTAAAAAATATTCGTACGATGGTATATTTTCGGTGTAAAGCAAGTGTATATGTAAAATATATCCGTGGTAAAACTACGTATATCTCGTAGCTTAAACGTTGTACCGGTGGAAGCGATCTTCTTTGCGGGCGTTTACAAAAGAAAAAAAAATGTCAAATCAGAACGGAATGAATTGTTATGAAAATGGTCGCTGATAGGTGTACGCAGATGAATTCATATTTTTCACTTTGATGCCGTAAAAGAGGACTTGATTCTGATCGGTACAAGTATGTAATCGGACTATTCGTTTGAATGTTGATTGTTAAATGTTAGGATAAAGAACATTAAGGGAAGATGCCCAATCTACAAGCATCGTGCATCGGAGATACGTATATTTTCGTTGCATACGGACATTCTGTTAGACTTGGCCGGATTTTTTCATCGAAGCGAAACATCGATCGTCACATTCTTTCGCATTAAACGATATACGTTCATTGAAAACTTTGATCGATACACGGTTATATGTAATTAATCCTTTCCCGCGTGTCGAGTACCGTCTGATATCTAAATATATCGGCACTCAAAAATTAATGTTACTTTGTTGTTTACACATATCGTTAAAAACATTTGTGTCATGTGTAATATCGATTATTCTATTAAAAACTTACAATATTACACGAGGCGTCTGGAATCAATACCCACCAAATCCACTTCTTATTTTGATGATTCGTTGTTATTATTATTATTTTGTAACTCTTAGATCGACAAAGTCTACCGGACTTGGCGAGTTTTGATTTTAAATGTCTCGCAATGCTCACTGGAAACTGAATATTAAACAAAATTACGAAGTATAATTTTCCTATTTTTATCACCAACACACCATGAACAAGTGCTATGGATTATTCACAAATAATTTTATTTTATTTATATACTAAAATAATAATACGTTTAATGTTATTCACTTTTCAGTATTATGTTGAAAGGTTACCCTAACTGAGTTTTCAGTTTCACCTGATTTAATATAAAACAATGTGAGTTTGTATTTGTTTTCACATTAAATGTGACATTGATCTAATGATAGAATTCACCATTTTGGAAGTATAATTTAATATAAGAAAATTCGCCCAAAATTTTTTTTTTAAACACAATCACTGCCATTATTTATTTGCAACAAAATTTACTTTTTTCGTTCAAAATTTTAACACTGCCTAAAAAAAGTGACCATTGATGTTGAGAACTTATATCAATCAATAAATTTGAGTTTATATGTAAATGAAAAATAAACTGAAGCTTCAAATATTCACAAAAATATCTTTAGCGTTACAATCATCGTTTGAAACGCTGCGTTCATAATTATCTTGTTAGTTATGAAAAGACCTATGTATTGATACAATTAGTACCATAACTAATTACTGTATTATACCTGAAAGTATGTAACTATTTTATAAATAAACCAATATTCGTAGATAATCAAAATTCGTTGCTTTATACCTTTTTTGTAACAGTTTACCTGCTAAAAGCAAAGGTATTAATGATCAGAAAAATATGCCTTGTAAAAGTCTTCACCATTTTATTTTTCCCATCCATTATTATACAATTTATTTTACTTTTTATTACACTTAAAAATATTGCATAAAGTACTATGAACTTCTTGTATATATCTTATAAAATTTTTCCATTACTAACTGTTATTTGTAAAGTGATGAATTAGTTAATAATATTGCTAAAATGCATTATCAAACTTTATGAACAATATATTCCATATTAATATATTCACCACCATTTCAACATAGAAACATATGATACACAGTTCTTTTCAAGTATAAAGATCATAATATATTAATTAAGATTGGAATTTTATAAAAGGAATATAGAATAAACTATGTACTCATAGTCTCTGACTTCAACTTTTCCATTAATTGTTGACCAACAAAATCCCAATATCTCCTTCTTATTGTATCATATTTCTCAGATAATTCTTTACACAACTAAAGGCAAACAAAACTATAAATATTAATAATTCATACACACATAAAGGAATGTAAAAATATAATACCTTAAGAGCATTATTAATATGAAATATTGAATCTGGTGATTCTTCTGATATTGGTCTTTCTTGACAAATGTCTATAATACAAGCCAGTAAATGGTTGGTACGACAGCCACTATGATACAATTCTTCACACTTTCTTCTTACTTTTTCATTATAACCCAAACCATTGCTATCTTGCATCAAAATACTAAAATGAAATATATAATTTATACATTAATAAATTAAATAATTTATATACATGAATCACATAAAAAATGATCACCAACAGTACCCTCGAAGGTAATTCCAAGCACTTTCATTGCCTTTAACTAATTCTATTTTATCCAAGGCATAATCAATTTCTCTGTCAATTACACTTTGATCAAACTTGGTTGTATTACTTATTACAAAATAACGTTCATTCCAAGCAGAATTATTACGAATATCCTCATTTAATAAGTATTCTGTATATTCCAACTCTTTATCAAATAAACTGCACATTATATAAATGAAACATTTATAATAAAAATTAGTAATTTTAAAAATACAAGTTAACATGCATAATAAAAGCAAATAATGTGTACTAACTTAAATGTTTTTATACACCATTGACGATGCTGCCAAACATGATAATTTTTTGCATCCTTTTTCAAAATATTTTCTGTAAATTCTAATTCTCCACTAGCATCTTCAAGCCATTCAACAATAACTTTTCTATGATGCCAAACTTGATAATTTTTAGTGTGATATTCTATTAATTTATTAGTAGATTTTAATTCTTCTCGTAAATCTTTTCCAAGAGTTTTAATTATCTCTCTTCTATATTGCCATACAGTATAATTTGCTGGATTGAGCCAAATACAATCATCTGTTAAAGCTAATGCACGCTCTGACTTTTCACCAGATTTTAGGACAGCTCGAAAATAGTCATACATGTCCCTAACTTAAAATAATAACAAAATTTTAGGAATTAGAAATATAATGTGTTCCACTAAAGGACAATTGAATAAAAATATTATACTTTATAAATATTACCAATAATATTATTACTAATAGAATCAGAATATTTTTAAAGCTTAGTGATAACTATTCTTAACTATATATGTGTACAATAATTCATGAACAGATATATGCAAAATTTACAATGTTAATTATTAAGCAGATATCTTTATGTGAAATTACACATATGAGGTTATAGTGCATAATCAAGAGCATGTAATTCTAACAAGATCAAACTAATAATTTGTTGTCACGTAAATATGTTACATATAATCCACAAAGGGTGCAAAATACTTACATTTGTCAGAATAAATAATTGAAACAATAGGATGGGGGCCGTCATCCTGAGGCACAGGAATTACGTCTCTCCATTCTTCACGATCTTTGTACAATACCCAACATGATTCTTCGGTATTATCTCCACCATTAGATCCTTCGTCAGAGCTCTCCTTCATTTTTTATTCTCACGAAATATAGTAAAACGATAAAAACAAAATTTATTTTCAAAATTTAATTTCTACTCTGATTTTACCTTTTCAAACCTGTTAAACCCCCCATTCTCTTTATCACACTACAAGTCATCTTTCAAACTATACTATAATACTATAGATGTCTCTAACAAACAAAACAAACTTATATATAATATTACTTAAATTTCATTTCATTTTCATAATCTTATTTTCATATATAAAATTTATTTTACAATTATAATAACAGAAAACATACATCAATTATATATAAATTATTGTTCTCAATGCAAAGTATCTCACACTCTCAAACTACCTTGTTGAGAAACTCAGTGTGCTTTATCACTTCAACATCTCTAAATAAAAATTTCAGGAATATTTGACATGTTCGCTAAGATAAGTAAATAAGAATCCACTAAAATCTAATCTGATTCAAAGTTAAATTTATTTTCGCGAAAGAATTCAACCATTTGGTGCCAATGTGGCACCAACCTGATGCCAAAACCACATCCACCTGTAATGCCATTTCGCATTAATTGTAACGCCAAATCAGATGCTTTCACCAAACTTTGGCACAAATTGTTGCTCAAAAATAGACCAAATCTTATCATTATTGCCAAACTTTGCTACAATTTTCTAATGTGTTTCTGGTCCAAATGTCGATACTAGTCTTGATATACTGTCGTTGCCAATATAACACCAAAACTTGACATACCAATTTAGTAACATGCTAAAATGGCTTAGTAATATGCATTTCGAAAATTTAACATTGACAGACACGAGTGACAGAGTAGATTTATTTAAATAACATTTCATTTAAAAAATTCATTCGAAATGTCACTCAAATAATGCCAAACTCCGCATTCGACTCTATAATTAATTTTTCTTCCAAATAACTGTGAAGAACACAGCATATAATATAAAATATTGAATGCTGTGATACCAAACTGAGGACGGGAGTTCTCGAGAACATCCCCTTCCACCACGTACACTGCCACACGAGCCGCGCACAGTGATGCCAGACTGAGGACGGGAGTTCTCGAGAACACCCCCTTCCAATAAGCACACTACTGCAGGAGACGCGTGTACGTGAGCTCAGCGTTTCGGACGACTTCGGGAAATCGAGAGAGAAAACAAATGAAAGACTTTCTCTCTCACTCTTAAAGCACTGAAATCCAATGTGGTTGGATTCTCACCAGAACTCATTTTACCTGTAGTGACGTATATGTACGTATGAGTTCCCATGCGGAGTCAATGAGTAAGATCGATGAAGTGCATTGTATTCAACCAAACCCACACCTATTTATTTGTACATTATTTTACCGAATAAACGTGCATCACTCTTGCATCCTTAAATTAATGGCTTTTATCATTTATTTGTACTCTTCGATTTTTCGATATTATCTGTGGTTGAGTCAATGAAAAAAAAAGTGCAGAAAGCTGCCCTTTCCTTATATATATATATATAATTTCCTTATTTCTCTTTGTTCATCACAATTCCTTAATTAAATTATTTGAAGTTTCGATAGTTTTTAAACTATCGAACCTATATACTACAGTTCATGTAATATCTTTAATATTTCGTTAGTAAATAAGAAAAATATTCTGTAAAATTTTATTGATTAAAGGATATATACTTTTAATATTTAAATAATGATGGTTGGTTATTTGTTGGTTAATCTAAAACGTTATACACCTCTGCTTCTATTATGATCATGATTTTAGTAAAATCGTGAGAAGCTTAAGAATAGAAAAATACATTTCTATTAATAAAACGATTCTAATCCTCACTATGAAGCTATGTTGTCAATTCTAATTAGTAAAAATAAATGTGTTTCAACTTTTACCATTTCTATTCATAATTTATAATTCCGTGCAAAATAATGAATAATTTCGGTTCTACACAATCCTTCTGTATTAGAAATTCACGATTACCTTCATTTGTTATTTTAAATGTAAAAAGTTACTGAACTTGTAAAATTCGTTACGAAGTGAAAAGCAAATAGAATTATAAAACTAAATTTCGTAGGATTATTTATGAACACACTCTTCTAGATAGGAAAAATATAGATAATTTATAGGAAATGAATATAATATTCCATATGCGTTATCGTTCAATTAATTTTTATTAATCGTTATTTTACATTAGCGACGATGCCATAACTTTACTTATTTCAAATTCGCGCTGAATCGTTCTGCGCAACCGCGGCCGGCTGCTGGTCCGTGACGCCGGTCGAGGTGACCCATTCCAGCGTGGGACGCCATCGCGTACGGATGTTTGACAGGTCGAACGAAACGCGTCTCGCATAATCGCCAACCATAAACGCGTTTTTACGGGTTATAGCTTCGTGATTTCGCGTAATTTAGCCCATTCATCACTATTAACGGTCGGGAGTGTTAGATTTTTATTTTTAATTGTTTTTATATCACCGATTCGATACAAATTCAATTCGCCTACAGTGTTTCGCGACCGGGAGTGTTAGACTTTTATCTTATTTTTTTTTTATTAACGAGTGGTGGTACCTGGATATAGGACTGCATCCTGGATACTACTGATGCTACTCATAATCTACCCGATGCAGGCTATGGGGACCATAGAAGACGCGTGATGCTAATCGCCATACGGTGAGTCACATATTTCATTGTTCCTCAGGTTCCCAATCATGTCGTAGGACGAATGGTCCGAAACGACACGGGAATTGGTTGTATTTTTGCTTATTATTGCGAGCATAGTGACCACGAGTATTTTATTACTCGTGTACATTGATATATTATTTGTCAGGGCTTTCTTGTGTCTCGCGTTTGCATAAATTTACTACATCCATTACTGTTTCATGATTTAATAATTTTACACAATTTCATATGATTTAATAATTTTACACAACTTCATTGTATTCAGTATTATTATTTGCAATAGAATTTCATATTATCTCGTAATAAAGCTTCGATCTGTTACACGCAAAACCTTTCGAAGGACGTTCGGGCTTGCTTACGGAATGTAAACAAGAAAGCATTTCGCGACGAGCTGGCAGGTGGCATCGAAGCGATAACAGTTGAACATTTTTTGTTCATTGTTTTCAATCCTTAGATTCATCGCTTCGATAATCCTACCACTCGAGGGTTTTTTAACATGTTCATTCAGAGCTTGGAAATATATTTCATGTAGTGAACAGGAAACAGTTTACTTATTTTTTATTAAAATAAATTTCCAAATTACCCAGCTCTGAATACGTACCTTTTCCCTTCCCATTCCTTCAACGTAATAAGATAAATAAAATATGTGAAATAAATAAAGTGAATAAAACAAACAAACCCCTTCCTTGTGTTTTATTATCTTCTTCTCTGAAAAAAGTCTTAGATCGTTAGCTATGTTACTAATTACATTTTTCGCTGGGATTTTTAGCACACATGAAGACGGAAGGTTAGTCATATTTTTGTGTTCAATTATTATGTGTAGTGCTGGCCGTTTTAGCATCCATTTTTATACATATCAATTTTTTAAACTCGGTATTTCAATTTCGTCGTTCGGTGTCGAATTGCAATATTTTCTTCGTACATATTCGTTATTCCTCGGTGTCAAACTTCGAATGCTTGAACGGCGGCCCCTACATGTAATAGGCTAGCAAATTATTCATGATACAAACTCCACTTTAAATTCAAAATATTGTTTTTTGTCAGCTCAAAATTAAGTAAATGTTTGAATCTTCAATTTAAATACATATTTTTTATACAAATTTACAAGTAAGCAATTCAGGAGATTTAATTTATCTCGAAAATTTTCATTCAGATATTATAGTCTTGAATTTAGTAATAATATCTATAAATTAAAAATTTATTAATTAGTGCTTCTTTGGATTCTTTATTCGATCTGTTGTTCTTTCGAAGTTGTTTAGTCCGGAAGCTTTTTTTTTAACGCACGTAGGGAATAGTCGAACATTCATAAAGAAATTGTGGATATTTATGCAAATTAATACTTTTATTAGTACAATTAAAGGAATCCATCTTAAATAAAAATTTATATCTTACACGTTGAGTGTATTTCGTGCTTCTACATTTATTTGAATTTTTCATAAATGCATAAACATCTATGGTTTAATATCGAGTTGCTGCAAATGTTTTGTCGAATTCATTCTCATCTGCTTGCCGAAGAAGAAGGAAATCTACAGATGTATCTTCGAAGAGGCCCGACATATTGTCACGAAGAGGGCTGCAACGTAATGGTTGTCCATATTAGAATAGGCATTCTATTCTACGATGGACTACCATTCTTTACGTTACTTTATCACTATGCTCGCTATTTGTCTGTTGTACACTATGATCAAAGATCGAGAAGTACTAACACAAATGTCGTTCCCAAATAAAATGTAATATTATTTTGCACAAATAGTTTCGAATTTCGAATTTCTAATTAATTAAAATATTACTTTGTACTTCTTGATCATTTGGGTCATTTATTGTTTAATACGAACGGTAAGTCTTTTTTTATCGTTTTCACTTTCACTTTCGAGAACACATTAGGTGTTTCATGTAATATTTAAATCATAATTACGAATATTCAATTTTTAACTAAAACTGCAAGCTTATTAAATTGGTGTTGCAAATTAATACAGCCTCTCAAATTTTCTGATATGAATATTTTACTTTATCTAATATTTCAAACTTATTAAATTACTGCCTTGCATCGTTAGAGGCTGTCGGATATGTTCCCGAATTTCTTTTTTGAAAATTGTCACTTTATTTTGGAAATGCAATGGTTTTGACAAATACTTAAGCTATCTCTGTTATCATCCAAAGAATTATAATATTATTGGAACAAAATACATTAATTTTAATTCCAACATTAAAATCCTAAATTTATAAGTAGTAATCAATTTTTTAATTTCAACGTTTTAATTTAAAGAATTTTTAACTCATTAATTAGTATAAGTACTCCTTTGAGTACTTCGCAAGATCTGTTAGTCTTCTCAGAGTTTAGTTTTTCGGAAGTCTTTTTTAACGAACGTAGGGAATATTCAAACATTTTTAAGTGAACATGTAGTTTAGGAAAATTTATAATTCCACGAACTATGTTAAAAAACTAGAATCCGAACACAGTAAAAAATATTTAAATGCTACAACCTATTAATTAGTTTTAATATTTCATATATTTTACGTATTGCATTTTCTATTTCGTATTCGTTTGTGTTTTCCATAGATGTTTCCCTCGATGAAGAAGTCTCAAAGAGGCCTGCCAGAAGAACTCGAAAATTAGTACCGCGAATTAGAATAATTTGTAGGTTTTACCCACGGTTTTCTTTCGCTTTTCAGAGAGTTTCGAATATAGTCAGTGAATAGGTTCTACCAATTTAGGACTTAGGGAAAGTAGGATCTACGAGGGAAGGGTTTAGGGGTTTACAAATTAGAGAGTTTAGAATAGGGGGTTAAAGGGTAGGGAGTATCTAGATTGAAACCCTCCGTTTAGGCGGAGTTTGGTTTAGTACAGTAGTAGTAGTTTGCTAGTACCTTAAAATTTGGTACCTTTTGTCCAGTTGTCAGCGTGGCCGTGGCGCGTATATACTCTCAGGGCCCTCCGTTCACGCGGAGCTTGTTTGTTGAAAGGTCACAGCCACGTTGCATTCGAGTCATTTTTTATTTGTTAGGGGTACCGGGGGTGGGTTTCGCGGTCGTGACGTTGGGGGTACGCGGTCGTAACGTTGGGGTACGCGGTCGTAACGTTCGCGGTACGCGGTTTAAGGGGTGGATTCAAACCTTCCGTTCACGCGGAGTTTGGTTTAGTAAAGTAGTAGTCTGTAAGTACCTTTAAATTTGGTACCTTTTGCCCAGCAGTCAGCGTGGCCGTGGCGCGTATATACTCTCAGGGCCCTCCGTTCACGCGGAGCTTGTTTGTTGAAAGGTCACAGCCACGTTGCATTCGGGTGCTTTTTTATTTGCTAGCGTATTCCGGGGGTGGGTTTCGCGGTCGTAGGGTTGGGGGTATACGGTATATGGGGGAGGGGGGTGGGAGCAAACCCTCCGTTTATGCGGAGTTTGGTCCAGTTGTTCAATTCTGTACATTTTGGTACATTCAGTCCGGGGGCCAGTCTGTCTCTAGCGCGTATATACACTCAGGGCCCTCCGTTACCGCGGAGCTTGTTTCGTTGAAAGGTTATAACCAGGCTGGACTCGGACCTTTTTGGTTAGGTTATCGCGCGCGAGGGTTGTGGGAGTGGTGGGTTTAGGGAATTCGGTGAGCAGGCGCGCGTGGGGTTCTGTGGGTGTAGAGTCAAGGGGTATTAGTAGGGCGAAGGTATAGCGATAATCGGTGTAGGAATACGGCACACCAACCAATCGGTGTGGATTGTAGGTGTAGAACCCGGTGCGTTTTTTGCTAGGGGTGTGGGACGAGGGTGCATCGCGTTTAAGGGGTTTGTGGGTTTTGAGTCGAAGGGTGTAAAGGTTAGGATCACGTTTAAGGGTAAGCGGTTTCGTGCGTGTTAGGTTCCGTGTATCAGGGGGTAATAGCATAAGGGTGGGGGTTTTGCGGGTATTCGGGTCTTCGGTGGCGCGGAAAACGGATTGTGGGTTCAAACCCTCCGTTCACCCGGAGTGGGTTCAAACCATCCGTTCACACGGAGTTTGGTTTAGTAGAGTAGTCTTATAGTACTTTATAGTACTTTCCATTAGATAATCGATGTGGCCGTGATGCGACCCCACCGCCGGGGGCCGTCGTGCAGAGGCGTGATCCTTCCAGCATTTCAGGGTCCTCCGTTCACGCGGAGCTTGAGTGCGTTTTAGCGTTATAGCCACGTTGAATTGGGGTGCTTTTTTATTTGCTTTTGTATTTGCTAACGGTTTCCGGGGGTTGGTAAAGGGGCCGTAGGGTGGTGGGGGGGTACGGTAGGGTGGGGGGTGGGCGCAAACCCTCCGTTTATGCGGAGTTTGGTTTAATAGTTCAATTCTGTACATTTTGGTACATTCAGTCCGGGGGCCAGTCTGTTTCTAGCGCGTATATACACTCAGGGCCCTCCGTTAACGCGGAGCTTGTTTCGTTGAAAGGTTATAACCAGGCTGGACTCGGGCTTTTTTGGTTAGGGTAACGGGTGTGGGCCGTGGGAGTGGTGGGTTTAGGAAATTCGGTGAGCAGGCGCGCGTGGGTTTCTATGGGTGTAGAGGTGTTAGAATCTCGTTTGAGGGTAAGCGGTTTTGTTCGTGTTGGGTTTCGGGGATCAGGGGTAATATTATAAGGGTGAGAGGTTTTGCGGGTGCGCGTTCCGGGGATCACGGTAATAGTATAAGGGTGAGGGGTTTTTTGGGTATTCGGGTCTTGGATGCTGGGGTAAAAGTACAGGGGAAGGGGGTGCTGGGTTGGGGGGCGGGGTGGGTGGGTCTCGAAGTGCAGTCACCTCCTCGTGGTGAGACCTGGAAATTGGTGCTGGTTTTCCGTTGAGTAATCAGTGGAATACCATACCAAGCTAAGAACTGCGCAAGAAATTTATGGTTCAATTAATTTTGAATAAAACTTCTAATCTGCAATTTGTTGGACGTTTAATAATTTTAAAAGAATGATAATGTAAGTATAGCGCGGTTGTACAGTACTATTGTTCAACATATAGAGAACATTAAGTTGTATTATCGTGTTATGCGATAAACTGTTTGATTGAAATATGCACGCTTTTATATGCGTTGCATACCTTACAGATAATTTTCTAATAATATAATTTTCAAATCGCAAAAAATACTTTTCGGGAGTAATTTAGTATCGTAAAAGTTTGCGCCGTGACATTTTGTAACTCGTAATAATAGTTGCAACTATTGGTTTTCGATTTATAAATTTTATCACACATTTGAATGGTTAATATTGAATATAAAAATAAATATTGTTACAGAACTCGTGTGGACCTGGAAATACACAACTGGACAACTCCCAGCATTGGAAATCTCCAGAAGAAATTACACACATATTGCAACATCAGATTATTTATTGCAAAATTATTTTATACAATGTATTTTACAAAAATCATAATAAATTAGATTAACTTAACAGTATTACAATGCTTTATCATTTATTCCTCCTCCTATGTTATCTAACATAATAATAAATAATATCCTGCAAAAATTAAAAATAATGTTCGAAAAAAGTAGTAAGAAGCGCGAAAAAATAAAAAAAGTAACGAAGTCTGTTGAAAAATTACGAGAATTCGAAAGCGTGGGAAATACGTGCCACCTCCTTGAATGTCATGTTCTCCTGATACAAAATCTCGATTTTCGGAGCAAAGTCCGGTTGCGATTCAAAAATTCCGCGCTCGAGAAATTCCAAGAAATGACGTCACGTTCCGAGAAATCGCGAAATTCCGAGAAATGACGTCACGTTCCGAGAAATCGCGAAATTCCGAGAAATGACGTCACGTTCCGAGAAATCGGGAGGCTCCGAGAAATGACGTCACGTTCCGAGAAAAATATTCCGTGCCACCTCCTCGGTTGTTCTGTTCTCCTGATACAAAATCGAGATTTTCGGAGCTAAATTTGAAGCGTATCAGGTTCAGTGAAGTTTTGTATCAGGAGAACATGACATGCAAGGAGGTCGCACAAGTTTCCCGCGCTTTCGATTTCAGATTCGCGCTTCAAATTCAGTTCAAATTTAGCCCCGAAAATCTCGATTTTGTATCAGGAGAACAGAACAACCGAGGAGGTGGCACGGAATATTTTTCTTGGAACGTGACGTCATTTCTCGGAACCTCCCGATTTCTCGGAACGTGACGTCATTTCTCGGAATTTCGCGATTTCTCGGAACGTGACGTCATTTCTCGGAATTTCGCGATTTCTCGGAACGTGACGTCATTTCTTGGAATTTCGCGATTTCTCGGAACGTGACGTCATTTCTCGGAATTTCGCGATTTCTCGGAACGTGACGTCATTTCTGGGAACCTCCCGATTTCTCGGAACGTGACGTCATTTCTTGGAATTTCTCGAGCGCGGAATTTTTGAATCGCAACCGGACTTTGCTCCGAAAATCGAGATTTTGTATCAGGAGAACATGACATTCAAGGAGGTGGCACGGATTTCCCACGCTTTCGAATTCTCGTAATTTTTCAACAGACTTCGTTACTTTTTTTATTTTTTCGCGTTTCTTACTACTTTTTTCGAACATTATTTTTAATTTTTGCAGGATATTATTTATTATTATGTTAGATAACATAGGAGGAGGAATAAATGATAAAGCATTGTAATACTGTTAAGTTAATCTAATTTATTATGATTTTTGTAAAATACATTGTATAAAATAATTTTGCAATAAATAATCTGATTTTGCAATATGTGTGTAATTTCTTCTGGAGATTTCCAATGCTGGGAGTTGTCCAGTTGTTCATTTCCAGGTCCACACGAGTTCTGTAACAATATTTATTTTTATATTCAATATTAACCATTCAAATGTGTGATAAAATTTATAACTCGAAAACCAATAGTTGCAACTATTATTACGAGTTACAAAATGTCACGGCGCAAACTTTTACGATACTAAATTACTCCCGAAAAGTATTTTTTGCGATTTGAAAATTATATTATTAGAAAATTATCTGTAAGGTATGCAACGCATATAAAAGCGTGCATATTTCAATCAAACAGTTTATCGCATAACACGATAATACAACTTAATGTTCTCTATATGTTGAACAATAGTACTGTACAACCGCGCTATACTTACATTATCATTCTTTTAAAATTATTAAACGTCCAACAAATTGCAGATTAGAAGTTTTATTCAAAATTAATTGAACCATAAATTTCTTGCGCAGTTCTTAGCTTGGTATGGTATTCCACTGATTACTCAACGGAAAACCAGCACCAATTTCCAGGTCTCACCACGAGGAGGTGACTGCACTTCGAGACCCACCCACCCTGCCCCCCATCCCAGCACCCCCTTCCCCTGTACTTTTACCCAGCGCCCAAGACCCGAATACCCAAAAAACCCCTCACCCTTATACTATTACCGTGATCCCCGGAACGCGCACCCGCAAAACCCCTCACCCTTATAATATTACCCCTGATCCCCGGAACCCAACACGCACAAAACCGCTTACCCTTAAACGTGATTCTAACACCTCTACACCCATAAAACCCCACGCGCGTCCGCTCACCGAATTTCTTAAACCCACCACTCCCACGACCCACACCCGTTACCCTAACCAAAAAAGCCCGAGTCCAGCCTGGTTATAACCTTTCAACGAAACAAGCTCCGCGGTAACGGAGGGCCCTGAGTGTATATACGCGCTAGAAACAGACTGGCCCCCGAACTGAATGTACCAAAATGTACAGAATTGAACAATTAAACCAAACTCCGCATAAACGGAAGGTTTGCGCCCACCCCCCTCCCTACCGTACCCCCCGCCACCCTACGGCCCCTTAACCAACCCCCGGAAACCGTTAGCAAATACAAAAGCAAATAAAAAAGCACCCCAATTCAACGTGGCTATAACGCTAAAACGCACTCAAGCTCCGCGTGAACGGAGGACCCTGAAATGCTGGAAGGATCACGCCTCTGCACGACGGCCCCCGGCGGTGGGGTCGCATCACGGCCACATCGATTATCTAATGGAAAGTACTATAAAGTACTATAAGACTACTCTACTAAACCACACTCCGTGTGAACGGATGGTTTGAACCCACTCCGGGTGAACGGAGGGTTTGAACCCACACCCCGTTGTCCGCGCCACCGAAGACCCGAATACCCACAAAGCCCCCACCCTTATACTATTACCCCCTGATCCACGGAATCTAATACGCACAAAACCGCTTACCCTTAAATGTGATTCTAACCTCTACACCCTTCGACTCTAAACCCATAAACCCTTTAAACGCGATGCACCCTCGTCCCATACCCCTAGCAAAAAACGCCCCGAGTACTACTCCTACAACCCACGCCGATTGGTTGGTGTTCCGTATTCCTACACCGATTATCCCTGTTCCTTTGCCCTACTAATACCCCTTGACTCTACACCCATAGAACCCCGCGCGCGCCTGCTCACCAAATTCCCTAAACCCACCACTCCCACAACCCTCGCGCGCGTTAACCTAATCAAAAAAGCCCGAGTCCAGCCTGGTTATAACCTTTCAACGAAACAAGCTCCGCGGTAACGGAGGGCCCTGAGTGTATATACGCGCTAGAAACAGACTGGCCCCCGGACTGAATGTACCAAAATGTACAGAATTGAACAACTGGACCAAACTCCGCATAAACGGAGGGTTTGCTCCCACCCCCCACCCCCATATACCGTATACCCCCAACCCTACGACCGCGAAACCCACCCCCGGAATACGCTAGCAAATAAAAAAGCACCCGAATGCAACGTGGCTGTGACCTTTCAACAAACAAGCTCCGCGTGAACGGAGGGCCCTGAGAGTATATACGCGCCACGGCCACGCTGACTGCTGGGCAAAAGGTACCAAATTTAAAGGTACTTACAGACTACTACTTTACTAAACCAAACTCCGCGTGAACGGAAGGTTTGAATCCATCCCTTAAACCGCGTACCGCGAACGTTACGACCGCGTAACCCAACGTTACGACCGCGTACCCCCAACGTCACGACCGCGAAACCCATCCCCGGTACCCCTAACAAATAAAAAATGACTCGAATGCAACGTGGCTGTGACCTTTCAACAAACAAGCTCCGCGTGAACGGAGGGCCCTGAGAGTATATACGCGCCACGGCCACGCTGACAACTGGACAAAAGGTACCAAATTTTAAGGTACTAGTAAACTACTACTTTACTAAACCAAACTCCGCCTAAACGAAGGGTTTGTATCTAGATACTCCCTACCCTTTAAACCCCTATGCTAAACTCTCTAATTTGTATACCCCTAAACCCTTCCCTCGTAGATCCTACTTTCCCTAAGTCCTAAATTGGTAGAACCTATTCACTGACTATATTCGAAACTATCTGAAAAGCGAAAGAAAACCGTGGGCAAAACCTACAAATTATTCTAATTCGCGGTACTAATTTTCGAGTTCTTCTGGCAGGCCTCTTTGAGACTTCTTCATCGAGGGAAACATCTATGGAAAACACAAACGAATACGAAATAGAAAATGCAATACGTAAAATATATGAAATATTAAAACTAATTAATAGGTTGTAGCATTTAAATATTTTTTACTGTGTTCGGATTCTAGTTTTTTAACATAGTTCGTGGAATTATAAATTTTCCTAAACTACATGTTCACTTAAAAATGTTTGAATATTCCCTACGTTCGTTAAAAAAGAGCTTCCGAAAAACTAAACAACTCTGAGAAGACTAACAGATCTTGCGAAGTACCCAAAGGAGTACTTATACTAATTAATGATTTAAAAAATTTTTTAATTAAAACGTTGAAATTAAAAAATTGATTATTACTTGTAAATTAAGAATTTTAATGTTGGAATTCGAATTGATGTATTTTGTTCCAATAATATTACAATACTTTGAATGTTAATAGAGTTTAAGTATTTGTCAAAACCATTGCATTTCCAAAATAAAGTGACAATTTTCAAAAAAGAATATCGGGAACATACCCGAGAGCCTCTAATGATGCAAGGCATTAATTTAATAAGTTTGAAATATTAGATAAAGTAAAATATTCATATCAGAAAACTTGAGAGGCTGTATTAATTTGCAACACCAATTTAATAAGCTTGAAGTTTTAGTTAAAAATTGAATATTCGTAATTATGATTTAAATATTACATGAAACACCTAATGTGTTCTCGAAAGTGAAAGTGAAAACGATAAAAAAAGACTTACCGTTCGTATTAAACAATAAATGACCCAAATGATCAAGAAGTACAAAGTAATATTTTAATTAATTAGAAATTCGAAATTCGAAACTATTTGTGCAAAATAATATTACATTTTATTTGGGAACGACATTTGTGTTAGTACTTCTCGATCTTTGATCATAGTGTACAACAGACAAATAGCGAGCATAGTGATAAAGTAACGTAAAGAATGGTAGTCCATCGTAGAATAGAATGCCTATTCTAATATGGACAACCATTACGTTGCAGCCCTCTTCGTGACAATATGTCGGGCCTCTTCGAAGATACATCTGTAGATTTCCTTCTTCTTCGGCAAGCAGATGAGAATGAATTCGACAAAACATTTGCAGCAACTCGATATTAAACCATAGATGTTTACACATTAATTTAAATAAATGTAGAAGCAAGAAATACACTCAATGTACAAGATATAAATTTTTATTTAAAAAATTCTTCTAATTGTACTAATAAAAATATTAATTTGCATAAACATCCACAATTTCTTTATGAATGTTCGACTATTCCCTACGTGCGTTAAAAAAAAAGCTTCCGGACTAAACAACTTCGAAAGAACAACAGATTAAATAAAGAACTAAATGCAGCACTAATTAATGAATAAAAAATTTCTAGATGTTATTTCTAAGATTCAAGGTTCCAATATTTGAATGAGAATTTTCAATCTAAACTAAATTCTCTGATTTGCTCATTTGTAAATTTCTAAACAAAATATATATTTAAATTAAAGCCTCTAATATTTATTTAATTTTAAGCTGACAAAAATAATAATTTAAATTTGAATTGTATCACGGATAATTCACTTTTCAATCAAAACTAAATTCTCTCAATTGCTCATTTGTAAATTTCTGAACGAAATATGTATTTAAATTAAAGCCTCTAATATTTATTTAATTTTAAGCTGACAAAAATAATAATTTAAATTTAAGTTGTATCATGGATAATTTGCTATCCTATTGCATGTAGGCTGCAATATAATTTAACGTAACAATATCACTAACCTTGCGTCTTCATGTGTGCTATGAATCCCAGCTAAAAATATAATTAGTAACATAGCTAACGATCTAAGACTTTTTTCAGAGAAGAGGATAATAAAACACAAGGAAGGGTTTTGTTTGTTTTATTCACTTTATTTATTTCACATATTTTATTTATTTTATTACGTTGAAGGAATGGGAAGGGAAAAGGTACGTATTCAGAGCTGGGTAATTTGGAAATATATTTTAATACAAAGTAAACTGTTTCCTATTCACTACATGAAATATATTTCCAAGCTCTGAATGAACATGTTAAAAAAACCCTCGAGTGGTAGGATTATCGAAGCGATGAATCTAAGGATTGAAAACAATGTTCAACTGTTATCGCTTCGATGCCACCTGCCAGCTCGTCGCGAAATGCTTTCTTGTTTACATTACGTAAGCAAGCCCGAACGTCCTTCGAAAGATTTTGCGAGTAACAGATCGAAGCTTTATTACGAGATAATATGAAATTCTAATACAAATAATGATACCAAATACAATGAAGTTGTATAAAATTATTAAATCATATGAAATTGTGTAAAATTATTAAATGATATGAAACAGAAATGGATGTAATAAATTTATGCAAACGCGAGACACAAGAAAGTCCTGACAAATAATATATCAATGTACACGAGTAATAAAATACTCGTGGTCACTATGCTCGCAATAATAAGCAAAAATACAACCAATTCCCGTGTCGTTTCGGACCATTCGTCCTACGACATGATTGGGAACCTGAGGAACAATGAAATATGTGACTCACCGTATGGCGATTAGCATCACGCGTCTTCTGCATCGGGTAGATTATCAGTAGCATCAGTAGTATCCAGGATGCAGTCCTATATCCAGGTACCACCACTCGTTAATAAAAAAAAAATAAGATAAAAGTCTAACACTCTCGGTCGCGAAACACTGTAGGCGAATTGAATTTGTATCGAATCGGTGATATAAAAACAAATAAAAATAAAAATCTAACACTCCCGACCGTTAATAGTGATGAATGGGCTAAATTACGCGAAATCACGAAGCTATAACCCGTAAAAACGCGTTTATGGTTGGCGATTATGCGAGACGCGTTTCGCTCGACCTGTCAAACATCGAAATTTAGTTTTATAATTCTATTTGCTTTTCACTTCGTAACGAATTTTACAGGTTCAGTAACTTTTTACATTTAAAATAACAAATGAAGGTAATCGTGAATTTCTAATACAGAAGGATTGTGTAGAACCGAAATTGTTCATTACTTTGCGCGGAATTATAAATTATGAATAGAACTGGTAAAAGTTGAGACACATTTTCTTTTACTGATTAGAATTGTTTTGTTAATAGAAATTTATTTTTCCAATCTTAAGTTTCTCACGATTTTACTAAAATTATAATCGTAATAGAAGCAGAGGTGTATAACGTTTTAGATTAAACAACAAATAACCAATCATCATTATTCAAATATTAAAAGTAAATATCCTTTAATCAATAAACTTTTACAGGATATTATTCTTATTTACTAACAAAATATTAAAGATATTACATGAACTGTAGTATTTAGGTTCGACAGTTTAAAAACTATCAAAACTTCAAATAGTTTAATTGCAATATATTGAATACAAGGAAATTTAGAAATGCCACTGTTCAGTGTTAAAAATCTTTTACATTTACAAAATTAAAAATAATTAAATAATACCGGACAATGGGAACTGTAAAAATTTATTGTACAAACAATTGTAAAATTCAGTAAATTATTTGTTTTTAAAAGACATCATCGATTTACCATCCGAAAAATTGATTAATCGTTAAAAGAACACATTTTACATAATATTATTCAGATTTGTTATAAAAATTTTAATAAAATATTAAAGCTTCCTACTTAAACCAAAACAAATATTATCTAAGTGTACAAAATTATTAAAAATTTTACACAATTTAATTTTAATTCATTAAATATGTACCATGGAACTAAAAGTAATTTTATTTTGCGCCAGAGGTTGACTATATTTACTAATTACAAAATAATTAAACAATGAAGGCTAATTGTTAATGCAATAAATTATTTCATAAAGAATTAAAATTCAAGAAATTATGATGAACAAAGAGAAATACGAAAATTATATATAAAAGGACTGGGCAGCTTTCTGCACTTTTTTTTCATTGACTCAACCACAGTTAATATCGAAGAATCGAAGAGTACAAATAAATGATAAAAGCCGTTAATTTAAGGATGCAAGAGGGATGCACATTTATTCGGTAAAGTAATTTACAAATAAATAGGTGTGTGTTAGGTTGAATACAATGTACTTCATCGATTTTACTCATTGTCTCCGCATGGGAACTTATGCGTACATATACGTCGCTGCATGGAAAATGTACCCTGGTAAGAATCCAACCACATTGGATTTCAGCACTTCAAGGGCGAGAGAGAAAGTGTTTCATTTATTTTCTCTCTCGATTTCCCGAAGTTGTCCGAAACGCTGAATTCATGTACTTACACGCATCTCCTGCGGTAGCATGCGTATTGGAAGGGGGTGTGCTCGAGAACTCCCGTCTTCAGTCTGGCATCACAGGTGCGGATACGAAACTATCGCATTCACAGTTCGTGTTACACGATGTGAACATTGTGCGACTAAAGCGATATTTTCACTCTCCGAACTTTCGAACACAAATAATGGCGTCGGATACAGCATATACTGTGTAACATGGAGTTTGTTCATTTCGCATGCACACGCCATCCTTACCCAGTTATGTTGACTGGATCAAAGTTCTGCAATCTGGCATGCCTGCTGATATCATTCGCCATGGAATAACACTGTAAGTGCCATCTAGAGTAAAAATAAAGAATTGAAATTATCTTCAAAGCCGTCTTCAGAGATGTATATAGGTAAATTAAACCAACGATAACGGTTCGTCTTTAGAATGAACCTACTCTACAGTACGATATCCAACTTGCACCAAATCTCAACAAATTTTCGGATACCTGATCTGTTACCAAACTTTGGCATAAATTGACAAAAAAAAGACGCTGAATCTTGTTTTTGATAAAATTTACTATAATCTTGTAACCTATTGTCACTTATGTTATTAGGCTTAATATGTTTTTGGGCTAAACGCAGATACAAGCCATTGATAAACCAATTTTATAACATGTTGCTGAAAAGAAAAATTTGGTATCGACAGATACATGTGGCTAATAGAGATAGTTACATATGATTATAACTATCTTAATTAATTAAATTGGATGCTTCTAAATTGCTTATGTAGTAGTAAACAGTAGCAACATAGTTTTTCATTTATCAAATAGTTGAACATCTTTGTACTTCACGGTATTAAAAGTACAATGTTGAATAATACATAATGTATATTTAAAATTTTTTATTATATTTAATTTTCCAAAAATTTACGAAATGATGTAAAAAAAATTAAAAAGCTGACATATTTTAAAACACAATATCATAATGTTGAAAAAAGAACATCGAGTAGATTATGCATAACCTTTATAAATAACAACCCCATCAATCATGAAGTCAATTTCTAATTTTTATCGCCATTATTCAAAAATTAATCGTTAAAATTAATCACGAAAATTTAAAAATTATAAAAGTTCTTAAAAAATTTCTAACTTGCCTCAAATTATGACTGATGAAAATTCGTGCAAAAGCGTTTGGAATAAAATTTTTGATTGTGGTAAGTAATTTTTACTCTTATAATGGAAGACAGATTATCTATAATCGTTTCTTATACGATTTGTCATACAAGTAGTAAATTCTGGTGTCAGTTGGACTTCTGGACAAATTAAGTCAGCGTGTCCTCCGAAGAAGAAAAAAGGCGATCAACGCCGTGAAAGAGATAATGAAAGTAAAGTAAAATCTTCGGAAGGTAAAGATGATAAAGAAGGTAAAGGAGATAATGAAGGTAAAGGAGATAAAGAAGGTAAAGGAGATAAAGAAGGTAAAAGAGATGAAGAAGATAAAAGAGATGAAGAAGGTAAAAGAGATAAAGAAGGTTTAAGAGATAAAGAACATAAAATTGAAGTAGATTCTTCAACTGCAAAAAAATCACCATATGTAGCTCCTAGTGAAATCTGCCCTACTGTAAAGGCTTGTTGTGTCATTAAAATGCAGGTAATTCAATAATTTTATATACGAACGATTTCTTTTATAGTATCTAAATTGATTCATTATTTTTACAATATCTTTAATAATTTAAATATACAGAAGGGGATGTTTTACTACCCTGCAATGCCATATCTGTCATTTTCAAATTTTTTACATACAAATTTTTAACAGTACATTTTTCTTTTACAAGAATTTTACCAAATTAATGCCATACGGTATGTCTCTCAGTAAACATTTAATGGCAGTGTGGCATCAAATCTTGAAAAATCTGGTACCAAAGTCGTGTCTATTTGTAATCCAACTTCGTCTTGATCTTTATGCTAAATTTTGATACAAATTAATGCCGAAACAGACTAAGTCTTATTACGATTGTCAATCTTACTACGGTTTCGTAATCAATTTCGGAATACTTATGCTGAAAGAGTTGGTGTTTTTGGTTCAAACCTTGGTACAAGATTTGGTATACTATTTGCTGCCAGCATAGCAACAGTGCAAGTACTGTACTGTTTATAAAAACTATTTGTAGGATCCTTGTAGACCGTGCTGTTGTGAAACAAAACCAAAGCCCCCACCTTGTCCACCTAGACGCGGCCCTCAGAAACCACGTGAACCAGTGTGTGGTTGTGAACTTTGTCAGAAAAATCCAAATAATGGGAAATGTTGTGACAAGAATAAACCTTTTCACGGTATAGCTATCGATCGTGACTATTTCGAGAAGGCATAACAATTCTTTTCATCTTGCAATCCATACTTAATGCTATGCTTATAAAATAAAGTAACTAAGTAAATGATAAATCTAGAAATATTATCTTTTATTTATTAGGTGGAATAATAGATACAATGTTAAATTTATCGAAAAAGGAAAGAGAGAAAAGTTTTGTCGTTTTTTTTGTAACCAATACAATAGTGTAAATCAGCTTTTTATATTTGTAATGATTTTCGAGAAACGAAGATGACATTCAAATTTTTAAATGGTATGTTACTAATCTTTTTGTATTATATAAAAGCATGTATCGAGACGAATTCAACGATGAGGTATACTATAGACTTTAAGATCATACAAGATCAGAAATTAAAGAGATATTTTGAATGTTTTCTATTATTGTATTCATCGATATCTCTAACTGATATTTTTTTTTTTATTAATGAGTCTTCAGGTGTACAATTTGTCACGTGAGAATTTGGTACATTTTGTAGGATTTAGATATACATTGTATTTGATGTTTGTGTTATCGAAACGAGTAATTTTCCTTTGAAAATTACTGTGTCTAACTGATATGACTTTCTGTTTCGATACATTTTTTAGTTCCGCGTACTACATTCTTAGTGACCTTTGTTAATATTGACCAGGATATGGATCCCAAACATATTTTTGAATACGCAATTCGAAGATTATTTGGAGGAACTGCCACTTTTATTGTTAAGTCATGTATTTTCAGCAGAATGAAGCTCTACTAAGAAATTAGCACTAAAAAATTATCTAAACACTAAGTTCGGAAATAAATGGATTGAGACATAGAGACCCATAAAACAATCTGCGAATCGCTCGACTGATCTGCTTTAGATGTCTCTTATAGGGGTACCATCGGAACATTATTTACGACACACCATCCAGAAAATGTGGAATCTAAATCTAAATGATCTGAAAGGAAAAATAAGAGCAGCTTGCGACTCCGTGTCCCGTTCAACATTAGTAGAAGTTACTAAAAATGTACACGAGGCTGAAAAATGTATTGAAGCAGGAAGTCGTATCGAGCATGTAATTGTAGTCATATCAGTTAAAACACCGGTAAATACATTGGTAGAAAATATTCAAAATATCTTTCATTTTTGCCGTTGGTCACAATATACAACGTGTTTGGTCACTCGTCGATAAATGTTTTCATACTATACAAAAAAATATTGTGTTGTTAGGAAAGTAATTTCGTTTTTTCCTAACACAGGGCTCAATTGTACTTTTTCATAGCCAACTTTACACTTAACACTATTCCTACCTCGACCGGTCAAATGACCGTTTTTAAAATTTCGATTAGAATTTCATATACACAACATAATTGAATCGCCTTTAAACTTTAGACTTTTTCTCAAATATACGTATAATACATTTTTCAATGTTTACTTATTTTTGCATTGTTTATTTTCTGAGCAAAGTTTGTAGTCTGTCCTACGTGGAAATGTCGCGGTAGGAATAGGTATACGTGAAGTGTCGGTAGGAATAGTGTTAAGCCGCATAGTCATTATATGTTTTGACAACATATATAGCAAGGCTTGCTTGTAAAAAATTTCAGTTGATTCTACCCAGTAGTTTTTAGTTGGTGCCCTATCAAATATGGAAAGTAAAAAGCAACATTTTCAGCATATTTTACTTTTTTACTATCGAAAAGGTAAAAATGCTGTACAAGCAAGGAAAAAATTATCCGATGTGTATGGAGAAGATGGATTGACAGAACGCCAGTGCCAAAACTGGTTTGCAAAATTTCGATCCGGCAATTTTGATGTTGAAGGTGCATCACGTTCTGGAAGGCCAGTTGAAGCTGACGAAGACGCAATAAAGGCATTAATTGATGCAAATCGGCGAATAACAACTCGTGAGACCACTGAGGGATTAAATTTATCGAATTCGACCGTTCATGATCATTTGAAACACCTAGGTTTAATCTCAAAGCTCGACATATGGGTTCCTCATATTCTTACGGAAAGAAATTTGTGCCACCGCATTGACATTTGTGATTTGCTTCTCGAACGTCAAGAAAATGATCCATTTTTGAAGCGCATCATCACTGGGGACGAGAAATGGGTTTCCTACAACAATGTCAAACGCAAGAGACCATGGACTAAAAAAGATAAACCGGCTCAAAGCACTTCGAAAGCTGATATTTATCAAAAGAAAGTGATGCTGTCTGTTTGGTGGGATTTCAAGGGAATCTTTTTTTTTGAGCTTCTATCGGGCTCGGGATCTACAGCGATCAATTCTAAAGTGTACTGTTATCAGCTGAACAAATTGAATGATTCACTTAAATAGAAAAGGCCAAAATTTATCAATAGAAAAGGTGTAGTGTTCCATCAAGATAATGCGAGACCTCATACAAGTTTATTAACTCGGCAAAAGCTTTTATAGCTTGGATGGGATGTATTGCCACACCCACCATATTCTCTGGATCTGGTACCTTCTGATTATTACTTGTTCCGGTCTCTACAAAACTTTTTAGACGATAAAACCTTTACTTCAAGTGAGGAGGTCAAAAATCACCTAGATCAGTTTTTTGCCAGCAAAGAACAAAAATTTTACGAGCATTGAATCATGCTACTGCCACAAAGATGGAAAAAGAGATTGGACAAAAATGGACAATATATAATTCAATAAAATATTTATTCACTATAAGAAAGTCGTCTCTCATTTTCATTAAAAAAAACGAAATTACTTTCCGCACAACCTAATATATAACGTTCCATTAAAAAATTTGAAGGTTACTTTCATTTCTTAAAAAACATTCCAAATATAAAAAGCTGATGTACATTTGTGTATTGGTTATAAGAAACAATAACACTTTTACCTCTTTTCCATAAATTTAACAATTGCCGAAAAGAAGACTAGCTAGTGTTCCCACAAATACAAAAAGCATTGATTTTCAAAACGCATGAAATAACTGAATATAAATATTAACTATTAAAAAACATGAATGAAAATCTCTCTGAACAAAGACTTGGAAATTGATCAGCTGATGACGCGTGGGAGCGGTTGATCGAATACAGGGGGTGGGGGGAGGTCGCGTGGCATCGTGGATACGCAGGCTATGACGCTCCTTTATTTCGACTGGGTCTTTTTCGTGTCTGCACAGTTCACATAGCGTACCGATACAGTTGAATTCATTCGTACGGCGATTGGCGATCATTAGTATTTATTGGTGTCCAGTTATACAAAATAGTGCGTTGTTTTGTTGTTGTATTATTTAGAAATTAAGTGATAGTGTATTCTTTTGTTGTTGTGCTATTTAGAAATTAAGCACTTTTTCGGTGCTTTGCTGTATCAGATTGCATTTTTGCCACGAGTGGTGTGTGTAGATACTTTAGCTCAAAAAGATCTTGATGCACCATGTTATAGTTTTTTGTGTCATGCTGCACCCTGCTCAATTCACTGGTGTTTTTGCTACACAGGAATGCGTTAAGTGACGGAGATACAGGTTTGCGTTAGGGATGTTCGATACTTTTTAAAGAATCGATTCTTGAATGATAATCGATTTTCCCAAGCAATCGAAATCAAAGAATCGATACAAAGTATTTTTAAACTTAAACATTAGAAGCTTTATAGCTTTAATAACAAACTCGTAATTAAAATAATAGTAATTAGTAATAAACTATACTGGGTAATTGCATAAATAACACTGTCCAACAAATAAAAACTTGTTTTTGTTTCATAATATCCACTAGGTATTTCTAGTAGAGTTCCTCGTCCTAAAACCGAATCCGGAAGTAGAATTGTTCCATCACCCTCAGTTTTCGAGAAACATGTGAATTTGTATAAACGGTTGATTCTGGAGAAAAATGAAGTATTATGTGAAAATTATAAATGTTAGAAAGTTCTACTTGGTCTGAAACAATAGAAGAGACTTTTTCGAATAAAATAGTACATACAACTTGAATTGTGGGTGATTATAAACCATTATAAATGACTGTTAAAGTTTAAAACTGGGTCGATATACGTATTTTCTGCATACTATTTTTGCATTTTTAGAAAAACCTCTTTAACCAATACGAACTTACAATACAGGGTTGGGCCCCGTAGACATTTCTATTGAAGAAACCATCTACACAAAATGAAGTAATTTTCGATTCCAATTGGTCGAGAAAATATAAATCAGCGACGCGTGTGCGACGTTTTGTCGCCAAGCGGCCATTGCTTGCTTACTCCGGTATGACAGTGCCGTAGCTACGCGTAATCGACAGCGATAAAATCATCCTATAGTACACACACTTTCTGGATATGACGTTTAATTTTTTTTATAACTTTCGATGCTTTTATATATATTTTTTATATTCATATTCATATTAATGTTTGTATATATTCTTGCGTACTAATCATTGAATTTCAATTACCGAAAATTCTAACGGAAATTGTAAAAATGTTTTTAAGTTTGTTACAAAAAAGGTGAAATGTGTAAAATGAAAAATTTTCTGTAACATCGTATATACAAACAAATTTAAAAGTATTTTTGTTGCGATTGATGTTTGCATATTATGTTGATATCCTACGTACCTAACAGCATTCTACGAGTATTGAGGTCATGTCCTTTCCCTAATATCTCCAGTTATTCTCTCCAATTTTGGAAATGTTCTGATAAATGCGTTTCCCGTGTTCATTTTTTATCATCATTGTTTGGTGTAAAAACATTCACCTTTTTTGTAGTTTAGTAACTTTATATTTAGTGCTAACAACAACCGCTTTTACATTTAGTATTTTATACACTCTGCCTGTTATATTAACGGAATGAATCTGGGGTTGTGAGGAAAATACATCGCATGTCATAATTTCAAAGTTTGTGTTTACTCATGAATCTAGCTATAAACCATGGGATTTACATCTCTATTAAATAAAAATGAGCAAAAATGAATGGTATATGTAGAAAAAATTATGAAATTTGACTGAAATCCAATGTTTAATTCATAAGTGTTAAGTAAGATAACGTAAGCAGAACATTTGTACAATATAGCGATTATTCATTTTATTTTCGTGATCACCTTTTCTTTTCTATTTTTATTAATCTGTTTATCTTGTAATTTATTTTATACGAAAGAACGCAGAAGTGTCTAAAATTATCTTCCATGTTTTTATTTTATCAAGAATGGTATACTATACATTAGGTACAGGTTGGCAATGGAGAGCTCGCGGGTACCCGAGTGCTCTCAAAACATTTTTTGAATACGATCAAGCATCCAAAATGCGATCAAGCTTCAAAATTATGTATACAGTCTATGGAAATTTTTCGAAAGAATGAGAATCGAGATTTGACAATACAAGCATAGAATCGATGAAAAATGAACAGATGACAATCGCAAGGGGTCATTAAGCAGAAGTCAGTTATTCGGCGTGCCCTTACAAGTAGTGAGGTTTTTGATCTCTATTATTAGACATGGGTGATGCTCACATATGTATTATGTGACTCGTGTTTTATAATAGTTAATATGCTAAACAGAAAAAAAATGAAGAAAAAGAAATGGAAAAAAACCGAAAGAAAAAGGAAGGAAAAATAATCATTTCTTTTGTTTTCTTCTTAATGACATTTTAGGTCCCTTTAGATTTTACTTCATCACTGACAGTCTTCTTGAGTGGAAAAAAAATTAACATTTTCCGATGCGTACCCAATAAGAAGAATTAATATTCAGAAGTTTGATTGACAATATTCTAAAAATAAAAATGTTATATGTGGTTTTCTTCATAAGTACAGACATATAGATAATGCGCTTACGTATGCTTCGACAAATAATCTTATCGACAGTGAATAATGTACCTTCCAGTAAATGGGTGTAGCTGCTTGGAAGTTACGTCAGTTTCTAACTAGTTGTGCTCGGAAAATACGATTTAAGCAGAAATTCACAACTATAATTTACGTGGTAGTCATTTGCAATTTATTTTCTTAGATAATTTACCGCTATGCTTTTATAGGAAATTTTTTATTCACAAATAGTACAAATCGTAATGCAAATAAGTGTAAACAGTAAATGATTGATGACTGATTGAATGACTGACCACTAGAATTGATCAAATCCTTGTACATTTTCATTATGATAGTGACGGAATTATTTTATAAGATATAATCATTTTGTTATCATAATCTATAAAAGAATTTAAAATGGAAAAATACTTTTCATAATTTCTATGTAGAATTTATTAGATTTAGCGTTTGTAATTTCATATAGTGCTTACTTGTATCTAACTTCGTGTATCTACACCTTAAACTACAAACGTCAGTTGATCAATTCTGCTATAAATTCACTTCATTGAAATGTTAGTTTCTAATACCCAGTGACCGGTTCGTCTCGACTGTGCGTATAGTGTAGGTTGAAATATAAATGTACTTTAAGAAGGGTACAGAGTAACAATCTGCGAAAATTTTCAATTTATACAACGTTAATAAGTTGGTAAATATAATTATAAATTATTTACAATATTTTTCATTTTTTAAACTGCTAGTTAAAGTTTTTTGTATATACGCAATGTGTTTGGTCAAACAGTAAAAATATACAATTCGGAATAGAAAATTGTGTGGTTAATTACTTGCTTATATCGTTTAATACTCAAAACTCAATATTACAAAGTGAAAAATGTGAATTATGATTTAACAAATTATAATTTAAATTTGATAAGTATCAGCTACATTCGTGAATTACAGAGATCGGTTTATGATTAGATTAATACATAAATGATTAAGTCCACGTAGACAGTGTTTTGAAATAAGATCGCGAGTAGGAATACAGTATTGTTTCATTATAAATATTCTCTATCCTTTTCACTGCTTTTGTAATTACTGCGGGAAGTACAATAGGCTGTAAGTTAGACACTTGTATGTGGCAAACAACGGAAGACCCATAAAATAGAGGATTTTATTGCAATTACTTGTCCTCCAACAGGACACTTATAACGAAATAATACTATAGTGTTTCTTCAGATCGATTTTTTCTCCATTATATTTTGTAGAATTAGTATTTGCAGAAAGATTTCTTTCCTGAGTTTCAGAACTTAATACTATAGTGTAGCAGTATTGTACTTATCTATTCTAAGGACCAAATAAATAACTGGTTCAAAGCCATCGAAACATTTCAACTTTATCACTAAGCACCTGCAACCTGACACTAAAGTTTTTTCTTCATCCGATATTACGCCTGTCTAGTTGCAATAACAATAAATTTTTGTGCAAAATATTATATTAATGATAAGATACGTCAAAACGTAGAAAGGTATTTTATTTTTCATATTTTTGAGAATTTCTAACGAATGCAGAAACTGGCATGAGAAAAGTATTTATACTGTAGTAGTTTCTTTTTTTTAATTTTGATTTGTTTATTAAAAAACTGTAAACATAAATAAATTAATATTGCATGGATACCTTTCCTTTTCTACAGTAGCTTATGATCGTTTGAGCATCAATGCAACTATTGACACATTTTTAAACGTATTTTTGTTTGAAGTCGAGTATATTCGTACGGGACGTTTTGATTCTGCTTTGTAATTAATTAATGAATTCTTTCTTAACTGAAAAAATCACTTTCTTTTTTTCAATAATCTGGTGACTTATTTATGTGCATCTTAACCAATTCAAGTTTTTTTTTTCTTATTATCGTGTTAGTACCCATGATTCTTTTATACACAGTAATCCAAATTAACAAAATATTCAACTTTTTTAAACTTATTAGATATCATTTTCGAATAAACTTGCTTCCCAATAACTCTTTCTGATTGTACTACGATTGTAAGGACGTGTTTGATATTTTCGTGTAATAAATCTTATCTCTTTCATTTGCTTTCTGATCTTCTGAAACGATCCGCATTTAGTTTGTTCTTAATTATTTATGTTTATTTAGAATATGTACATTGGTATAACTGTCCTCCATTATTTCATTAACTTTTTGAAAAAATTTTCTATCTTTATGGAATCTAATCATAATATCATTTTTTTGCATTATCATCCTCCTGCTTTTAGTGCTTATTTTAATAACACATGACACGTGACAGCTATGAAAACAATAATGATAATTTTCTATAGTATCTCTAATCCGTTTTTTATAATATAGGTACATATATATTATATGTTACGAATATTACTTTCTACCCTTTGCTTTATGAAAAAGCAGACCAGTTTTTTTCTACAATACAAACCATCCTGAAGTGTCAGTGCCTATATTTTATAAATGTATAAATGTGATATAATGTCAGACGATGTGAACAGACAAAAATCTTAAGATACGTAGATACGTAATCGAATCACTAAATTTAACACTAGGTTTACGAGATCCGTCAGTTTGACAGGTTTCGGACTTCAGAAGCAAAATTTGCAAAAACAATTACTATTATTCTAAAAAATTTTTGTTGACTTCTATTTATGGAATGATACGAATATACCCTAATCTATTTTCCTCTCAGCTCTATAACTTCAGATTCTGCATGATGTATACCTATTTCTTAGTACATCTGTGTATATTAGAAATAGATACACAAGAAATGTCCGTAAATCTAATGTTAAAGGAAGTTGGACACGATCAATGATGTTAACAATAATATTGACAATAATATTGTTAATCTTTTCGACATCACACTCGATCAATATTATTTACAATACAGGTGACTCTTGTACAACGCGGTACTTCCAAAACGTGGTTTCGATATAATACGATTCATAAATTGTACCCTGTCCTAACATAATGCGGTCTGCAGTTTTAGATTTTAACGCGTACTATTTACTTGAATAAATATTTATAAAAATGTTTTTTATTACAAATATCTTTTCTTAATTAAGCAGATAAAATATTGTCTTTGAAAAATTGTTTTTGAAATGTAACTCTCCTTTTTGTATGTTTCAGCAGATATTATTTGTACAGATGAACCCCTCGTGTAACGCGATTTTTATAACACGACATTTTTCTGAAACCTAACACTAGCGTTATATGAAGATCACCTATGTATTAAATTCTTAATTGTTTTCAAAACACCACCTAATTATTATTAAACTGTACTGCATTTATATATAGTAGCTCAAAAAAGTATTTGCTTATAGAGAGCACAATTGATCACACATGGAACGAATTTTTTATCTAGCGAATGTCTTTTTAAGAAGATGAAATCAACCCCGGAAGGTTCAATACTCTTTTGTGCTTTGAGTATAATTATTTCTGGGAATTTTTTTATGTCAAGAAGATAGAGCACTAAAAGCTAAACATTTTTTACCTAAAAGGTTTTCCTCTATTACGCACTATTACAAAGTTATGATAAAAAGATGAGAAAAAGCACTAATAATTTGGACGTTTATTACATCTGCTTAAAGTGATATTTCGATAAAACAAAATTAATCCATGAATGTACTATTACACCCTACATATTCACAGTTTCATTAAATACAAAGAAATTTTTAATTGTTTAACTTTTAAAATTTTTTGTTTTTATTGAAACTTTGCGTGTATATAGAGTGCAGCAGTATATTTATGGCTTACTTTTTGCTTACGAAAATATCACTTTAAAGCGGTGAAATGTCTGTATTTCTCAGATAAAAGATATTTTATTTTTAATACTCTATCACCTTGTCATAAAAGAGATAGCAGAGAAATTTATTTATTAGTATTCAAAGCATGAAGAGTCACTACAATTTTGAAGGTCATTTTATTTCCTGATAAAGATTACCTATCGACAGAAGAATTGTCAGAATTTCTTTGTAATATAGAGCCTGAATTTTTTTTGGAACCATTGTACATAATTACAAAAAAGAAGAAAGAAATATGTACATACATATAAGGCTATGAGAAGAAAGTCAAAGATTAGATTATAGTATCAACTACACTGGAAGGCCTAGAAATATGTATTCAAATTATTACAGTTACAAAAATAAAATGTGGTTTATTTTTCATGTACATACATATTTTGTAGATGGGAACAAGTCGATGGAACTGTGTACAGCCCTGCTTGTGATGACATAAGTCGGTGTTACCGCTGAATCCTCTGTAACATTGTAACTTACGTCATATTGTACCTATACGTTATTCAGCCAGAATTGGCAGGAAAGATAAATAATCGTACGTATCCGTATGTGTAGGATAGAGCCGTCCCTGGACATCCGTACTTGAGAAATAAGGACAGAGATACATATTGGGTTTGTTTAAATTTCCTGCCAGTTCTTGCAGAACGAAGTATACATACATATTTCTGTGCTAACTATAGAATTCATAAACATCTAAAAATGCTAGTAGAGATGTGTTCTTGAATAATTTGATTTCCAGAATAATTTAGTGCTCGTAGATTCAATTGTTATACAGAGCTGGAAAGCTTGCATCTAGGAAGCTCTTCGTCATAGTTTTTTTATTTAGAGATGAATTAGAGGTGAATAAAATTTAGACGAAAAATATCTGGAATACTTCTTTAAGTAATAAATATTTTAAATAGAAAGTAAACTTTTGGCAAATAAAATATAGTTTTATTTTGATAATTTAAAACATAAACTTTATATTTTACTTTTTAACTATAAATTTTTAATTTTGTATTTTAAATACGTATTCCTTGATAATGAAAATAAATTGAGAAGAGAAATGAGGTTAAAATACAAAAAGATTATAATATTTTTAAATTACATTTATTTTCTTCTGAAGTATAAGTGTTTGCATGTATGTAAGAACATTCACTAGCCAAAGTTTTCATTAGTTAGGTTACTTTTTCATAAATAAAGAATCAGTCCAACAAAGTTAAACCATCTTAATAAAACTAAATTCAAATTTCAAAATAAACTCCCAATATTTTCGATATTCTTCAAATAAAATATTATTTTTTTCGACTAATAAAATGCTTGTAGTAGAAAGAAGTATTGGTGGTAATTACTATCTCAACAACCATTTGATTACAATTTGGCATCAAATCTTTACAAGGTTTAACTACAACACAATATCTATCTGTATCGCTCTTTCGTTTCGCCTACACTGCAAAATCTGTGTTTTTGGTCTAAATGTTGATACAAATCTAGTAATGAGAGAAGTTTTGATGTTGCCATATCATTATGGTAACAGTTTGATAAAATTTTGATGAAAGAATTATATTATACATTTCAAAAATCTGAAAATGATAGGTATTAGCTGGCAGCTATTTGAACTGTTTTATTTCTTCGTCAATTCGGATAAATGGAATTCAAAGTTTTACAAAATATTATAGAAGTTTCTTTGTTTTTAAGAAGCATTAATATTTTGATTTCTACTTGAAAGGATGTCTGAAAAATATTTTTTTAGTATTTTATTTGATGTTTTGTGTTATGTAGCAGATAGTAATTAAAATGTACCATACAGTGATATATTACACGAATGAAAATTTTCCTTCTTTTGTTGCGTACGCTTCATATATATGTATGTATATCCTTGTGTAGGGAATCTGTTGCGCCCCCTTTTGTGAACAATGTTACTACTTCCGTGGAACGTATAGCTTTTACTTATAAAAGATTATCCTACTACTGGAATTCTGTACGAGTGGGGAGACAGACCATTGCGCATGCTTGAATAGTTCATGCTTGGGTGAAATGCATAACTGTCTCAATCTCAATGCATAAGTGACTTTGTCACTGACTGTGCTACATTCAATCAGAAATTAAATCTTAAAACAAAAAGGTCAGAGTTGTTTTTTTATTATTTTCTTCATTACACTGATGATTTTGTTTTATTGTATATCTGATAATGTTCTTCCCCAAGGCACCTCCATCAAAACATAATATGGTAAAATCATTGTATGTGCTGTACTCACAATTAACACAATCGCTATTGCTAGATTTCTGACGTGTAAAATCTTAATACCAATAGTAATCTACAAAAATTCATCGTCTATGTAATAATTATTCCAGATCTTGAGTCGATTATGTGCATTATAAAATATGTACATAAAACATATAACATATATATAGATGTGAAAAGCTACTGTAAACATATACATGTATTTTATTAAATAATTTGAAATTATTATGATATTATGATATATTGTTTTTACCAAGTTACTTAAATTTATTTATACACAGATATTTCGTATGTTTCAGTATTAGTTGTTAATAAAATATCATTTTGATAATAAAATATAAAAATTCTTCTTTTCATTGATAAATTTTTCTTTTTTCTTTTTTGTACAGATTATAGAAACATACAATACAAATATAATATTACATAAAAAATAATACGTTAAACGTTATGGGGAAAAAAGTATTAAGTGGGTAAATAAAAGAATATTAACCTTCCATAAAAGGTATTAAGTGGATAATTTCTAAATAAATTAACTTACAATTTTTTGTAACAATTCAATTCAATAAATAAGAATTCATGTAATTCATGTAAATATAATAAAGATTTTATAAGATATGCTTATCTACTAACAATATTTTAAAATATTATAAGTTTAATAATTTATTTATTTATACTTTTATATAATAATTTATTTTTTAACGGTTTATAAAACTTCCTTCGTAAAAATTGGAAAAGTAAAATTTTTGTAAATAATACTGATGACGGTTTCATTACTCTGTTTATGTTTATAGTTAGTTGAGAACCAATCAGATTTAAAATTTATGTTGGTTGATCTGTATAATAATATGGACGATTGATTGCGCGTATCGTGATTGGTTGTTCACTCGTTGCTGATCCTTGGTAGGCTCCTTTCTATAGCTAGGACTCTCCTGAAACTCTTTATCACAGTTTTAGAGTTGTTTGGTCGCTTATTCTTGCAGTCCACGTTTAACTTTCGAAGAGAATTAACTGGTAGGACGGGCAGATCGCAGCATGCGTATATGTGAGTAGACTAGTAAATATATGTATATCTGACACAATGACAGGTTATTATGAATTTCATCACATATTAAGTGAAGCATACATAATTTTTTCTGATAATTTAGTTTTCAGATATTAACCGTATAACTAAAAAATATTTCCAAACAGTATTTCATTGTCATAACATATTGCTATTATCTGGTAAATTGTTGATAAATTAAGAAATTGACAATGATGCTTTAGTATCCAATTTTGATAATATCCCTGCATTTAAATAATAAAGTTAAATGAATTTATGTTTTTCATACAATATTTTTGGATGAAATTTTATTAAAATTTATTATTCTTAAATGATACTTTAATACATATAAATAAATATTTCATAACAGATCAACAAATATTTTTATATCTGTTTTGTTTGAATAAGATTTTCTAATTATTTCCATTTTTACAAGTGATAAATTTTTGTATATGATATTTAATAAAACATGTAGAGTTTGATGCATACTATTTAATAAACAAATAATTTTAATACAATAAGAATTAAATAACTAAATCATTTTTGTAAATACAGTCTCCAACTTTTATTTCTATTTATATATAATTAATTATAGTTTTGATATACTTTCCAATATTAATAATTAAGATAAACTTTAAACAAATTTTTATTTTCTATTAAAGATTCAAATGTGTAAAAGTTAATGCTTGTAATATATACTAGTATAAATAACTGTAAGCAATAATAACAATATAATATAAACTAATCGTATTAAAATAACTGTAATTATAATTCAAGCTTAAAATAATGAAAAATTACAAATTTATCATTAAAAATCACGTAGTGTGCACTTAGGAAATAAACATCACATCTCGGTATTTCCATCCAGTCGCGTCATAAAACGCAACAAAAATAGCAAAGCAATTTTCACATGCTCCATTAATTCCATCCTAAACCTTACAGTAAATATTAGGTTCCACACAATATCTATTCATATAATATTTTAATGAAAAGCTTATACCTTATTTATATATAAAAGTAATAATTTTATCTAAAGTAATAGTTCTATTATAGCCAGAAAAAATATTCTTTTTTAAAGTAGAACCATTACAATAGTAAAACTATAGACTAGTATTATAAAATAATACAGTGTAAAGTATTTGACTCTTAATTCCAGATCTATTATTTTTTAAATAAGATACACAAAAATTAATTATTAATTGATTTCAAAACTATGTGTAATAATAACTATTTATAAAGTTAAATAATTTGAATATTTTCAAAAATAAATTCCATAGTATTAATAAGTGTGAAATTTTTTTCAAATCATTACATATATTAACACAATTATTTCAATCATATTTATCATATAAAATATTTTCTTTATCAAAATTATATAGAATAAAATCGATTTGTTGGTCCACAATTTTAATAAGTCATTTACGTTATACTGTTATATAATATCGTTTATTTCACACTATGTAGTAAATATTGCTTTAATTTCCATAAATAATAGTTATTCGATTTAATAAAATTGATTATAATCTCCATTGGTAAGGACCTCCGATATAAAAAGGATTTCTTTCCGCTTTGTTATTTCTTAGCTAGAATTTTTAACATGGTCAGAAAATCATTGTATAATTCGATAAGTAATAGTAAACTAGTGTGAGAAATATTCTGATTACATGTATCATTAGTCACGTTGAAAACAACAAGACTAACACTTGGTCATGCTTTAATGGGTTTTTCCCGATAAGCTGGGAAGCATCAAACTTGTCTCTTTGTTATGTGTATGTATACATATATGCCTACGCATAATGTGGTCGTAATATAAACTATCGAATTGTGGTAGGGACTAATGTAGCGACTTGCGGGTTCATATTCTGTTTGCAAGTTGCAATTATAGAATTCCAATAATAAATTGAAAAAGACTATCGATTAACTGTAGTGGTTGTTAATTCTATTTAACGCATGAAATATTTAAACGAAATTTAGCATTTCATAGATTGTTATTAATAATGAAAAGAAGTCAGAATTACGAACAAAAAAACAATTATAAAGTGATATGTAATTCTGTGTATCATTCGTACTTCTTATCTCATTCTTTAATTAAAAAGTTTTTATTTCAACGCTGAACAAGTTACTCAACTAATTTCATGACTGCACTGTATGCATTTTTGTAAAAACTAGACATATGTATGTTATATGCATCTCTTGAGAAGTTCTTAATTAACTTATTTGATTATTTAAATATTATTAGTTCGTTTTTTCTTAACTTAACGTTTGTATTAACGTATATTTTGATTACATAGAGTATTTTTATTATTTTTATTTTGATTAAGTAAAACGTAAAAATATAATATATAATAGATATATTTGTTGTTAATATATAGGGTGAATCACAAAAAATAAAACACTTAAATATTTCTTCTAGAATGGAAGATAGAAAGAAATGTCAAGGAAGAAATTTATATTGTTTAAGGGGATCAAATATAATGACTGAACTGAACTTCTCTTTGGTGTTATCTTCGAAGTTATTGAAAGATTATCAATGTCTTTTTTTAAATCGCATTATGTATGTTTAACTAAATATGTAAATACCTAATAGTTTTTACTAGGAGAAATTTAACAATATAGATTTAAACTAAAAGATGATGTTTATTGTAAACAACCAAACACCGTGGAGAATATGTAAGAAGTAACAATTAAATTATATACATGTATACACATTATTGAAAATCGTTGAATACTTTAATCTTACAGAACGTTTAAATGCTTATATTATTACTAAAAGTAACTATTTTTTACACTTAGTTTAATAAAATAATTATACGCCTTAAAGTTGTTATTGCATAATCATAAATTTCAAAGTCTAAAGTTGTTTCAAGGTCATGGTATTGTACGTCATTGAATTCACCTTGACATCAATTATTACATTACGAAATTAAAAGTACATGGCGGTATTTAAGAAAATCTATTAACTTTTAAATAAACTTGAAGATAACGTTAAGTAGAAAATCGGTTTGTATTGCCATATTTGCCTTCTTGGACATATTTTTTTTGCCATTCTTTTTTCTTCTATTTTCAATCTTAACAGACATATTTAAATACATATTCTGTTTTTCATGTCTCACTCTATACATAGTACATACCTGAAAAAATGACAGCTATTAAATATTGTATTATTATTAATGTAATAAATGATATATTAAGTATTTAAATATGACGAAATATTTAAAATATTTTTATTTTAATATTTTATATTTCGATCGAAAATTTATTTCTAACTGACAATACTTTTCTTGTATACTTTTATTTATTTATTTAATTTGCTATAATAATGATTTTTACATTCAAAATTATGGACATTGTTCAGTATTTCATAAGTTTATAACTTACAAATTACATATCATTTTGTTTGATAGTTAATACATATATATAAGAAACAAAACCTATGTAAGATATTATTGACGAAAAAAAACATAAAGTAACTTTATAATTAAAAAAATTATTGCAAAAGGAAAGCAAAAGTGATCTTTATCAGTTTAAAGATTATTTGAATGATTATATGAGGTATCCTGATATTTTTTTAATGATATTAGCATATTATTATTTACACATCATAATAATAGCGGATAATAATTTAATATAATAATAAAAATTTTAGCTCTGAATATAAAATTTGTAATTAATTTCCAATATTATCTACTTCTTATGTATCAAAAGTTCGATAAGTACGTATATAGAAATTCCAGATAATTATTTGCTTGTGTGTATCATTTGTAATAATTTCTTTATATGTATGTTTTCTCCTGTAAATTTGTATTTAACAAGTATAATTATATAATAATGTGATTTAGCTGTTTTAGTATCAAATTAATATCTAATATTTGCACGTATATTGGGTAAGAGAACTGAAGTTTATAAAGCAAAACAGTAGAAATATTCAAGAAATTATGTGATCAAAACTTATGTAATCAAAATTAAATTAATGTAATCAAAAGTAGTGTACATATAAATTTAATAAATGCATTAGACATTTTTATAACTGGAAAAATTATACCAAGCTAGATTAAAATTGTTGTTTATTAAAAGATAATATATATTATGTATTATATTATACATATATGTACAGTAGTACAGGTATGTTATACAAAAGAAGCGCATACAAAATATTTAATTTTATAATTTCGCATAGTGTTAAAGTGCTCAAGCTGTTATTATATAAATCTTGTATGATTCCTACGATTTAATAAATTAAAATAAAATTATTTTGGTAGTATCTAAAAATTAGTACAGTTACTAGAAATACATTTAATATATTCTTCTTTCAACTATAAAATTTTAGTCAATGTTTAATCAATATAATACCGATTTATGAAAGTTATAGTATAATTAATACATAAATAATAAGGTGGTATTATATTGTAAACGAGAATCGCTACCAACTCTCGTACAGAAGAAATGAAGTAAATAATGTTTTTACAATTATACAATTTACAATTATGTATATATTTTTTATTTAATTATCTTGTACTTATCGATCATTAGTTTTTATTTACATTTTTCTTCGTTAAAAGATAATAAAATGATTATATAAATAGTGAATAATAAAAGAATATAATAGCGATACTAGAAGGTGCAAATTATAATATTTATATTGTTACCGTTTTAAATAGTACGTACAAAAATAATCACTTATTTTAATTTACGTTTCTTTAAAATATTTATTGAAAAATATAATAAATTATAGTGGTATTACAAAGTAGATAATGTAAGTTTAATTAAATAATAATTTTATACTTTTTATTAAAAATTCATGTATAAGTTTGTTATTAAAAATCTATATGTGTCCTTTAAAAAATTTTTATGATTCACTATTTTAATTTCTTGCAAGCAAATTTGTTATGTAAAAAAATATGTGTACTAAAATTTTGTTTCTAAATTTTATACTTTTCTACTTTTTCTGAAATGTTCGTTATAGTCATTATTTTATATAATTATTTTCTAGTAAATTAATCTCTTTGTAATAACAAACCTTGAATATGTAATCTTGAACTTTAAATCTTAAAATGAGAGACTGCATAATAAATACCAAAGTATTCTTGTAATTTATATATTATCTATACATTACTTACATATAGCTTTCACATTTAAGAATTCAAATAATGTTACACTAGAAGGTATTTAACAATAGACAGTAATCACACACTATTGAAAATAATACATGAATTTTTTCTGAGAGCTGATATGAATTATATGTAAAGAATTAAGCAGTTTGATCAGATAATATAAATTGTAAACATTTAAATTTATAGTTTTTATTAAGCTTTAATTAATGTTAGTTTCAGTATGTAAAAAAATTAAAAAATATTAATGATAAAGGATTAAAAATGAAAGTTTTCAATTTTAAATATCTGATTATTATGTCAGTGATAATACACAAAATAAAATAAAAATACGTAATATTTGATTTTTTTGTAATGTCCATTACATAATTATTAATGTTATCATATATATACATTTAATTATATAATTATTTAATATTATATAAAATATATGTATATATATGTCAAAATATATTTTAATAATTTTTAATAATAATTTACTAATAATTAAAATATCTTTTTCAGTAATAGCAAACCTTTTGATAGTGAGCCTTGCTCTAATAATGGCCAAGGCAGAGAGTAATATCCAAGCACTTAGTGCTGTTACAGAGAGCACAAATCAATTTTCTACTGCAGTCTTTCAGGTAAAAGAATATAGAATAGCTTTAGATTTTTCAAATTTTGTTCCAGAAAATTTATTATATGTTGGAACTGAAAATTATTTTAAATAAATAAATTGCACAAATAAAAATTTTTTACAGACTGTTATAGAAGAAAATCCAGGTAATCTTATAATGTCTCCTCTAAGTGCAGCTGTTGTTCTTGCTATGGCTGCTTATGGAGCTTCTGGAGAGACAGAAAATCAGTTTAGAAAACTGCTTCGTCTTCCATCTCCAGATAGTCTTGCAACAACTGGTTATCAGGCACTTATTGATAATCTTAATGTAAGTATTAGATTTTTTTACTTCAACTTTGTATTTTACATTATATCATATTTTTTATATTTTAATTTAGAATATCCAAGAAAATAAACTACTTCTTGCAAATAAAGTTTTTACAGCGGAAAATTTTGATGTTAAACCAAGTTACAAAGACTTGACAGAAACTTATTTCCGTTCTGCTACACAATTATTAAATTTTGCTAAATCAGAAGAAGCTGCAAATATTATTAATACATGGGTTCAACAAAGTACAAATAATCTTATTAAAGAATTGGTAAATTCAGGTTTGTAAATTTTTATCTTTTTATTAAAATATAAAAAGAATTTGATAAAAAGATAGAAAATACTTAAACATTTTGTTTGAGTGCATGCTAATAAGAATATTTAGAAATAAATTAGGTAATTTTAAATTTTTCAATACTACATTTCTCAAAATAGGTGATCTGAATAGCTTGACAGCATTAGTACTTGTTAATGCAGTATATTTTAAGGGCCAGTGGAAAAATAAATTTGATTCTGATTTTACAAAAGATATGCCATTCCATATTAATAAGGATACAGTAAAAAATGTTCCTACAATGTATAGACAAGGTACCTACAAATATGGTCAGCTTCCAGACTTAGATGCTAAGTTCATTGTGCTACCATACAAAGTAAGTTTAAAAAAAAAATCAATAATGCAGAAATAAAATTTTCATTTAATACAGTTGATGTGCATGTAACTGCTTATTTAATAAACTAAAGCAAATAAATTTTGAAGGGTGATGAATTGAGTATGGTTATAATTCTTCCAAATGAAATTGATGGTTTGGCTGAAGTTGAAAAAAAATTACAGAATATAAGCTTAGCTAATATTTTAAATCAAGGATTTGAACGAGAAGTACAATTATATTTACCAAAATTCAAAGTGGAAAGCAAAATAGAACTTAATAATGTCTTAGAAAAGGTATAATATATATGTAATTCAGATAAAAATAGTTATATTTTATATTTTTATTTTTATTTTATACAGATGGGTTTGACTGATGCATTTACTTCACATGCTAACTTTTCTGGAATTTCTGATCAAAACTTAGCTATTAGTAAGGTTTTGCAAAAGGCATTCATTGAAGTTAATGAAGAAGGTAGTGAGGCTGCTGCTGCTACTGGTAAGTAAATAAAGTTCCTTTTTATATAAGTTACATATATTGGAGTTAAGTGAGGTATTACATTAAGCATAAAACTAGTAGATATAAATTTACAAAATATTAGTTGAAATCATAAATCTATATTTGAAAAACATTAAACAATTCAGAAGTATAATAATTAAAATTGAATATAAATAAATTTATAAGGTTAAAATGGAATTCTTAGATGAATATAAAAATTGAAGTAAAATAAGTTTATATTATACCCTAAGATATCATTGAATTATTCGAAATGCAAACATACAAGTGCGAATGATCTATCGTGAAATGTTATGCAATGCACAAATTCATATCATATTATAGTTTACATCAAAATTGCATCTCCTTTATGTATTACATAATACTTTATGTAAGCTATTCAGAATCTTCATAATAAAAATCAAAGTATAATTTACTATTTTCATTAATTATTTATTTTTAAATAAAAATTGTATTTATTAATATTTTAAATACTGTATTGTTTAATTTCTCTTTTTGTATACTTTATACTTCTGAGTTTTTAAATAGCATAGAAAAATAATTCATCATTTACAATAATTTAGTTAAATAAAAAATTTATACATAGCGTTCTGCAATTTTCATTCTTTTTAAACTACATACATACATACTTATATATTTTTGTACATAGGTTCATGTATTTTGTATAATTGAGCAAAAGACATATATAATATGCTTATATGTATAGACAATAATCTTATTTCTTTATGCTTGGCTTCCTACATCAAATAATGTTTCCTGCTTCTTCTTGAATGTATTTCTGTATGCTTTGGTATGTAATTGTTTGTCATTATATGTCTTGTGTATTTTTTTATACTAGTTTATGTTGTGTGATATTTTAATATTTACTCTAATAAAATGAAACATATATGTTTTAAAAATACAGAGATTAAGTGGTTATCAAGTACACAGTACATGATTTATATTATTATTTAATAGCTTACTCTGAACATATCTTAACTCTGCAATGTACAGTGACACAGTTCATGATCCCACGTGAAACACTGATTTCCTTCACTGTATTGTAAGATAATTTCAAATATGCTTTAATCTTTTTTTTTTCATGAAACTTTTATAGTCTTAAGCAAGACATCTGAGAGTATTTCACTGAATTCTCTTCAAAATTGTTTGCATGTTCCAAACATGTGAGAATTCATGTCAAATTTGATAGATCTTCGCTTGGTATTCTATTAAGCTGAAAAAACAGTATGCCATTGCAGGGTTAATAATAGTAGTCATTAAAAACATTCAAGATTTCGAAATTGTTGAATTTTAAAGATGTAGGAAAATCAGTTTAATATAGTTGAATCATCAATCAGTCTAAGTATGAAACAGATGTTTATGGTTAATTGTGCTTTATAACTGTTACAATTATTAATAAAGTTGAATAAAGAAGAAAGCAGAAAAAGAGAGAGGAAGACAAAGAAAGAAATAAAGAATCAAATGCACTTTAAGACAGATAGTGACAATACTTTTCTTTTAGTTAATAACAGTGTGCAATTTTTTTCGACAGAAATCGAGGTTGCGCTCTTCTTATCCCCTTCTATAGAAGAATATCGAATAAATGGACCGTTCTTGTATACAATTACAAGCAATGATGACATAATTCTCTTCAATGGCCGAATTATTGACTTCGAGACAACCGCGTGATTTTCAATTGAGTTTTATATTCCTTTTAAAGAAATCATGCATAGTATTACCTTCTTCACTCTTTTTCCTTTATATTCATTTTAATGTAGTCAACTTTTTTACATAGGTTTATTATCATTCTAATTACTTCCTAATAATACTATACAGAATTTAGGATGGAAATATAGCATATAGTAACAAACAAATTCTTTTTCTATTTAATTTATATTTGCGGTTTAAACGAATAACTAACTATTGATTGCTTGTGGCAGGTCTCAATATAAGGCCTCTTTCAAGTTTTTGGTCACCGCCGAAGCCTATACAGTTCTACGTCAATCGACCATTCCTGTTGATCATTAAATACGACAATGTGATTTTGTTTATAGCGAAAGCAGTAATGTAGTGTTTCTTTTCTTTTACTTCGAAAACTAAGGAAGAGAATATAATTAATATTGATTTTATAAAATAGATATCAATATTTTCGCGGTCTTAAAAAGTTGAATTTTTACACTTTATCTACTTACTTTCTATAATACTAAAAGTGGAATTAGGAATTAATAGAATTGTGTTGCTAATATCTGTACGTCGCATCATGCATTGTCTTGCTAAACTCTGCCAATTTTAACATAAGTTGTTTGACTCGTTCGACTGACTTAAATAAATGAATTTTCACTCGTAGAGAAAATTGTGATCAATCATATCGCATTTTATTAATGATAATGTATTAAGGAGCATTTGTTATTGTTGTTAAATTGAAGAAAAACAGTGTGTAATTCTAAGGAGTAAAGAAGAATTGAGACTTTTTTATCTATAGTATTAGCCTAAGTTTTTATCTTACTTTTTATAAGCATTTATTATTTCTACTTCTTCCTCTATCTTCTTTTTAATGAAAAATTTTCATTTTATTTTATATTTGAATTATTCTATTACATTCAATTTTCTATTGTGTACTTAAATTCAATGTGTTTTCTTGATCAATTAATTTGTTCTTTATTTGTTGTTATAATTTAATATACAAAATATGTATTTAAGGATCTATACATAAACAAAGAAGTAAACGAATCTTCTCATATTCAAACAACGTAGTTAATGTTTTTTCACTTGCTTCTAAAGTAGTATATTTTATTAAAATATTTTAACAATCATTGTTTGGAATCCTTAACAAAAATCATCCATTTTGGAGGTACTTCAATAAGATTTCATTAATTTATTTAAATGGCATGTAAGTTTATTAGGACCCATTGAAAATTTCCTTATCATTTCCTAAAATTTTTAGTACTAAACAATAGAATAAAGTTTAATTTCATTTAGCAATAGCTTGTTAGATATATGTACTCATAATTTTAAACAAGAAAAAACAAACAATATGTTTGAAATGTAACATTAGATAAACATGATGCATTACTTGTTTTATTTTTTGTTAGTATTGTTAAAAAAAATTGTTAATAATTTTGAACACGATTTTAATAATACAAATGTTATCTATTATTAACTTTTATTTATAAAATCAACTCACGAAATTATTACCAAATTTGTTGCAAAGAAGAAGTATGTAAAATATATGTTCAAGTAATACTTTTGCAGATTAAAATTAAAATTTTAAATATGCATAAAATGATACATATACGTTTAAAACAATTACTTTAAACTACTTCGAATAAAAATTGTTTTTACTAGTTCATTTCTTATTAAAATATGATTAAGTTTTTTTAAATATTCTCAACAATGATAACTTTTTTACTCGCCGATTTCAGATCCTTTTTTTCATTTTTCCAATCTTTCAAAAAATGCAACAATCTTTTTAGGATAACGATCCATTTTAACGAATGTTAAAGTATTTCATTTTATTTATTTGAACTTCCTTTTTGTTAGATATATTCTCAGTAATCAATTGGTTGCAATGTAGCACTAAATTTATACTAAATCTTGAAAGATTTACTTATTTCTTGGCCACAAAACATATTTATCAGTAATGTCATTTCATATCAATTTCGATATCAAACCATTTACCAAACTTCGATACCAAATTAATGTTAAAAGCAGATCAAGCCTTGCATTATCACCGAGCTTTGCTATAATTTGATAAAATAACTTTTACCGTGCATTTTAAAAAACAATGAAAGTCGTTTAATTAATGTTTTGATTGTAGTTGTTATTGGTGAAAAATGATCTGAAACATGTTTGATTTTTAAATTTATCAAATTGGTTGCGCACAATTTTTCTCATCTGATTCATAAACATTATATATATATTTCATTTATTGTATCAGTAATAGCTTTTCTCTTTTATTGAAAAAAATCAATAGCCATTGAAAATATATTCTCTTTTCACATTTAAGATACTATTAAAACTAACATAAAAATCATGAAATTATAATGTATTCGAATTCAAAAAAATACCTGCGAAAGTAATTCTTTAGAATATTCATGCGTATGTGTGTGAATATAATTTTTATTAATTTTTATTTATTTTAACATATTTAAATAGATTCATAATTTAATATATTCGTGATAGATAGTTATAAATCACTTCGTTACGTTCTTCTAATTTATATTCTCTTATTCGTTCTTTTTTTCAAATAAAAGATAATATACATTTATATTAAATACTTTACATTACATTATTACTTTATTAAATTACTTTTCTTACTCTAATAATCTTAACAAGAATAAATTAAAAATAAATTAATGATTTCATTATTTTAAGTATAACATTTTGTCAGAAATCATTTATGTTAAGATTAAATATTAAAAACTTAAATATATGAAAAATAAAATTTGTACAGTATGTATTAGTATATAAAATGATGAAATGAATAATTTACATGTACAGTGCTATCTTAAATTTAAAACTTAAAGTAACTTTTGTTATATGTTGTATAAATTTAACAGATTTGAATTATTTATATAAATTTTCAATTCAAACAATTCATTATACATAATTATAATTTCTTTCTTTTGCTGATATATTAAAATAAGAATTAATAAGAATTACAAAAAATTACAAAGAATTACAAGAATAACAAAAATAACAAAAATAGTATTGTTTCTGATATATACGATTTGTGTTGCTTAAATTTATAAACTTCATTCATTAACGTTTTAATTGTGTTGTTTATTAATTATATATTTATCAAAATAACGTTTATATTTATTTGACAAACGATAAGAAAAATACAAGAATATTTTTTATACGAATTAATTCAATTTATATTTATTTGTTTTATTTTAGGTATTATGGGTTTTGGTTCCTCTGCCCCAAGTCTTCAACCAATTCCGCCTTTAATTTTCAAAGTTAACAAACCCTTTTATTTTGTTATTCTATATAATAATACACTCCTGCTCTTCACTGGATCAGCAGTGAAAGTTTAGACGATTTTTATTTTCTATCTGTTTTCTCTTTAAATTAATTCGTTACTTAAAAGCATTCTATTCTATTTTTACACATATATATATATATATTTACATTGCTCCTGAAATATAGTTGTATTTTTTCTTGATTTAATTTCTCGTTATCTAGCCTTGTTACACCACAATTCCTTCTTTGTTCAATTTCAACCGTATCTTTTTTTACAAAATCGTCAATTTGATATTTTCTTCACTCAACCATAATACACGTTACTATCATTAAGCTAGTGCCGTTTTGATCATAAAAGAGAAGAAAAAGTTTTTTCAATTTAAAATAGCGTTATAAATAAAAATTAGTACGGTTGTTATACGCTATGTTCCAGGTATAGTAATGGATGCACGCTGTATGATACTCAAACCACAAGCTGTGATCGACCGTCCATTCTATTATAGCATTGTCAGAATAGTTACGAATTCCGAAGCTGGGGATAGCAATTTTATTCCGATATTTATTGGACACATTTACGAGCCAATTTCTGCATAATTTAATTAATTTTTGGAACAAATTATTTATAAGTTCTAACGAATGATCACGCTAAATCTAGTCATATTGGCCAAAGCTTTTAATTGAAATGAATGTTTCTAAAAATGATAATATGATTTAGCATATGTATAATAAAAAAAGATGTCTTTATAATAGTAATCATGTATTATACAGAAATAAATAATTATACATAGCAAAATTTCAATGTATATTTATGAACAATTAATTTTTAAACGTCATATGTATTCTGTTAATCGTATCTGTCATTGTTAGATTTTCAGGATATTTGATGCAAGCTTTTTCATCAAAATGTTACCAAATTAGTACCAGATTTAACATGCTAAATTTTGTTACTATATTGCCAATAAAAACATACAAAAGTTTGTCAAAGTTTGGGTAACAAATCTGGCGTCAGAATCAATGCGAAGTGGCATTACAAATGGATATGTTTTTGGCATTAAATATTTTGAGGTACCAGATTGATGTCACATTATAATCGAATAATTATCTTTAACATTATTTATTTGTGATTAACCCACATAACCGTTTGGTTACAATTTGACACAAAATATTTACAAGGTTTAGCTACAAAGACAAATTAAAATATAACATAATTTGTAAAACGTAATTTTATGGATCGCAAATATTGTTTATCTATTAATTTTTATCGTCATTATGGTAAAACACTATTTATTGATTAGCATAGAATACAAATTTTATTTATACTTTATTTTATTAATTAATCAATTTATTTATTTTCTTTAACCCTTTTATCTTAAACTTTTATCCGCTACTGTATATCATTATTTTACTTTACTTATATTGCAAGACGATGTATTTTTGATCCAAACGTTGGTACATGTCTTAGAGTAATTTTATTGTTAATAAAATTAACAAAACTTCATACACCAATGGGGTATCAGTTTAATAAAATTTTGGTGTAAAAGCTTGTATCATACATTTTGAAAATCAAGCGACAAATATGACTAGTAGGGTAAAGGATTAAAATAAACCTTTAAATAGGAATATATAATTCATTCATATTGTTGTTGCTTGTAAAATACCTTTAGAACAAATATATTGCAAACTACTGTAACTTTTGAAACTATAATAGCTACAAAAGTAACTGTTTAACTAAGTAATAGGTGATCACTTAAACCTTCATCACAGGGAACATAATGCATCTGATTCCTGGTATGATTTTGTTTCAGGTGCTATTATGATGAAACTATCCTTGGAATTTCCTGTAGATTTCGCTATCACGCGACCATTCTTTTATCATATTATAAAAATCATAAATGATGAAGAAAACAGAATTCATTCAGCTGTGCCGCTATTTAGTGGTCATATTATCGAACCTACAATTTAAAAACAGTAATGCTTTATTTTCATAAATAAATACAACGATGTCACCTGTATGCTTTTTGTGAACGTTTAAGCGTGTTACATTCACTTCGGAACACATAGTAGTTCATTTAAATGTTTTAAATGCTTTAAATGTTTCGTAATTCATTAAATTTATATGTTTTTTTTATCGGAACCATCTGTAAGTTTATCGAACATCTTAATAAAATATTTAGCTCATTATTTTATGGTCAATAACAGAATTAAACAGTGATTGGTAATCGTGTAATTAAACAGGAAGTGATTCTACATATTAAGTGTAAGTCAAAAAAAGAAAAGAAAATGTATTCCTTTGAGGCCTCATTTTCAAGAAAATTGAGTTTGAAAGTTTATCAAATACACGTTTTTTTTGTTCGAGCCATAATTATGCAGATATTGTAGTAAACTATCCCCGCTAGTTGTATTTGTCTAAACCAGATTTTTGAAATGCATCCTACAAACTCTTTTTTTTTTTACATATTATCAAGTTGGTATCAGATTGGTACGTCAAGCTTTGGTGTCATATCGGCAGGAACATTACACCAAGGCTTGTATCGAGGTTTGGGCCAAAAACACATCAAGCCTTGTAATATAAGTGATACCAAATTGATTACGGAATCATAGTAAGGCTTGACGACATTAGCAAGGTTTGATCTGTTTTTGGCATCAATTTGTGTCGAAGCATATTAACCCCTTGACATACAAATAAAACGGAATTTGATGCTTCCAAAAAATACCATTTAATTTGGCTCAACTGATCAATTATGCGCAAGCTTAGAAACAGAACATTTTATTTTGAAATTTGCATTGCTATATAACATTTAATCAAGTTGATATATAATATTAATTGACAATAATTAAGTAACATTACAAAATAATAATAAATTAGTAGTTCTGTAAAGTATGAAACATTTCAAAACATCTTGACGTCTGGAAGACGTCAAAGTCTACAATAACATGTGAAATGAATGACGTCTCCCAGATGTCATTGTATGTCAAGGGGTTAACCGGTTTGGCATTAAGAGTGATGCAAAATTGCATTACAGATGGATGTAATTTTAGTCTTAAATCTGTTAAAATTTGGTACCAGGCTGGTGTGTACCGTACTGGCACCAAATGGCTATTACAGTCTTTTTTCATGTTCGTAAATATTTCTGGTGTTTTTGTGCTTACATCAGATAGATCAATTGATAGAATAACGAGAATAGATTATTTTCCGGAGAATTTATTCAATTGAAAAATTAATAGACATGATACTATGCTCTTTTTATTAATCTTGCATGAATTTTTCGTAAGGTATTGTTCTGTGGTTTCAATCTTTTAAACATCATCACAATTTTATATTTATTTGTTTAGCATTCACTAACATACACGGTAGATTTAACATAATCTCACAAAAGTCATCTACAGTGAAATCTATTAAGATGGAATGCGATTAAATTTACACGTACTTCATAAATCTTTAACCTCGATTCATCGTTAATTTTTGATGAGCTTGGAATATGTTCCAAAGGATATTATTTTATATCACTTTTTTCTTTTTACGTAATAGGCAGATGATCGATCTTCGTTTCCATAATATTTGTAAAACATTAAAGTTAATTTATTTATCCTTTCATCGCATCAACGTTAACAAACGTATGTTTAAGATTATGTAGGCATACTTGTACCGTGAGTTAACTTAAACCATTATATTAAGTGAATTAACATCCATATTTCGATGCGTTCATTTAAATCAGGTCATTTGTTATACTGTGGGCACATTGTGTTCGAAACTATTAACGTGGATGGTGATGATTTTTGAGACTGCGACGCGTGTAGAACAACGAATTGAGAGTCGAGATAATCAAAAAAACTTAAATATTCGTATTAATGAGTACAACAGTATATATCTTTTAAAGCTTCCTTATCTTTGATTATTTTACTACGAAACTTTTTTTAATATATTGGTGAGTTTTTTCTAATTAAAACAAAGACACCAAATATCATATATGTAATATAGATCATACTTATTTATCGATGTTAATTGTAATATTAACGGTTGATGCAATCTATATTGTAATTAGTCTCATTTTTATCTGAAAAATTTCACAAATTTTTCTTACTAGTAGCAATTTGTCCAAATAAAATATCTTTGTTATGTAAACCATGATGTTGTATTTATTTTACATAAAGTGTTTGTAAAGCTCGTGCATTAAATAAATAAACAAATAAATACATTGGTGAAAGCTTTATTTAAAACTGAAAAAAAATATTTAAAAAAAACAAAATTAAAAAGGGTTCATCTTTGTATTATGTTGTATATACATATCGTCTCATCGATAATCGATCTAAGATTAGATTACTACACTGCTCGGCCTGTTCGGCCATCAAAATTCATGGGGACATTCGCAAAAACAAAAAAACATGTGTAGCCCTTTTGAATATATAATGCGCACTGTACATAATACGTTTTGTCGAGTGTATCCAATGGCATATTTCAACTTCAGAGACCCAAAAAAAGATTTCTTACAACAGAGATACACATGGGGTCAAGCTTGGACTTCTTCTCCAAGATTCAAATTACACTGAGAGACCGATGGAAGTATTTTACTTGTCCGCTGCCCTTTGTAGTGGTTAGTGACAAACCCTGACCAAGGGTGACCGGGAGTACTTGCACCCTGAAGTCGATTGGTAGCTCCTGCGGATTTTATCTGTTATTATTGTTATTATCAGTCCATTGGACGTATCCCAATTCCTTGCTCATGGGGGCCGAGTGGATTAACCCTTTTGCGCTCGAGAGACGACTGTTAGTCGTCAAATGATAGTTTCGCAAATTTCCAGATTTTAGTTAGTATGTTTATTAACCACTTGCGCTGGCAAGAAATTCACAGACGCATGTACCAGGACGGTACAGTGTAACCCGCTGGGAGGTGTTACATTCGATACCTTAGAGAAATCGGTAAAAGATTTATATCTTCTAAACTAATTCATTTCAGACCTAGGACTTCTAATAGTTTTTTGAAGGGAACATAACGTATCGATCGATGATAAAATTACACAAGTATATGTTATACGCTGGAAGTGCCTAGACTAAATAGTCGTAATTACGTGCGGAGTATAGCTTACCTCTGAACAGCTACGGAAATACACGTAGCTACGACTGAGCATCTCTGCGTAGTCATTGACGTTACCTATCGTGTTACCTTATTTGCCTACTCTCAGGCGTAAAATAGCCCGTTCTTTTAGTTGGTTATAACTAATAAACAAAGCGTCAAACGCAATATTGTTACTCTTGATCTTCGTCTTAGAATGTTGCATAGAGTTACCCCTTCAATTTTCTTCAAGCTTCGTCCGAACATCGTGTATACAGTAACTCGAATTAATAATATTAGGTTATCTGGCCATAATGTTGTCAATTTTGAATTACTATAACTTCGTGAACAAAAGTTGCACTATAATCATTTTAAGCTGACTTTAAAGAATGAACATTTCACTTTTACATCCTTAGATTCGATTTTCTCCGAAATTTCTCTACAGTAAGTTATGAGTGTAAAAACGAAGAACATTTTCTTCAAAAAAATCTTACGAATTCAAACTACTTTCAATGACTTGAAAAACTTTTTACGAACCTGAAACTATAATTAAATTAAAAATTAAAGTTTTCACTTTGCAACAATCCTTCAAAATGTTGGTGTACGATTCTCTCTCATTGTTTTACAACACTTTGAACCAGGAGTATTTCGTTGAATTTAACATGTTTTAGAATCCTTTTAAAGAAAATGTTCTTCATTTTCACATACATAATTTACTGTAAAGAAATCCTGAACGAAATCGAAATGAAGGATATGAAAACAGAAGGTTCAACCTTTAAAACGAACTCAAAATGATTATAGTGTGACTTCTTTTCACGAAGTTACAACAATTCAAATATTGACAACCAAATATTCGATTAATTCAAATCACTGTATATGCATTTTTTGTTTATTTTGGTGAAATTTCCCATTCTTTCCTCGGCAAAGCGCTGCCATTGATTCTATTTACTTCTGTTATTAGTTGGTCTTGAGTTAGTGTTGAATTTATTAAGAAATGTACTTTGGAAAAGTAGAAAATGCATGTGATGAACTGTGAACAATACTGGTTCAAGACCAATTAATAACAAAAGCAAATAGAATCAATGGTAACGCTTTGTCGAGGAGAAAATGAGAAATCTCTCAATTCGGTCGGCTACGTGTTAATAACCCTTAAATATATGTACTTTATTTTTATATTTGTATTTATATGTGTTATTTGTATCTATGTACATTAACGAATAATGTAAGACAAATGTCAAATATTTATGTGCAGGTACGTTACTTACTGCATGCATTGTGTATTGCATTTTTGTAAATGTATAATCCTCAGAAATTAAGCGGTCTTTTCCTCATTGACATTCATTCAAGCGTATAAGTATACGTGTTTCGAATGTTGAATAAATCAACAAAGCTGTATATAATTTTGCTAATAAATGTATCGATATTAATTGATATTAGTAAGCACTTAAGTCATTACAATATTATAACTTTTATGTACGTCGTATTTCTGAGAAAACTATACATATTGCTTGTTAATAACGATTGTTTGATAAACGAATCTGTTTCAGTTTAAAATAATAATTCATTATATTGTGTACTACTCTTGTTGCAGGAGTGATGATAACTACATTTTCAGGAGTATTTTCAATGGAATTTATGGCAGATCGCCCATTTTTCTTTAGCATCATCAAACCTTTTCACAATAAGAAAACTAATATTTTAGATGCAACTACAATTTTTGCTGGACATGTTAATAAGCCTTAATATTAAACAAATATAACAGCTTCTCATATAATCGGAAATGCTACAAATTGTATCATACTATTCAATGTTATATGATTAATGTTTATTAAAAAAGAAACAATTACACATATTAACTAACTGTAACATTGTGCAAACATAAAATGTATTTTATGTAAATGTGTTACTAAAAATATCATTTGTAATGAACATATAAAACTACAAAACAATTATTTTGTCACTTTTTATTTCAAATTAATTATGCCTTTTGTAATACAAATTATGTGATTATTAGCGGTACTTTGTACGGTATTATTAATGTACCCATTCACTCAATTATTATATATAAAGTTTATTTTACAATTCTGTTGCAGAGCTGCTAGTGGAACGTAATTTCTTATTCGAATCAGAGTTTAAAATCGATCACCCTTTTATCTTCAGCATCATTAAAACCGTTTGCGATGAAAAATCTAAGCTTTTTGAGAGCTTATTGTTATTTATAGGACATATTAACAAATCAGATATTTAACATAAAAACATAAAAGAATTCAATCTTATGCAAGTTAGTTGCATAAACTAACACAATTCGTAACAAATTATATGTAATACGATATAATAGAATCTTTAACAAATTTGTTTATTTAACAGTATCTAGTAAAATTTATTATCACTAAAGGTACTTTTACTATTGCATGACAAACATAAAACAAATATATCAAAGTAAGTATTTAACTTTTTGTCAACGAAGTCTAAAATATACCCAATAAATCCCTTTTACTAATCCGAACATATGTAAATCTATCATACGACACACACATTCTTATATATTGTGCATATAAAATATAAACACAAAATAAATTTCTTACCCTTAAAATTTTGTATTTTTAAAGCAATAATTATGTATACGTAAGTACGTATATAATATTTTTTATTACGCGAGCAAAAATAATTTCGACCAACAAAATACCTATATCAACAATTACGCATTCCGTTGGTAAATAGTTAATATCCTTCTTTTTAATAAAAATTAATATCAGCTAATTTGTTAAAACTAACATATATTATTAACGTTCAACAGATTAGCAGATTACTAAATAATGCTGATTATAACTAGCAGATTTTATTCTTATTAAAAGAAATTATCGAATACTATCATTTTTGTAATTATTACGAAACAAAATGTATTGCACAAGAATATTTTATGACTTGCACTGTACCTTATACTTAAGAAGCATAATTCAGAAATTGATATAAAAGTATTTCATAATTATGAATTCAAACTCTGCTTTTACTTTCTCTATGTTATTAGAAGCTAATAAAAATAATAACACTTTACTTTTAATTTAAATTCTTATTTAGTAGTTCCTTGAAATGCATCATTTGCATTTGCATACAAATGCATTACTCTCTACTAATTTACTGTCTCATATCTATAATTAACTTATTATGCAATTATCTGGTTTTGTAAATTTCATAGAATGCGCAGTTTCTGTAGATACAGTACCAGTTGATGTGAGAGAACTTCGACGTGGAAGAATTACAGGCATAGTTGCAGTTGTATCCAAAAATTCATCATCGTTATCAGAATCAGTATCTTTATTGTCTTTCAATTGTTTCCTTGGTATTCCTTCCTGGATATATTTTTCAATCATCTGCCGATTTTCAATTGAAAGCGTATTGCCATTACTTAATACATATGGTAAACTATCATTCATTTCCTGTTCTTTAGATAATGTTTCAATATACATTTGCTGTAATTCAGCTAATGCTTCATCCATAAAACGTACATTTTGTTTACGATCAGATATAACATTGCCACTGAACCCAACAGGCCTGCATATTTCACCATTGGAATCCGTTTGTTTCCAATTTTCAGAATCTAACACTGGTTTTGTGAAACCTATAGGAAAATTAGATTTCTGATTTATCACATTACAAGATGAACCACATGTTATTTTCTGTCCATTTATTGGATATTCATACTTGTTCATCATCCAGTCTTGAACATAATTTTGATTGTTTTTTATTTGATCTTCTTTAGGTAAAACTCTAGGTATTCCTGTAGTAAACATTTCATTATAAGAAATTGGATGTACATTTTGTATGTTTGTTTGATGTTTCTGTGTATTTATTGGTATTGTATTTGCAAAATTTTGGTGTTCATTTTGTGCTACATCTTTCCATCTCCCTGTATTCATTACAAGCTGACTTAACTGTTGAATTGTTTGTTTTGGTACTGTTAGAGATGTTTTCTCATTATTATTAGAAATACTTCCTAATTTTGCTGGTGTAGATGTATCACAAGGTTTACCAGCTACACAAATAGGTTGTACATTTAATTGTCGCAAACGATCATAGCTTTCACCTTGACCTGCTAATAAATCATCATCTATACTTTTTAAATTCTTTTTATTTGTACTTAAAATATGACAATAGCTCATAAGTTGTTCCGTAGCACGACATTCATTCTCCAAAAATGCTGCGGTTAATATCATTGCAGCAGTTGGTTCTCTTTGTGTAAATAATCTTCTACGTGCATGTAAAATCTGACCTATTGTCGTTTCAAGACGAGCATTTTCTATGTTCTCTTCTAATTGCTTTTCTACTTCTAAAAATTTTTTAGTTTCAAATATCAAAGTTTTTGCATCTACAACTTTTTCTACTTCTCTAGCTATACGTCTTTCAGCAGACGATTGAGTACGAGTTTCTGTAGATATAACAGGTTGTATACCTAACCGTTGTTGAGCTTTCACAAAAGGAGATTGTGATACTGGTCCTAACTTTGACCATATAGTACCTGGTTTCTTAACAGGACTAGTTATAGGAGAAACTACACCAGGTCTTGTTGATATAGTATTTTGATTGATTAATTCAATGTGAGAACTTGGCACTGTACAAGGAACACGACAAGGTTTGGGAGGAACCAAGTCTAGTTTTGGAGGAACAACACCTGGTCTTGGAGGAGGCACTAAAGATGTTATTGTTGGCTCTGGTGGTGGTGGAGGTATTTCAATATCTGCTTCAGAAGTTTGTTTTGTAAGTACAGAAGCATGAACAACTTTTAATAAATCGTCCAAACGATTTTCAAGCCTGTTTTGACGATCTCTATCTATATCCAAAAATCTTGTCACCATATCATTTTGTGCAGCAAGTATCTAAAATGATGCAGAGTAAACAAATATTTGATTAATCAAATTAATACAAAAAAAAAAAATAGTGTCTCACCTTATTAACAACTTCATTTTGAGAATTGATAGCACTTAACACAAGTTGTTCTAATTTTTGAGCTTTCTTTTTTCTCAATGGCACATGTGGAATATTATCTGTATTAACTGCAGTACTTTTTGATTTATTTTCATTTTCTGATGGAATTGGTGAATCCATCAAAAATTCCAATAGACTGTCATCATTATATGTTGCATTATTTGTTATTACAGAGATTTCAGGATTTTGCACTGTTACTGCAGGGTTAGTTTTGTTATAAGTTTCATTCTGTGGTTTATCATCTTTTGACAGACAAAATGCATTATTTAAGTTTTGAGACACATTTGGTGAATAATTTGGAGACAAAGATTCTGTTTGTTTCATATTTATTACAGCAGGCATATGAGTTAATGAACTCTCATGTTGCTGTTTACATATAGCTTCTAAATTTTGTTCCAACATAACTTTACAAGGTTCTTGAGGTACTGCACAATTATTTGAATAAATGGCTTGTTGTAATTGATTTTGCTGCCGAATCATATGTTCTAAATTAGGATGTTGTGTTGTCAATGAATTGACTTGCATTGGCATATTTATAGATTGTGTTATTAATCCTTGATTTAAGTTTCGTTGATTTTGTTGAAGATTTAATTTATTTGCTAACATATTTTGCTGATTATATATATAATTTTGTTGCAAATTTTGATTTTGCTGCATATTCTCCTGAATTATTTGATTTTGTACATTTTGTACTGCATTCTGGAAAGGTACCTCTCCATAGTTATAAGTAGGTACTAAATTATGTTTATAATTTGCATACAATGGTTCTTCTATTGGATAAGAATCACATTGAGTTGATTTACCAGCCACTTGGATTAACTGTTCACCAGTATTAATAGCTGCATCCTTTGTCACAGAAAAAACTTTATATGGTCGAGCTACTACAGTTTCATTTGATTCTGGAGAATCAGGATATTCATTTTCACCTATAAAATAATATGTACCCAAAATGTGTGTTGCTGTGTTTATTTGGTAAATAAAATATAACTCTTACATCCTAATTTCCATGTGGGTGATAATGCTTCTGTACGATGAAGTGATGGTACAGGCTCTTGAAATTTATATCTCATTTGCAAATTTTTACTTGTTTTTATTTCTTTTGGAGGAGATTTAATATTTATTGCTGTATCTAACAAAAAAATGTTTCCCTTTCTTAGTTTTAACATACTTCGAAAACAAATATATTATATATTAAACTATTAATCTTGATAATTAAAATTGTAATACGAAAATAATTAAATAAATAAAAAATATAAATATGAATTCATTAACTTTCTTTTTTAGTATCACTTACCTACAGTGTCTACGCCAATAATATTTTCTTCCATACGTTTGTTTTTTAAAACTTGATCTATTAATTCGTAATACTGTTCTACGCTACTTCGAGTACCAGCTCTTTTAGCTTCGCGGTAACAGACCAAAACCTGTTTCATTCGAGATCGACATTGTTTACTCGATACATTGTATCCTTTCTTTTTCATATAACGTGCAACATTTTCCCAAATAAGTAGCGGCTTTGAAGTATACTCAAGTTGTTTTTGTACTTGTCTATCTGACCATACTGATACCAATAACGATGTACTTTCAGGAGTCCATTTATACTTAATGTTGTCCCCAGAATCACTCATTTCACGACAGTTTATATTTTCTCTTCATTAAATGTTTAGAGTTAATAAAAGATCAAATTAAAATATACCCAGCAAATAATTAAACAAATATGCTACTTATTTTAACATATAATAACAAGTTGCAGTCACATATAAATTTAATTCTATCACGTAACAGCAAACGCTAAACTTTAATATGTACAATTTGCGCAGTCAGATCAACCGACACTAACCGACAATGATTCAAATTTTAAAGTGTGTGCAACAGGTGGAGAAGAAAGATACAATGCGCAGGAGGCATTGAATAATCTTATAGTAGATAGTTTAAATGTATTTCAACATCGCGCACACAAAGTATAAATACTTAAATATATGTAAATATAATGCGAATATTTTGCTTTTTATATAGAATTGTCTAATGTATTATGTATGATTTATATAATAATATTAAGGTTAATATATTTGTTAATATAATACATAACATAAGCATAAAATATATGATTTATAAATATTATGCTTTCCATTTTCATTTATACCAGAATAATATCTCTGCTAATTATATATATAAATCTTTAAAATGTATATTACATGCCTGTAAAAGCTCATATTAACGTTCAAACCAAAAACATATCGAGACTTGCAGTATAAAATCAAATTGGTTATAAAACCATACAAACTTTGATGAAAACAAGTGTCTGGTCTGCTTTTGGCGTCAATTTGTACAAAGTTTGATACATATCTGGCGTTGTATTTTAGTACCAGGTTGGTACCACACTGGCATCAAATGATATTTTAAAATATGTATACATATATAATTTGATATGTAATTAATATTTATAAACATATGTTAATTTGTTTATATATTGATTGCATTTGAACTTTTAAGTATTTAATTTCTTGATCAAATAATGGCTTTCAGCACACAATAATGTATTACTCTTAGTTGATGCAAAAAGTACACTTAGTGGAAAATCTATATGTATATTTTGTATTCAATGATGAAAGGAACGATAGTATTCTCTGGCGGGAAAGGTTTACGTGTGCTTCGTGGTTATACATTGTCTATGAAATATATAACTCTACACGTTTTTTGATACTTGAAAAACATCTTTTGCTCTTTGATTTACAAAAAAAAATTATTTATGTAATAACTGTAGATTATCTATAGTAAAATTGATAGATGTTTGTGAGAAAAATGGTGTTCCTAGAACTTAATATTACGCAATTATTTGAATGAATGTACGATTTATACATATGTACTTAGATTGCACTTGTTTTGAAATTATGGAAAGTGACATAAGAAACAATAAAAAACGGAAATCTACAGAATTAAGCGAATATCAGTCAAAACGTACAAAGGGAAAAGAAAATGTTCACTTTACAGAAAAGGTAAGTGGTTAAAGTAAATTTAATTTTAACAAAATGTTAAGGACAGTACCTTATTTTTGTAGCATTACTTATACTTAAATGCAAATATAAAAGTGAATTTTTTAATACGTAAATTTTATTAAAAAAATTTAATACTATTTCTTTAACTGTAGATAAATATTTTCATTTACAATTGGTCCCAAAGTAGAATGTCAGAGTATTCAATATAAGTTTCACCTTTATGTTTTGTATTTTAAGGAAATATAGGTTAAACAAAATAAATTTAAGTTATGTTGCAGTAGTTTTTTCCAAATATGTTTGCGCAAATATTTTTTATTTATCATATATGGTTATTTAAATAATACAAAAAAAACGAAGAAATAACTAAGTTGTATGTCACAAAAATATTTAAACATTTAATATATGTGTGCAATTTTTAAATTTCTGAAAATTCATGGAAATGTTTTTATGAACTTGATCAGGTTATGTGTGAAGGATATCAGGGATCGAGTATTCGAGAAAAAGGAACATTATTTCTTGAAATTTATCAAAAATAAGTAAGAGTATTCTATCATTGTATCAAATGTTGTAAAGATATAAATAAGTATACAAAATTGAAAATCAAACTAAATTTATACTTTAGATTAATTATCTTTGTGTTCTTAGTGCTTATCATAAATATGCACAACAAGTGTTCAAAAATTAACAGCATTGCTAAATCAAGTTCGCGAGATTACTATACATTCGGAAGATATGCGAAAAGTATTGCCGGTAGGGTATCATACGGACGAGTAGCCAGAAAAAAAAGACATTCATTAATGCAACAAACAAGAAAAAAAGATTTCAAATTGTGAAAAGATATATAATAAAAAAAAATAAGTAGTATTGTTGCTTTTGCAGAAGAGAGTAAATCTAACATTTATGTGGAGAAAGCAAAAAGGACTATATAATATTTAGAGCCGATTATAAAACATAGGGGTTGATTTTTTACATTAATACAGAAGCATGTTATTCTATTGACAGAGTAAGGGAATTGTTATTAATTGATAATATTCTCGATAAAAATAAATATTCAACCAGTTTATTAGCACAGATATTAAAGAAAAATTTAAATTTTATCATGATAACAATCCGAAGCACAGGATATGGATTGTGAAAAAATTTTTAACGTACCATTGTGTAAATGTTCATTATAATTTATTATTAATGTTTAAAGGAAAGGTTAAATATGTAAAAGCTTTTGCATTTTTGCTATGTAAAATAAGAATTAATCATAATATAATATATCTTATTTGTATATTATATTTTTGTTTAAAATATAAAGCATAAAAGATGAGTTTCTGCAGGTATTTGAATATTTTTGTGATCAAATGTATATCACTTTTTAGTTTAATTTATTTTTGTCATTTATACATTATTTCACAGTGTAAAACTGGTAAAATAAAGAAGATTCTTATACGAAATTTCATGTGCCATGATGCTTTGGAAGTAACATTAAATCCAAATGTAAATTTTATTGTTGGTCGTAATGGAAGTGGTAAAAGTGCAATACTGACAGCTTTAACAGTTGGCCTTGGTGCTAGAGCAAATGTTACTAGCCGTGGAGCATCTGTAAAAAGTATTTAAATATTATATGGGGTAACATTTTTTATACTTTCTTTTTTCATAATCTTTTTACATGCAGGCTTTATAAAGAAAGGAAAAAATTCAGCAACAATTGAAGTAACTTTATTTAATAAAGGATCCATGGCGTATAAACCTGATATATATGGTGATTCAATAACAGTTTTTCGAAGTATTGGAAATACAACATCTTACAAGTTAAAAAATTACAAAGGTTTATGGAAACATTATTTTATTATTTGTGTTCAAATTTTATTTATGTCACAGTTCATTTTAAATATATCCTTACTGAATTGTTTTCCATAGGAGAAGTGATTTCAACAAAACGAGATGAACTTGTTAATATATTAAGAACAATGAATATTCAAATAGATAATCCTATTTCTATATTAAATCAAGATATATCGAGAACATTTCTAGTGTCATCAAAACCGGAAGAAAAGTATGATCTGTTTGTGAAAGCAACACTGCTAGACATAATTGGTAATAATTATAAACAAGCTGAATTGATATGTCAAGAAGAATATGAAAGATTGAAACAGTATAACAAAGTATGTTTTTATTATATTTTTAGCAAAAATTATTTCATACATATAATAAATATTTTGTATAGATATTATCTGAAGCTAGAAAGGAGGTAGAACAACTTAAAATGAATATAAAAAGAGCAGAAGAAATTGATAAATTTCGAGATGAAGCAGGTTGTCTTGAAATGGAATTACTTTGGGCAGTTGTAAGTGATAAATATATTTGATTTGCGAAAATTTTATTTAATAATATTATTTTTTAATAAACAGAAAAGTTTACACTTTGTATGTAGGCTATAGCAGAAGAAACAAAATTACAAAACGCTGAAGAAGTTTTTAAAAAATGTGAAGATAATTTAAAGCAACTTCAGAATATGGAATCATCTGCAAAATCAAAAGATGAAGAGATTAATAAAAAAATTCAGTATGAATTCTTAATTACTATCTTTTAGTAGATAATTAAGTATAAAGTGTTTCTGGAAAAGTTAATCTTTATAGTAAAGTTGAATTCATTGTTTAGATAGTGAAATAGAATAAAAACATTAAATGAACATGTAATCAGTGAAAAAAATGTTTAACACGTTGAATGTCGCGCCAGTTTTACAGGGTTTGTCCGTGGCGGCACGATGAATTTTCTATTATACGATACATTCATTGTTGAAATATTACCTACGACAAATAAGTGTAACTACTTTTAGATATTTTTTACTGCATTAATTTCTTCGCACCATTGCATTAACGATGGTAATAATAAAAAATTGATAAGTATTGATATTTTTCTAAATTATGTATTTCTATCAATTTGAGCGCGTCGGTCACCGGTGACCCCCACGGCGGCACCGCCAAGTTGAGTGCCAGTCACCGGTGACCCCCATGGCATTCAACGTGTTAATATTATAATAAGCACTCAACATCTTTATATGTTATATCATTCAATTTTAAGTTATCCTTTTTTTTAAATAATTTTATTTTATTTTTATTTTTAATATGAGCAGAAATGTACTTAAAATATTAATTAAAAGTACATGAATAATTCTTTAGAAACATCTTACAAAGAAGATTTCTTTAATATTCTATTGGTATTGAAATGACTTAAGAACTATCTTTTTCAGAAATATTTTATTTTTAATATATAGCATTTAGGATGAAGCAATAATTTTATTCACTTAGAATATTTTTACTGTTTTAGACACACCATATGTCTGGTTTAAATGTCTACATGTGATTATTTCCGTAAATATTAAAAATATCGAAATATGTTTTAGACAAAAGTTGTGTGGTATCAAGGGGCATGTATGGTTATGATAATTGTTTAACCTTATGGGATTTCTGTGGTGGTTATATTAAAATTTTTAAATGGAACTCTATATTTTTTATTATACATTCTTGTAGTTGACATTAACTTTTTAAAACACTAACATACATATATGTAAACTGCGGGCAGATTAGTTGGTCGAATTTTGTAAGTACATCATGAGGGTTTTAAAAGAAAGTGTTAGTGGGTAGCTGAGTGAGTGAGTGCGAGGATGTAGTGTAACTCTAATACTGGTGGTACGTCAGTTTCAAAAACTAATAACTGAACAACCATTTATGAAAAATAGATGTAAAGGAGTAGTATTTTGAAAATATTTTGATATCAGCTACAAAAATGTATAATTAACATTATAGGGTTCTATTTAAAAATCTTAATGTAACTTCCACAGGGTCTTTCAAGATCATTCCAAAGTCAAACAATTATCATAACCATATATACTATATCATAACTCCCCCTTAATATCACACAACTCTACCTGTACGTATTACCGCCGCTTGCCCTTGGTTTCAGAGATATTCGCGAAAAACTATTGCTATTATTAACATGTATTCTGCCTATAAGTGCGTATGTATCCTTGGCAACGTATGCATCATAGGTTGAGTATAATTGAGGACCTTTCCGGAAAAAGAACCCATAAGCCGAATCGCGATTATAGCTATGATTAAATTGGTAATTAAGTTGATCAATGTAAACTTTGTTGTTTCCACCAAATGTACAATGTAAATTTATTACATACACTAACGATATTTTGAAACTTTGTCCATGAATTGAACAAAAAGGAGTAATTCAGTAATAAGTATGCCAGAAATTCATTTATAATGCACATTTACAAATCAAGTGAATATTTTACAGTGACTGAACTGTTTGAGAAAAGTATAAGGTGATAGAAAATATCATTTTTTAAATGTTAATACTTTAAGTATCCAATTTTTTAATTAAAAAAATCCTTTTTCGGAAATATCCTCAATTGCATGATATTGAATATTTTTTGTGAATGTCTCAAAAGTTAGGTCCGATTACCAATTTTTTCAAAGGAAAATGTTCAAAATAATGTCTTTTGTAACATTTAAATATCATCAAAATCTGAATAGGGAAGGGTCAACGATAACTTCATCATTTCTTTACCTATTTTTTTCTCATTATTTTTATTAATATCGCATTTCTTCAAAATTTGAAATTTTGTTTAGGTTTACTAAATTTTCATATCTCTATGGTAGTCAAATTTTTATGAAAGCGAATATACACTACACTCTCATTTTCTTATTTTTATACCCAAATTCTTAAATCCTTGATTAAACATCTTCCTTTATTTCAATATCTTAAAATACCCTTCTATTTCTACTAATCTTTCTCCTATATGTAGTTATTTGTCCCTGTTTAGTTGCATGCATTATTATTGTCTAAGTAGTATTTGTTGTTATTATCATAATGTGATTTTATAAAAATAAGGTATTTGTTATAATTTTTTATAATTATAGCACAGTTGTTAATACAAATCTGTAAAAAAATGTGAAGAATAAATAAGTGGTTTATTATTATTCAAATATTTTCTAAAATAAATTTCAAATTCTGATATAATAAATTAAAATACAAATTAATTTTGATATTAATAGCAGTTTGTTTTTAAGTAAACTCATAAAATGTAAAAGTGTATTAATTCAAAGGGAACAAAAATTTGTCCCACATAAGTAAACCATTAACAGCTATATCTCTATAAAAGTCTGTATTAAATTACATAACATGAAACAAAAGTTGTAATTACTTCTAATAGCTGTCCATATTATGGGTATTATTATGTAACGGACTGTATATCAATATATAACATATGTTACTATTATCTTCATTATTTTCAGAAAATTACAAGAAGAAATTAAATGTGCGGAGAAAGAAGTTAACAATAATTCTGATGTATATAATAATATAAAACAAGAATATAATGCAAACAAAAATCTTCATTCCACTAAAATTCGAGAATGGCATTCTACCCAAAGTAAAATTAAAAGATTAGAAGTTGATATTATTACACTCCGAAAAGAAATACATCGATTAGAAAGGTTAATATTTTTTACATTTGTACAAGTATCAATTTTATAATGATATTATGTATATGTTCATATTTTTAGTGGTGATAATGCAGAACAAAGTGAAAGAAATCAAATAAAACAGCAGTTAGCTGATTTGGAGCAAAAATTAGATGAAACTCAAGCATTATTACGAACTAAGCAAACTTGTCAAATGCATTTAGAAAGTAATAAAATGCGTCTTATAAAAGAAATACAAGGTTCAAAAATTCAAATCAGTAGCTATGAAAATCGTATAGGTAAATGATTTATCTACTAGCTAAAATTTTAATTAATGCTGTGTTTTGAAACAAAAGTAAATAATATGAGACTAAATGGTTTAATTATATTTAAGAGAAAATCAAGCGAGAGTTAAGTGGGAGAAAAAAATATTCCGATAATGCATTAACTGTATTCGGTCGAAATGTACCACGTCTTTTAAGAAGAATCGACGAAGAGTATAGTAATGGAAATTTTAAACAAAAACCACGAGGTCCACTTGGTAAGATATTAATTAGTTACTTTACTTGGTGTAAATAATTTTTTCATTCAATTTTCATTTGTATTTATATTTTAGGAGCATATATAAAAATGAAGGATTCAGCATGGACTCCTGCTGTTGAACATTTTTTAGGACCAAGCATTTTTGGTACATTTTGTGTAGATAATAGTCATGATGCCAAAATGTTAAATATAATTATGAAAGAAATTTATTTGAATGAAAGAACTCCCCAGATCATATGTAGTAAATTTTATCATACTGTAAGAAAACTACTTTATAAAATTTATACTATAGTGTATTAAATACATCATGCATATTGATTTGTATTTCTAGGTCCATAATGTTCATATGCATTGTGCCAATTCACCACATTATTCTAATCTCCTAGATGCAATGGATATTTCAGATCCCATTGTTGCCAATTGTTTAATTGATCAACGCGAAGTTGAGTGTGTTTTGTTAATTTCAACTAGTAAGGAAGCAGCTGAAGTTATGTCAAGTGCTTTTAAAGTTCCACGAAACTGTAAAAGAGCGTTTACTCAACGAGGTGATACATTTTTTCCGGATCCACATTACAGAAGTTACGGTGGCCCGCGTGATTTAAAAGCTAGATTTCTTCAGGTTTCTGTTACGGATGCTATTAAGTATGATCTGTTCTTTGTGTATTTCTTTTGTTTTTTGTTTTTGCTTCAATATTAAAATTATATTTTTTTTATGAACAGTGCATTGGAAGAAGAGATTCGTACTATAAATAATGAAAAAAATGTTGCTATGGAATCATACAGAACAGCTTCTGAAAAAGAAAAACGTATAAGTTCTGAATTAAGCTGTGTTAGTGCAGAAGTTACGAAACTTCATGCTATTCAAAGTCAGTGCAAGGCGTCAATTAATGATTTAAAGGATAAAATTGAAGTTAATGAAGCTATATCTGTGACTGTATTTGTAAGTGATTAAATACAAATATTGTTTAGTTAATGTTTGAATAACGTATAAATTTGTATTTTATTTTGCACAGAAAAATGAATTAAATGAGTTAGAAAAGAAATTACATCAAGAAAAATATGAAGAATCACGTTTAAATGAAAATGTTCTTGAACTTAAAAAAACAGTCGATTCTTTAGAAGATGAGATTAAACATCACAGAGAACTAAGACAGAATTTAGATTCAAAAATTAATCCTTTAAAGGTATGTTAAAATTAACAGTTGTTTTAAATACATATATTTGTATGTATATTAAATATATGTTATATTTTATGAAGGAAAGTATAAAGGAGCTGGAAAATGAGAAAGAAGTGTTGTATGCAAGGAATCGTCATGCTGCAAAAAGATTACAGACAGTAGATTACAGCTTCCAAGCTTTACAGGCTGCAACAGTAGAATTTACACAACAACGAAGATGTACAGAAAAAGCAGTATCTGTTGCTACAAATCGATGTGATAGGATAAATACAGAAAGGTTAACAGATGAAATCAAATACAAATAGCATGTTTTAAATATGAAAAATATAGAACAATATAAAATACAATGTACAATATTAAACATTTAGAGATTCTGATATTAAATAATTTCATATTTTTACAGATCAGTTAATGAACTTGAAAGATTATTTAATGATATAAAAAATAAAATTCGTGAAATAGAGCGACAGTTTGGTAGTATAGAAGAACTACGGAAAGAATTAAAAAAGAAGGAAGCAAAACATGGTAAAGATATACATTTGGTTTCCAAAATTGAGAAAAATTATCAAGTAAGTTAAAAAATTTCACATTTTATTTGTACTTGTAATTAAAGATTTATTCAAATATTTATTCATATTTGTTATACATTATAGGTACATCTAAGGCGGCTAGAATCTCGAAAAGAATCATTTTTTGAAATGAAAAATAAATATGGAGAAAATATCCAAAATTCATTTTCAAACGTGCTTGCTTTACGAAATAAAAAAGTATGTATAGGTTTTTTTTAATTAACAGAATGAATAATTATCTATAGAGACATTGCTTTAATTCAACTATCATCCTTAGGGAACTATAACTATTGATCATGCACGAAAAGTACTTGAACTTGAAATACATTCGCCGAACGATGATAAGAGACCGATGAATGATACAAGATCATTATCAGGCGGTGAAAGGTCGTATTCAACTGTTGCTTTTATTTTAGCACTTTGGGATTGCACTGGTTTACCTTTCTATTTCCTCGATGAATTTGACGTGTTCATGGTATATACACAGAAAAATTTTTTTTTTTTAACATAATACTTAATGTCGAACATAACATTTGTTATTATTCTTCAGGATAAAGTAAATCGACGAACTATAATGGATATTCTTTTGGAGCACACTAAAACACATCCACAAAGTCAATTCACATTTTTGACCCCTTTAGATACGTCTAATGTTTTTGTAGATGATTACGTAACAATTCATCAGTAAGTTCAGTTCAAAAATACAATAAAATTTGATAATAATGTTATAACGCAATTTAAAAATAATAAAATTATATTTTTAAAATGTTATTTAGAATAAACTAAATGATTTTTATATGATATATTTAATAATTTTCAGGCTAGAACCACCGGAAAGAGGAAGTTAAGAATAAGAAATATGATACAGGCCAATATTTTGTAAAAATATGATTTTTATCATTACTTAAAAACTTTATATGAGATTCATTAATATAGTTTATCTTGATTAAAAGACAAAATATTCGTAGTATTTTATAGTATTACCGTTAAGAATGTGATTTATATCTATTAAGATTAAGTGTTATCAGGAGTACAAAAACATACTATAAAGATAAATTAGCTAATCTGCATAAACTTTCGATGTTAGATTAAGCTCTAAAGTGTTCTTAAAAGTATATATTTTTGTATGTGACAGTAATATATCTGTAATAATAGTTATTTTACACAAAGTTTATTCAGTACATACAGTATTAATTCATATAAAATTTTCAAACTAACCTTAATATAATTTAAAAAAAATATATTTTATTTAACAGAATGGTCTGTGAATTTATCACTATGATATTTGTATTGCTTCTGAAATCATATTTTAAAGAAACGTAGTTATTTCAAATAAAAGTTTGTTGCTATTAAACGAAGAATTTATTGGTGTAAAATACATTTTCAAAAGTACACTGTTTTCCATAAAAATCTAGAATTATCTTATATTTTTTAATTAATAATATTCAATCTTCTTTTCATGAAACCTTGTGGTACATAGAAAACTAAAAAGTTATACACTTCGTACAAGTTGTATATATACGTACTGTGATATTGTATAAAAACACCGATAAGAGTGTTTTATCTCGCAGAGCATATGTTTAACCGTTAATTTTTATCTACTTCGAACTTATATTTGCCACTAATATGCGGATATGTCACCATTCTGTACTTTCTAGATAATTTGATGTAAATAAAAATTGATGATCAAATGCGTGTGTTTATTTTGATAAAGACCAATCATTATATAAAATATGAAATATGAACATAATATTCATACAAACATTTGTTTATGTTAATGTCTGAATGAAATGCATCAGAGTTATATACAGTGGCGGACAAAAGTTTAAGATGAGAAGACAATGTAGTACATAGCTTTACGGTCTACAAATATTGTCTATACATTCATTTTGATTGTTATTATGGTAGAACATTATTTATTGATTAGCATAGAATGCAAATTTTGTTTATCATGCTATTCCTTATAAATTAGTTCATTTAATTTCGTCTTAAACTTTTGTCCGCTACTGTACCAATGATTACCACATGGATTGTACTTTAGATATAAACTAACCCTTTGATAATGAGATCTATATTCCATACAGATCATATATTTATGTACATATAACATAGATTATTTACATAATTGATTTCATAATTTATCAGTTTAAAATTAGGTACTTAAATATTTTACTTTTGTATTAATAGAGAAGCAGACCATTATTTTCTTATGGGTATTAAAATTTTAATCAAGACATTTGATTGTCTATAAGATTTCTGTGTGATAGTGGTTAGCATCAATAAATTATATTATAATTAAACATTAAAATGATTCGTGTTGTTATGTTCTATTTAATTTATCATTTCATACAGAGAAAAAGTAAGGAAACAAAAATATATAAATTTTGATATGGATACATGAATTATTGTTCGATACATTTCTTTGTTCAACTTTTAGAAGCAACTGTATATTACATATTGTGGTAAGCAGTTTTTGGACCATCTTAATACCAATCATTCTATTAAAGTTGTATACAGAGTGGTCTTTCTAACTAGAACTGAGTAACACTACTTTTTTAAATGGAATCTTTCGGTTTTTTTCATAAATTCTATACGATATAGCTAAACACGATAGCAACTATGTGTTTACAATAAATTTAAAATAATATTACATAACAGTGAATTTTTAAGGAAAGTAAGGTACCTCAAAAACTGTTGAGTTTTCAAACTTTCGCCCATATATTTCGTACGTAAAGTAACGCAAAAAATCAATTTATGAAAAAAAAATCCTAGGGCTCTGTTTAAAAAAATAGAGCAACTACACCAGTGCACGTATGAAAACAATTTTACAATTATGTGATAAAGTCTGTTAAACACTGCAATAGTTTCTTCTATAATTTTTCTTTTCAAATAGGAGAAGAGTTATAGTTCGTTTCAGTTACTAGTACACCCCTATACCTATATCAAACTTATACAAGAATATGTAATGCAAATAAAAGAAACAGTGTGAAAAAGATGCTTATTGTGTATATACATTTATTTGATAACAAAAAATTATCAAGTTCTGAGCATTTATTTATTAAATCGTTTTGCAGTCAATTATGAATTTTATGGACAATTAAACTTATAAGTGCATTCCTGAAAGAAGATATGTCAGATTGTAAGTGGATCAAGGTTTGCACCATTGCATTGTTCGAATCTGGTTTGCTCGGAGTTCCCGATTAACGCAACGGCTCGTATCAACGTGCAGTACGCACGAAAGGCCACAGTGCGTATGGGGCATGGTTGTATTGTGTAACCAGCAACATTGGCACTGGCAGAGAAAGTGTTGAAGACCATCGTCAGTGAATTGTTAATGAAAACCAGCCTCCTTAACGAGCGATAAGAACGATTGAAAGTGCAAGTATAAAAGCCATATTATTACTCATGTATTTTCTTTTACAATGCCTGGTCACACCTTTATTTGCTATACATTCTATAACCCTCTCATACTCTTGTCTATATCGCTTTCTGTTTTATTCTGATTTATAAAATAAGTAAACGTGAATTAAAAATTTTATAACATACTTCTTTGCTTCTTACATTACAAATTTGAGGCGAGTTATAGAATTAATATTTGTTGCAAGTATAATATGCTTTATACATATGGATACTTTGAAATTGTTAAGTTCCTTAAACTACATATTAAAAAGAGTAATTGTTACATACATATGATACTCCATATGATTCTACTTCACTGGCACGGTTCACAGAAGTTTGTTATACAACAGGCATTTGTGAATCGTCTTGATGTTGAAAAAGTGTAAAAGAAAGGATGTTAAAGGTATGCAAAAGCAGAACAGCGTTAACACTAGATTTACGGACATTTCTTGTATATCTATTTCCGATATACATATACTAAGGAATGAGGTATACATCAAACAGAATTTGAAATTGCAGAACTGAGAGGGAAATAGATTTGGGTATATTTGTATCGCTTCATCAATAAAGGTTAGCAAAAATTGCTAAGGATAATAGTAACTGTTTTTGCAAGTTTTGCTAATGAGATCCGAAACTCGTCAAATTGACGGGTCACGTAAACCTAGTGTTAAAAGACAAACACAACTGTTTCATGTAGTTGCTAAAAAAACCAATACTTTATTTGACAAACATTATTCCTAAGGACAACAGATCAGGTTCAGTGAATGTAGGCTTGAGCTGGAGCGGCGTAGGCGAAGGGGGCTGCGGCAATTTTGGCAACGGGGGCGGCATAGGCGACTGGAGCGGCGGGGGCGGCGTAGGCAATCGGAGCGGCAGCGAATTTGGCTACTGGAGCGGCGTAGGCGACTGGAGCAGCAGCGAGTTTGGCTACTGGTGCGGCGGCAACGAGAGGGCCAGCTGCCTCCTTGCGGACGACGGCGTTGAATCCGTTGACCGGGTCGGCAGTGTAATCCACGATACGTCTGGTTCCGTCAGCCTCGAGAAGGGAGTAGCTGCCCTGGACAACGTCTCCGTCACGGGTTTCCTGTTGGCTCTTAGCGTCACCGGTTAGACTGTCGTGCACATCGTAGGCGTAGCTGTATTGAGGATGAGGGTCGAAGTCGGCGTCCACTGCTTTGGCTACGGGGGCAACTACCGCCTTGGCCACGGGAGCCGCCACTGCCAATGGCGCGGAATAAGTTAAGTGTGCAGCCGGAGCGTAGGACAGAGGAGCCGCTGCAGGCACTAGCCCAGCGCTAGCTGCTGCTACGAGGGTGGCGAAGGCAATAAACTGCGAACAGATTGTTTTTTTCGTTACTGTTAGAATTTACTTTGCTACTGCGTTCATCAAACATGTAAACGCGATTAATTATGAATTGACTAATGTAAGCAGAGTTATGTTACAGTGGCTTGGCGTACGTGTTCTTCAACTTCTAAGGTTCTCGAATAGCCGACGAAAGCGGCGTTTCCAAATCGTACACGTAGGGTTATCGAAATTGGAAACGTAGACGTGCGTTCTACTTTCAACCGTGAGTGCAGAATAAAAAGATACCAATCGAAAATATACCGGACTGTTCTTAGCCGTTCAGAAAAGAGAGAAATAAAGAAAAAACACAAATTATGATTGCTCCAACTTGTGCATTAACAGAGAATGAAGTATACATAAACAAATAAGAAATTAATATGAAAAATTTTGTTGCCGCGCATCGAAATAAGCCTTGATAATTAAGAGAGAACTTTAAAGATGTCCTCAAAGCAAGTTAGGATTATTTCCAAATTCTTAATACCTTGAAGGCCATTGTAGCTCGCTTGATTGGTAGATCTCTCGATCTGTCTGTCTGTGATGTGAATGATACTACAGACGGGTGGTTTTCGGCTTTTATACCTCGCGACCAGGACCCACGAGCATGCTGACGTAACTGGGTGACGGTACCTTCGACGGTCACCCGATTTGCGGCTGCAGAGTGGCACAAAATTGAGCAAGAAATCGGACCACGCCCAATACGAACAATTCGATCAGTAACGATAGCCGTTGGACCATCGTGAATACCATCTCTGTTGACTAGGCCATGTCCTTGCCACCAGTTACTTAATGTTTCCCTGGACTTTTCTTTCAGGAAAATATATTATCAGTTTCCCTTTCTTTACTTTTTTACCTTACTATTTGTTCGTCGGTAGTTTAAACAATTTATTTTTACGTTTTTTCATTTGTGTTATTGCGCTTTTTCATTATATTTATTAATAGCAAATAATTTTAGAAAGGTTATTACTAAATATTTATTAAAGCTCTTTTTTTAAGTACTTTGAGAATTTATACAACAAATGCTTAAAGACTTATAAATTGTTTATCTATTCCAGTATATATCTTGTTATTAATTAATTAAAAAAAAAACAAGAAACATTGGTTTAGTAGTTTAGAAAGAAAATTTGTGGTATACGCGTCGGTGTTTAAGATGTTTATTTAATGCCCATATGATTCGTTATTTGGATTTCATGTGTTTAATTTGTATCATAAATCTTCTGGACATTGTATAAGTTGCTACAATTTTTTAATCAAGTAGTTGAAATGAAAATAAAGTAATTAGTACTTTCTTTTATCGTATGCATGAATTTAGATTTAATGCATAAACGTTTAGAAATAAATTTAAAATAACAAAAAAAATGTAATATTTACGAACTTTTTAAATATGAATTTATTTTTGTTCTTTGTAAATGTTAATACATATAAGTAAAATAAAATTTGATAGATATAGTTTCACGATGCTAATACCAATTACCTTGTTGAAACATAAATTTGTAAAATATTTAATGCTAATTGCATTAAATGATTTGTTTATATAAGATCTATTTTTATTTTGGTAATATTATAATTAATTGGATAAGAAAAATGGTAATAACAACATGCTTAGTTAAGTAGAAAGACTAAAATTATTGATTAAAAGTTTTGACAGATGAAAGATAGTAAACTTGTTTAAGCTTCTTTTTTCTTTATTTCTTTAAAAAAGAATTTATAATAAAATTGGGTTAATATAATTTTATTATATCAATGCTAATTACAATAATTATCGTATTGTGATAGTTATCATAATGACTAAATATTATTTTATTTTTTATTTGTTTAATTAATATTTATAAAACTTTCAAATATGCCGATTTTGAACAAAATTGAGGTGCTTCGTAAATTTAACAAGCTATCAACCAATACAAGCATGTACTTACTTTCCTATAAGGAAAGTAAAAGTGAAGAAGAAAACGTGCACGTTATATTATCGTAATTACAGTTCACTTTTTACAATGACCTTGCAGAATTTTAAGCACAATGTTCTGATCATAATAAGTCGTATTTATTGAGGTGTCAATACTAGTTTTAAACTTACCTGCGTATAGTTATTTGTCGTAATTCCTCTAAACTTACACGTACACATCTAATGGAAGATTAACAACTTCTTCTTTTATGTTAACTCAAAAAATTTCATTTCTTTTTATATATTATTAAATAATTAAAACTGAAATAAATTTTGTAGATTATTATTAATCATTTGTTTTCAATTATAAAAGCATTTAATTATAAAAAAAAATATTTATATTTAATGTCTATTTTAGATCATAATATATTTTTGGACTCACAGACATTCATTCTCGGTTGTTCATTCAAAGATTTTCTCAATAAATTTGATTGCTATATTACAATATGATTAATTTATTAACATATAAGATACCATGAACGTTAATAATTGTACCATTTGCATGAAGCATTTTATAAAATAAAAACATTATACCACGTATAAAAGTCATATAGTGTTGCATAAATAAGACAAAATATTGTAGTTATTAAAAAAGTATAAGATATACTATTCGTTGAATTGCAATTGGTTTGATAAAGTTGATGAAACAATAATACAGTGAAAATGTATTGAATGTTTCGTTATTATAAGTATTTAAGGTACGTTTTTTTTTAGAGAGAAAAGAAGATATGGACAATAATTATCATACATAAAATACTTGAAGAGAAATTTATTATAAATCAGTGATGCAAAAAATTGTCCAACGACCTTGAGTTCTTCCATAATTGGTAGAATCAACTGGTTTTTCACGGTATGAAAAAATAAGAAGAGGGCGAGATTACATACCGGTGATGTAAGAAGTTAATGACGTAAGACTGATCAGATTTTACTCAATTAATGGTATATATAGAACTTTTTATTGATACTGTTTTTGCTGATCTTCTTTAATGACATAGTCTAGGTAGCGTCCATTTCTCTTTTTACCTAGACATCTAATTAATACCATAAATAGTTCAAATTCTAATATTCCAACTGGAATATCATGCTTCATATGTATAATAAGTAAAATAAAATATATTTTTCAAGTGACAAAATGCCAATCCTATCGATACATGTTATTGTTAGTTTACCAATTCAAGAGTTACACGTGTTTTGTATTATATGTGCACAAAATTTCTTACAAAACATTGTTTTTTATACATGTATTTATGTATTTCTGTACAATAAGATAATATTCTAATTAAATTAAATTAAAGAAATTATCAATAAATTATGAATAAATAAAACTTCGTAAGTAATTAATTATAATTACTTATTATTAATTTTTATCCATGAATTAAAATATTACATATCGTATCAATTAAGTAGCTGTTCTAAGGAAAGTAACAGTCTATGTTGAAATATAACGCATAAACACTCTTTCGGGAAGTAATAATAAGAATAATAAAAATAACAATTTTATTTCATCGTATATTAGAAATGAAAGAATGATAAAATTTCTCTGGAAGAAAGTTTCGTCGTTGAACAAATGAATTAGAAGTAAATTAAACAAACTCAAATTTCACTACATCTCATTGCTATTCGTTAAACTAAAAATAATTCAACATTTTGATGTAATGTTGCGGCTGTGCCAAAAATTCTTTGTTCGCTCAATTAACAAGGTGAACGAGTAATCCGGCGCGGAAAGAGCAGGAATAGGAGACATTAAAATTCCAACGAGTAGTGCGCAACAAGTGCGGAAGACCTAAATTCGAGTTGTGACATTGATTTCACACGAATTACAAAGACGTGATAGCGTTTCGGGCAGGGCTTTGCCGGGAGCCGCTGAAGGCGGAGGTCTCGATTCTGGATCAGGATCGGTATAGTTCTCAGATGGCCCGGGGCTATCGATTCGGCCTGGTCCGCCTATTTTTTCTTTATGAAAGTGCTCCACTTCTGTTTGCTGGTAACGTTAGATATGACGCAATGATCAAGGTAGATCGGGATCCAACACGCTAGCTCGACACGTCTCACATGAAAGTTTTGCGACCAACTGCTATCGATTAGTTCTGTCCTCTTCCTTTTGTTTTTTCTTTCTTTTACGGGTTTCTTTTAATTTGACGCTTGGAATTTGGAGAAATTTAGAGAATCAATTTGCAGCCCGTACCGTTGAATTTTAACGAGCACCACTGGATCGACAAGAAATACCAACGTTTTCGAAACGTACGTAGTTGGGTAAAGTTTAACGTAAGAAAAGTTTTTAGGTGTTACGGAGAATAAGATAAAATTTAATTTGGAATGATTAGGTGTTAATTAGTTTAATTTAGATCCTTGATAAAAGCTAGAAGGCTTTAGTAAGTGTAGTAGAACATTGATTATCTAAATTAATTGGGGGACAGATTTGTTCGTATAAATAATTCGGTTTGAAAAAATAAATTCTTGATTATGTTGTGAAGAAAACAGAAATTAAATTATTTTCAAGTATGAATCATTTTATAAAAAATATTTAGAAACAAAATAAATACCTACTAAAAGAAAAGTAGTATAAAAATAAACATTTTTAGGTACAAACATTTAAATTGATACATGCATGACTCAATTTATATCCGGATAATTGATTATTCAGGTAATCAAAATTCGGAGATTCAACATCCTACTGTAAATTAAATTAAGATGGTTGACTTCATAAGATGTTGAATTATTCTAATATTAAATACTATAGCTTATGACGCTGAAGTTTGTTATTACTTTATCTATGTTATAAATATTGTAGAAATTGTTCAGGTACATGAGGCATTAGCATTGTTTCTTATATGCTTTTTCTAATTTACATTAAAAAAATGTCCTATAATAAGATAAAGCATTGTAGAAACAGAATTCATGGTTAGTAATATTTGTGGTTGAAAATAATTAAAAACCAAAGGAAATATTCTTACATACAGATGTAAGAATGACGAATCTAAGTAAAAGTCAAATGTAATATAACCCAAGCAAATTAATGTTACATTATATGATCACAAAGTTATTAATCATAAAAAAAAAATGGTGGAAATTAACATAGATTACCAGCTAAAATAGTTTTAAAAATATCAAAAATAGAATAAACCTGTATTATGACGATATTTGGGAAAGATTGTACAATTCCGATTGAACAATATAAAAGTTGTTTTATAATATCATGTGAACAGTAAGAATTTTCCTAAAACCACATTGCTGACAGAAAAAATTGTTAAAAATATTTATACTATTTTCTTATGTATTCTTCGAGTAAGTAATTCTCGATAATTACTACTTTAGTGTCAGGTACATGTAAATTTTTATAAAGGTTAATTTTTTTATCGATGGTATCAATCATTGACAACACATACATCGATGCCTAGTCCTTAATTTCTAGCCTGTCTGTCACGAGATAAAAAATATGATCAAGGGTGAGCATGTAGTGGCTTACAAGCACTCCCATGTACGGGCCAAGTTCAAGTGCGGTAACGCTGATGCGATCTGCTACCAAACTTTGAAAGTCCGACAAAACCTGAGAGCAATTTGGAGGGGAGCATAATGGTAACAAGCCGATTGCCGGTATATAAAGCAGTCCGAATAAACGTTGGGCATCATTAGTCGCTCAGTCGATCCAAACCAACCAAATCTTCTCAACAATGGCTTTCAAGGTGGGTAAAGGATCTAACGGTTTCTAACTTTATAGTTAGTAAGAACGATAGATTCGGAGTTTAAACTATATCCAAGTATTGTTAAATATAACAAGAAACTAAACACTTCTTGTTACTAAAAATCAATCTATTAATCACTATTTATTCTTCCAGTTCATCGCCTTTGCCGCCCTCGTGGCCGCTGCCAATGCCGGACTCCTGCCCGCAGCCGCTCCCCTGTCCTACGCTCCAGCTGCGCATATCGCTTATTCTGCCCCGTATGCAGTGGCTGCCCCTGTAGCCAAGGCAGTGGTCGCACCCGTGGCCAAGGCGGTGGTAGCTAAGACAGTCGATGCCGACTATGATCCTCATCCCCAGTACAGCTATGCGTACGATGTGCACGATAGCCTGACCGGTGATTCCAAGAGCCAACAGGAAAGCCGTGACGGAGACGTTGTCCAGGGTAGCTACTCGCTCCTCGAATCTGATGGAACTAAGCGTACCGTCGACTACACCGCTGACCCGGTCAACGGATTCAACGCTGTCGTCCGCAAGGAAGCTGCTGTTGCCGTGAAAACCATCGCTGCAGCACCTGTTGCCGCTGCTCCAGTTGCCGTGAAATCCATTGCCCACGCTGCTCCTCTGGCCTACGCTGCTTCTGCTCCAGTCCTGGCTGCACCAGTTGCCAAGTTCGCCACCCCTGTGGCTCACGCCCCAGCCATCGCCTATGCTGCTCCAGTCGCTAAGGTCGCAGCACCCTATGTCGCCCATGCCGCCCCCATCGCCTACTCTGCGCAACCTGCCCACTACACTTATGCCGCCCAGCCAGCCCACTACACTTATGCCGCCCAGCCAGCCCACTACACTTACGCCGCGCAACCAGCCATTGCCAAATACGCTGCTGCCCCAGCTCTGACCTATGCCGCACCGGCCCACTACCTCTAAGCGTTACTTGTGTCTTGCCCGCGATGTTATCGACTCAGGCTAAACCTTCTTTATTTATTTTTTTTTAGCAGACTTGTTTGTGACCGATTAAATTCGTTACAAATTTATTTTAAAGCGTTCTGTTTCCCCCTTTACCCCATTTTATCAATAATCCATTGCTATTCCTTGTTCACTATACATTATTTAACGTGTTTCACATTATCGCCGTAACTATTCGTTACTATCATGGCATTAGTACAAATTGCTATTTTAACATTACTACGCTTTAGGTGAACTATTGCTATTCAATTATTATTATTCAAGTGAGATAATGTAATAAGAAAAGTAAAGAAAGTAGAATGAAAATTGAGGAAAGCAAGAATAGTTTAAAAGGAACTGGATTAAAATTACTAAATATGTATCTGGTTTACCTTGTACGAGAACCTGAGTAGACAGAATGCAGTTGCTGGAATAAGGAATAACGTGATCGCTTAACCTTGAGCACAGGGTAGCGTTTCGATTTTGTACTGCTCAATCATCAAGTTATTTCTGGTGGTCACCCGGACTGACCCACTTTCTCTACTTTCGTGTTCTTTCTCGAACGCTACGCAACATGTGAAACACTGTCAAATTTCTACGCCCTCTACTTCTCTCGTGCGAATTGTTGCGGAGGGTCACGCCCATCGTCGAAAACTGGTTCGGAGAAAATACTGGCAGAAGTTACCCGACGTGTTTCAATTTAGCAACTTTTTTATTTATTGATTTTTTCATTCAGTTTTTATCAATCTGCTAATATAAAAACTGGTTATATCAAATATTAGCATAATATTTATCTGGTTCAACAAAGGATGGTATTTCATGTAAATTATGAAACATTTCTGGTGACAATCATAAGGTGAATTTAAATGTAAATAAGTAAGTGTTATCGAAAAAGAAACGAAAACTGAAGAATTTCGTAAGGCTATAAATGTATAGCAAAAAGAAACATGATAACAAAGAAAATGGACAGTCCATGTATGCGACAAAATTACAAGACCGAACCATTACCAAGTAGAGAAAGGCGTCCGAATTCCCGTCTTCGATTTAAATTATTGCGTAACAAAAGTCAGCCAGAATGATAAACTTTTTCGGTAGTGGACGCACAGTGAACGTGTTTTGGATTCTTTCTGCAGCAATCCACGTAAGTTGTTGAATAGATATAAGAAAAAATTGTTGCAAAGAAAGGCGAAAGGAAAAGAGCTATAAAAAATTAAAAGTTAATAAAATATTTTATTTTACGCAGCAGCATACATATCTATTTGATAGCATATATTGTTACCTCTGCAGTTATTGATGTTTTAATAGTTATGATGCTTTAATTATACAACTTTGGCTATAATTTCCAGTTAACAACAAATCTTCTGTTGAACTGAAGATATATTTTATATTTTCATTCTTCATTTTGTCCTGGAAACTTGTGAAGCACACAGTACGCTCCAGGACACTCGATTGTTTCGCAATTAATTGCGTTACGTGATTATAACATGATAATTTATGCACGCGGTCAGCCAAATGAGATACCGATTACGTACTTTAATTGTTTCTGGTGGTAAAATTGTTGTATTTAAATGGGGAAAAGTGTATTGAAACCACGAAAGACGTGTTTTTGTAATCGACGCATCCATTTTTCATTGTTGTACGTGCACAAACGCCTTGTAACCTTTTTATCTAGAGAAGAGAGACATACCTCAGTCAGGATAGCACCTGCAGTTGCCTCTACTGTTTACGTGACTTGATTATCAATTAGCAATTGATTGCTCGCAATGAGGTATCGGGACCGCAAGCTTTCACATTCGTTTTACAATACAAATCTATCTACGATTAAATCTATCGAAAGTTACACTAAAACCATTCTGGAATTCAATTTACGTGATGACAATAATTATTGAATAACTGTTTTTGGAATTATTGAAAACAACGTTTGCACAAAAATTTCTATAACGTTACATGTGAACTTTTTATACGATTATTATTAAAATTAGTTTTGGCCTTTTTTTCTAGTAAAATTATCTTAATTTAAATCATAGGTTATGCTCCGCGACGTAATGTAAACTGAATTTATTATTAAACGTTTATTATATAATGGTGACAATTATTAACGCATTAATCATTCAGATTAGATAATCGTTTTTTATTGCATTTACATTTTTCACAGCAAGATATTCTGATATATCGATCTTATCGTAAAATAAATAGATACAATAAATTATATTCTTAGGTTTCATACTATCGTATTTTCAATTAAAAATATTGTTTGAAATCTGTTTAAAAACACCTATTCAACTATGTATGTATATGTACACGTATGTTTCTTGTATTCCACTTTTTAACAGTTAATGTAGAAATTATTATAAATAAATATTCATTAAAATATACTTTAAGGAAAAGTAGAACGATTAAAGTAAAAGTACATGCGTACAAACTAAATACGAATGAAATTAATTTTGAAGCATGAAACTAATGATATTACGAGAGTTCAAAGTTCAAAGAAATCTTCTTTTCTTTTTTCTTTATTGTTAATCAGTATTGTATATACATGAAACGCGTTTAATATTATTTTTAAAATTTTTCAAATCAAGTAAATTTCACTGAAGCACTGCGTCACACTTTTCATTTTGAAACTCGCCGTAGCAATAATTTCGAGCGTTTTCGTCTTTACGCAAATATAAACTGTTTTCAAATACAGCCCTAACGTCGCAAAAGTACGTTGAAAACCCACTCTACTATTTAAAAGAGACCAAACTTGACAATAAAATCTAAATAACCAACTAAATTTGTCGCTAATTACCACGACGTCGATGCAACACAAAACCCAGAAGAAAAAAGTTGCTTCTTATTTATTTAGTTATCAAGTTACTCTAAACACTATTAAAAACTTCGTTGTGTAGATTCTTTCTTATCGATATATCGTCAGGTCGTTAACAAACGGAGTAAGAAATACCGAGACAAAGTAATTTCGTAGTTTAATTGACTCGATAAAGGGACACGAATTTGGGTTTCGCCCGCAAGCGATTCATTGTCCATTTGCTCGAATTCTTTCCGTAACCGGTCTGGCAAAAGTGAACCGGTTTCTTGTACAGCAAACTACGTAATACGGGACTCGATTACGAGGGGCCACATCGTGACATTGGGCGCGGTACTTTGACGGCCGCGGCTGCAGCCCTGGTTTATTCGGTGAAAGTTGGGCAGTACGAACAGGTATGTAACCGATTCAATAAAATCAAGACCACCTGAGTCCTTTCATGCTTGGTCAAGGGCTATTGGGATATTTTATTTCTTATCATCTTGTTTTGTGTCAATAATTTTATTTATTGTCATTAATTTAGACATCTTCTTTCTAATGTTTTATTACTTTACTTTTTGTTAATATTTTATGATTTTGTTGTTTATCGATGTTCTATAATTGTTTCTGATTTATTATTTTATTCATTTTTACATCACCGTTTTGTCATATAAATGTATTATTTAACACTAAAATTACCGACAATTAAAGTACATTTATTTGCAGCAAGGAAATAAAATTGAAAATTATGTGAAGAAATACGTAGCATGAAGAACAAATAAATGTTTATTTATAGTTTTCACAGGAAATCATAGTAAGTTTACAAAAATGTATCGTAATGGATTCATAATTACAATTACGAAAAATGACTAATTAGTCATTCTATAATTCTAGCGTTAAGAATATTTGTATTTAGTGTAACATAAAAAACAATTGTTTGTATCCACATAAAATTAACATGGATATTGAACATGTTATTTAAATATTTTGATATCTGAGTATATGTGTAAGTTTATCAATTAATTGCTGATTGTTAATGTGATAAATGCTAAATATTTAACAAATATATATGTGTTTTGAAGCTAAGAAATATAAAATGTGCTGCAGATATTACATTAACTGATATTATTACAATTTGTAAACTTATTTTTATAATATTATAATTCTTGATTAAAATAATACTTTGTACATTTGAAAACTTTCAATATTTCTTTATTTATCTAGAAAGAATCTGAAACGTTTTTATTAGAGCTACGTCGAAACCTAATTTATAGTTTCGCGAAATCCGAATCTGAAATTTTGTGACATCTCGAAATTCGACACTTTCAAATCTTTAAATCTAAATGTATTTACATTTTCCTTATGTTTTTAAGAAGTATTTTGTCAAGAGTATGTTTAAAACGATAACAAATTCCTTTTATGGAAAATTAATTCATTTATTGAATATAATTAAATGGAACTTAAACGTATTGATATAAGTACACTTTAAATAAATATAGAAGGAAAAAGGTTTCAGAAAGTAAGTATTTTTAATACATTTAACGTATGAAATTATGGGGTTTCGAAGCATAAATCTAAAAACGAATAAATTCGTATAAGTAGGGGAGAAAGTGGGAATATGAACCGGGGTCTTAACACTAAATTTAAGGACATTTCTTGTATATCTACTTCTAACATTCATATATTAAGGAATAGGTATACATCAAAAAGAATTTGAAATTACAGAACTAAGACGAAAATAGATTTGGGTATATTTGTATCGCTCCATTAATAAAACCCAGCAACAATTGCTAGGTATAATAGTAATTATTTTTGCAAATTTTACTCATGAAGTCTAAAACTAGTAAATTGAGGGGCCCGTAAACCTAGTGTTAACACTATTCCTACCACAACCGGTCAAATTACCGTTTTTAAAATTTCGATTAGAATTTCATAGATGCAACGTAATTGAATCGCCTTTAAACTTTAGACTTTTTCTCAAATATACGTATAATACATTTTTCAATATTTACTTTTTTTTCATTGTTTATTTTTTGAGAAAAATTTGTGGTCTGCCTTACGTAGGGATGTCGCGGTAGGAATACGTATACGTGAAGTGTCGGTAGGAATAGTGTTAATATGGACCAGGTATTTTTTTTCTATGATAATTACTGTAATACGTCAATAATTAATAAAAACACATCAACTAATATCCCTTTGCGCCACTAGACAATACCAATACAATTAGCATATGTAGTGCAGCCAATAAGTGAAAGTACTTTTTTATCCGTTGAGAAAGTTTTTAAAAGAAGTTTCATTTGCTTCTTTTTTTATACTATTTGAAAAATGTAAAATGTTTGTTATAGACGTACAATTATCCATGAAATTAAGCTTCAAAATGTTCTACTTAATTTTACGGAAATATTTCTGTTATACCAAAATATTTATAATTCTATAAAAGGCTGGAGGTGGTAATAAGGACCATGGCGATCCAGGGTCCATATTACAATCCCTCCTGTTTCATAGAGATTTATTATTTTCTTTTTGTTTGAAGGTGTCGCGTTGTGTAAAGGAAGTAATTAAGCAAAAAAAAAATAGGGGCCTGAAACAAAAATGGTTCCCAGAAAATATGACTAATGCCACAAACATAGCCAGTTTAGAAAGACTGTTAGTGACTTTTATTAGATTTTACACTAGCATTCCTTATTTTCTTTTGTTTTTTCATTATTATCACTAAAACATAAAATCTGCAAGAAAAATTAACCATTTGTTACGAGCTTTTTAGCTGTGGCTCATATTACCACTATCATTTGCTAAGATTGTATTTTTGACAAACATTCATAAAAATGCCATACCTTCAATATAGTTAAATTTTTAGGCAAAAGAATTATTGTTACATTATCTTAGATGTATGAACTATAATTTCCACTTCTGACTTATGTACCTTTTGAGCTTTTAATGTGTGTTTTCTTCAAAACAAGAAAAATGATCCATATTTCCATCTTTCCATCTTTTCTCCTACTTAAATTACAACATTCACCCTGAATAACTTCTGTGCATTAATAAAGTTTATTACCATAATTTTATGTAATCTCATTTTATGTAAATGCGTGTAACACAGTTTTAATTTTTTATTTTCCTAAATAAATAAATGTGTTTGTATCTGAATTATCTGGAATATTTGTATTATTGCATTGCAAAGTGAAATATAATGAATTTTTAACACTTTAAGTGTTATATTTAGCTGAAATTTCCTCATACTTATGTTACTTTAATGCAACGTAACATAAATAAATATGCATATAATATTTACGTTGATTCAGTATCGTATACTGCTCGCGTCTGATATATGCACGGCGCTACTACTTACAACGATATCTATTACGTTAGATCAACATATTCATCTGTATTTTGTGCATCATCACAAATTATAAAAACATAAAAATTGAACAATAAAATCCAAGAAAATAAAATCTATGACGTACTTCTAAAAGATACAAACCAATCACTAAACGTTCAAATTAATTCTTATTACCCTGTATTCCCTTATATCTAGGTAATTAATTATACGACGAATGTTTAAGGAGTAAATGAAAAAATAAAAGCTATAATCATGTCTGAAAAGCATACTTAATTTTTTGCTATATAATTTTAAATTCTCATTCAAACGAAACACTATTATTTATTTTTCCTCGAAACATCATCCTTACATTTAAAGCGAATTCTTCAGCAATTTACATCTACCCTTCATCCTCTTAATTATTTATAAATCATTCAATATCATCTAAAAAAAGGTTTAATTTACTTATACATTATAATAAATTCTTTTGATATTCATCATGTAATTGTGATGATGATTAACGATTGTTTTCAATCATTTTTAAATTACGAAAACGATTGAACTTTATAGTTATGTTATAGCCAGTTTCAAACATTCCTTCTTTTTGTAACAAAGATTATTACATAATTTCGCCATATAAATATTTTAATTTGTAATTTGTTGATTTCATATAAAAAATATATTGTTTTCAGTCATTAATTTATTATTAATTTACATTTCTTTAAACATTTTCATAACATTCGTTCATTGTTACTATAAATCGATCGAAGTATTCAGACACTTATGATCGACATTGCATATAAATTATTATCGCGATGGTCCTTAAAATTAAAAAGTATGTGAAAAAATATGTTGAGTTTTGTGTTTCCTACCAACCTAATAATAATACGAAAATTAAAGAAAGTTAATGTCCTTAACAAGTGAATAAATCATCTAGATCACATTCCATAAAAATGCATTACAACCAGACACATGCAATTTGTCTAGCCTGTTACGTGGCACGTACTGGAAGGTCGAATCATGTTATATTACTTTATACACGTGCACGCGCAAGTCGAGTCTACCTATACAGAATTTTTCTTGCGTAAAAGTCGGAGAACCTCGTGGCGTCGCAACATCGGGTTATGTAACGGTGAACGAGTACAATGAATCGAAGTTCACGTGGATGAACGTGACGAATGACCGATCCGCGTACGTTTCTGACATTGATCGACGTTATTCGCGACGCTTTTACTTATTACGCCTACACACGGTCACGTAGGTTGTAGCAACGTAATCGATTGTGGCTACGGAAATTATGGGAACACTGGCCCCATCGTCCTGGCTTCAACGGATAACGAAGAAAGAAAACCCAAACCCTCCGGAATAATAAATCTTCTCGTTTGCATGGTGCAACGATCAGAGTACGAAACGTTATGCTGGACGGAATAAAAATGCGTTATCACTTATTGATAGCAAAAATAATCATAGTGTTAATGTTCCATGAAGCGTTATCGAATAAGATATATGATCCTATCTTAAATGACTGTTTGTGAGTTCGGTTGAACCATATCATTTCAGAAAGTGTTTCAATAACGGGTCGAAGATTTATTTCTTTGAAGGAGATTGCTTAAGAATGAAACCGAGTCTTGCAATTGTATATTCGTAGAATGTAAAAAACGAGGAACTCATTTTTTAAGTCTTCTAGAATACCGTAGTGTAGACATGTTTATGTTTTAAAACATCTTTACATATGCTATGTTCGTGCATCTAAATAAGATGTTTAAATTATTTCGAATTACCTTTCAAAAGATTTATATAAAAGTATGTCAGTTGTAACTGTAATAATTGCATACAGCCAAATATAAGGATTTCAAGAACAAAAATAATTGGTAGACCAGATGATTTCGTATAATTCATTGTAAGAACAAATTTATTGCAATCACATCAACTTTAGCAATTAGGCGGGCATGACTTGATAAAAAAAATAATCTAAAAAAATGGAATCTTTACAAAATCGCGGTGGCGGGTGCATAGGTGAGACCTCCAATGGGCGCCGCGTAAGCCAAAGGGGACGAGTAAGCAGCTGTATAAGCATAGGGGCTAGGATAACTCGTATAACTGGCAATAGCTTTAGCTGCTGGCAGGCTGACCAATCTACCAAACTGTGGAGCTTTGGGTACTAGTTGTACCGGCGTAGCAAGAGCTTTCACAGGCACGCCTTGTTGTTGTTGTTGTTGCTGCTGCTGCTGATGCTGTTGCTGTTGCTGTTGTTCCTGTTCATATTTCTCTTGTCCCTGTTGTAGCCTCTGTTGCTGACGCTGCTGAATTTGCTGTTGCAGTTGCAGTCTAGATTGCTGTTGAAGCTGTTGCAGTTGCTGCAGTTGTTGCTGTTGTTGTTCCTGTTGCTGCCTTTCAATCTGTTTCAGTTGTTGCAACTGTTGCTCCTGTTGCTGTCGAAGCTGTTCCTCGCGAGTGGTCGATGTGGCCGCGACCAAAGGACCGGATCTAGCCTCGACGACCTCAACATCAGAATCAGGACCGCTAGATGGAATGGCTGGCGCTGGTGCAGGTGCTGCCGGCAAAACAGGTGCAGCTGCGGCAGAAGGCGCGATGACAGGTGCATATGGTACCAATGGCGCGGCAATGGCAGCCACAGCGGTTGCTGGTTCCCGACTGACCACCGCGTTAAAGCCGTTTATTGGATCTGCTGTGTACTCAACAATGCGTCGAGTACCGTCTGCCTCGATTAAACTGTAGCTACCCTGCACCACATCACCATTTCTCGTCTCGTATTGGGCTTTCGAGTCGCCAGTCACAGCATCCTGAACGTCGTACGCAAAACTGTATTGGGGTGCCGCGTCTAATTCCTCAATCTTTGCCGCCGCCACCACGGGAGCAGCCACCGCTGGTACTGCTGGTACCACCGCCCCCTTCGAAAGGACCGCCAAGCTTAAGATTACGACGAGCTGTAATTTACGAGAAAATACGTTTGAACGAGTTATACATATTTTCTTTAACGGTACGATTGGAACGAAGAAATTGGAAAGAAAACAAAAAGCAAATGCTTTAAATATAAAACAGTAATGGTATGATGAATTTTAAAAACAACACATTTATGGCAGACCCGGTAAAAACCGGGAGCCGTTACTCCAAATTCTAAATGATGATATCTGATTATGATAATGCTAAAGTTTGCCGGTCACTGAGGTTGATGCACCTTAAGGAATGCCGTTCCTTACCTTTCCAGCCATGTTTGTTTGCGAGAGGATCACCAGGAGACTGATGCCTTGGGGTAAGATTCGTCGTACTTTTATACGCATGATGACCGTCAATGTTTCGTGTCATCCGCCGACAATAACCGAGCTATTCCTTGCACCCAAACTCGCATCGAGCCACCCGTCTTACACACGCATACAGACCGCCCCCACTTAATCTCTCCTTCATTTATTCAGTCTACCTATTTCTCTCTTTCTTTTGCCATCCGATGACCTCCTCATAAATGTTGCGATGTACATACAGCCACAAGCCGTTGAGTATGCGCGCTTATGTTTCTTCATATTGTCGCAGCGTGTACACGCGACCTGTATGCCAATATGTTGAAGATACGAAGTCGCTCGAGGTCGTACGTTGAAACCGTGAACTCCGCTCTAACCCTCCCTCTCGACGACTGGCACTTGGAAGTGTGCACCTCCAAAAGTTTACGATATTGCGCGATGGTTATCGATTAGCATTTACGTCGCGGCGCGACACCTTCAATTGAAACTGAATGGCAAAGAGTTTCTTAACACATTCTGTGTTTAAAAAAGAATTCGTATTTAAGTGAAAAAGTTATGCTGAAACATAACCGATGAAAAATCACACTGTGCCAAATTTCTAGTAAATACATATTGATCAAATGTCTTTAAAGATATTGCATAACTTCCTTTCATAGCTTTATCGTCGATTATTTTTAAACTCTATTAAGATGAGATATCTATTGATTCATCATTGGAAAAACCTCCTCACGCTATGTGCTTCTATTTATCTAGATACATATATATCGTTCGTTTTGTGCAATGAATTCAAATTTTTAAACGTACAGTATTTTATAGTGTTTAAAGAGTACAGCGGAAAATGTTTTCGTTTATACAGTACATTCAATACATTGATCTATATACAGCGATTAACAGAGATTTCTAAGCAAATAATAATTTAAATATTGTTTTCCTTTAAATGATTTTCAATTTAAATTATAGATTAATAAAAGTTTTCTATTAAATAATTTAATAGGACGATATAAGCTAAAATATTATGTTTATGCGTTTCACATTTATTTCTGTTGATAACATAATAAAATTATGCTTAAGCTAAAAAAACAGTTTATATTAGAACCCAACAAAAATTCATTAACTGATTTTCTAATATCTTCTGCTATAAACAGTAATCAAACAAACTAAAAAATTGAAATTAGTAGATAATGATTGAATCCATACAACCTTTTCAGTTTCTATGATTTGAAAGAAAAGGAGTACAAATCAAATTTAAAATATGACATTTATGTATTATTATTAAAAAGAATATGTGAATACAGCCAGCAGTATATTATTTTTTAATTCCAACATGAACTATAAAGGTGTATTGCATGTACTGTCGAGCATGTATTGAGTATTGCGATAACATTTGCTTTTCATATTTTGATCATTTTCTTTTATTTTCACTAAATTTTTCGTGCCTCACTTCATCACAGCAAATGAATAAGGACAAACGAATTTATTTATATAATTAAATCGCGATTTTTAATACTTCTAACTGGGTATACAAATGATTTCTCATTGTTCTTATATCCACACGTATACATAATAAAAAATATCTGTTTAACATTCTTGAAACGACTGTTTGGTAATTCCAATCTATAAAGTATACAAAATTCATATACTACTATCTGATTATTATCGATAACAGTTATATTATATTCCACAGTTAAGAATTACATTTATTACATATACATATTATATGGTAACATTGCTTACAGATTTATCAATTATTGAATATTTTCGACTTTGCTGTCTTTGACACATTATTGTAAAATTACATAATCGTATAAAATAAAATTATTAATTTTCATAGAAATTGAAACTTTTACAGATTCATTATGTATTCTATATCTTATGAGTGTCATTCGCATAATAACGAAATCCTGCTTTATAGAATAATTCTTTTGTAAAAATTTATTAATACAAAATCTCTGCGACACGATATTGCGTATAAAATTACTGGAAAGAAATACGCCAATCGAATTTGTTTTACATTTGACATACGATTACTGAATTTTAATTGAAAATAAAGTGTGAGTGTGCGTATCATTTGTATGCTGATACGTCAAAGAAAGTCATTCGAGGTTATTCGACGAAATTGCGAAAGGGAGTGGATTCTATGTACATATACACTCATTGTGTTCTTTCCTTCCTTGCTCAATATTCACATTTTCATGCGACCGACGCGATTACCATGAATTTCAGGGGTGGCGACAGATATCAGTGTAAATTACTCGCTCTACATAAGTATACAAACTTCTTCGATGTCAATTAAACAATTAAAATTGGCAAATGGCACATAAATAGCGTTACATTTTTCCACGACATATGCTTTCTCAGTTATTTGAATGAAACTAATGTGTCTGTTATTTAAAAAGAAACAGATACTAATTTTGTGTTATTTACTCATCATTAAATTTGTATAAAATAGCTGTTTATGTAAGACAATGGGTAATCTATAATGTGGTCGAACTTTCTTTCGCAATGTATTGTTATGAAAGAATTACGACAATGACCGTTGTTTGCAATCAATTCGTTGTTAGACCGGCATTTATAATGCACTACCCGTTCGGGTTAAACAACAGTAATTTAAAATTATATTTTCAACAGATATATTTTTTGTATACATGTATATAAACTTTGTTAAAGATATTTATACATGATCAGTTATAACTATGAAAATGAGATAGTTTTCCTCCTTAGAGACAGATATAATACTTTTATTATTTTGAATTAGATCAAGTAAATTAAAAATAACTTTGTAATATGTTTTTGTGTCTGAAGATGAACTATCATAAGTATTTAAAAAAATACAATAGGTAAAATATTTAATCATTTTACAACAAAACATTATAAACAGGAAACTAATGAACAAGAAATTAAGATATGCAAATCTCTTTTCCTATTTATTCATTCAAATGTGATAAATAATTTTTAAAGCACATTTCACAGTAAAAATTACCATAATGTAATATGTTAAAATTGTTATGAGTAATAATGATGATAGCGGTGAACTAAGGAGAATGGAAAGGATTGTAGAAGTTATCTACAAATGTTTAGAGAATGACAAAACTTTCAACCAAAACTTTCAACCTACAAACATGGTTATAGTTTATTCCACATCAACTTCATATTTTATGATTTGGCATATTGCCGTTACTTCACTATGAATACACTGTCCAACAAATTAAAATCTTTTTTCTGCTTCGTAATATCCACTTCGTATTTATAGTAGAATTCTTCGTCTTAAACATGAATCCGGAAGCAGAATTGCTCCATCGCCCTCAGATTTTGAGAAACACGTAATTTTATAAAAATGGTCGATTTGGGGAAAAAATGAAGTATTACGTGTAAAGTATAAATGCCAGGAAGTTCTGCATGGTCTTAAGCAATAGAAGCGACTTTTATGAATAAAACAGTATATACACTTTGAATTGTGGGTGATTATAAAACATTATAAATGGTTGTTAAAGTTTAAAAAAGGCGATGCGTGTATTTTCTACATTTTTAGAAATAGCTCTTTATCCAATACAAATTTGCTACACACGGTTGGATTCCGTAGACATTTCTGTTGAAGAAATCATCCACACGAAGTGTCGAAGTAATTATCAATTTGAACAGGTCAAGAAAATATAAATCAGCGACGCGTGTGCGGCGTTTTGCCGCCAAGCGGCCATTGCTCGCTTACTCCGATACGACAGTACCGTAACAACGCGTAATCGACAACGATAAAATCGTCCTATAGTATATACATTCACTTTCTGGATATGATGTTTAATTTTGTTACAACTTCCGATGCTCCTATACGTATATTTTTATATTCATATTCATATTAATGTTTGTATATATTCTTGCGTACTGTAAGCAACCTCTAGGACGACCACCGTAGTTGGGCGATAAGAGGGTGTCTCGTTTTACAACTGCGCGTTGGTTCTTGGAACGGTCGCCACAGTTCGGCGATAAACAAGGCATCATCTTACGATAATGTATTAACGATAAGATGGGAGACACCGAGCGCTCTCGTGGTCCTGCCGGGCCTTGATGGGTCGACGGCAGTCAGTTAATAAACGTACTTGAGAAAAGAAAGTCTTCCGCTGCGCCTATTTTTATTTCGTCTCCTTGTGCCTACTATAGTACTAATTATTGAATTTCGACTACCGAAAATTCCGATGAAAATTGTTGCCGGATCGTAAACATTTTTTTAGTTTTGTTACTGAACTACAAAAAAGGTGAAGGTTTTTACACCAAACTATGATGATGAGGAAATGAGCATGGGAAACGCATTTATCAGGACATTTCCAAAACTGGGGAGAATGATATTAAGGAAAGGACATGTTAGCGATTGCGCATTTTGGGTGGTCGCTGAAAAAGGGCCTAGACCGTAATTTAGGCGAGTGACTGATTTATGACTGAGTATCTGGTGTGCCTGGCGAGAGAACATGTTAGAAAGTATGAATGCATCCCCAAAGCACCACTTGACGGCTGACGCCTTGTAGGCGTGCAGCCATCGGGCGCCAAGGGAGGTATTGTTTATATTAGTCGCGGGAAAGCCTAAACATTGCGAGCAACCCGACGCTGCGTCGCCAAAAGGGAAGGACCTTTGTCCTGTAGGATCTGGCCACGGAGTGGGGAAGGCTATGCAACCTTACGGAAAGAGGACTGTAATGAACCACACAGCACTTACCCCAGAACCGTCATCAGGCATAGTCCAACCTTTCTTTATTCTTTCAAATTTTTAAATCTAACAGACATGATCTCAATACTCGTAAAATGCTCTTGGATCTTATAAAGAATATCAACATAATATGCAAACTCCAATCACAACAAAAATACTTTTAAATTTATTTGCATACATAATGGTACAGAAAATTCTTTAGTTTACACATTTCACCTTTTTCGTAACAAACTTAAAAAGATTTTTACAATTTTCGTTAGAATTTTCGGTAGTCGAAATTCATTAATTAGTACGTAAGAACATATACAAATATGAATATGAATATGAATATAAAAATATACATATAAAAGCATCGGAAGTTGTAACAAAATTAAACATCATATCCAAAAAGTGGATATATATACTATAGGACGATTTTATCGTTGTCAATTACGCATAGCTACGGTACTGTCGTATCGGAGTAAGCGAGCAATGGCCGCTTGGCAGCAAAATGCCGCACACGCGTCGCTGATTTATATTTTCTCGACTAGTTCGAATCGAAAATTACTTCGACACTTTGTGTGGATGGTTGCTTCAATAGAAATGTCTACGGGACCCAACCTGGTGTAACAAGTTTGTATTGGATAAAGTGCTTTTTCTAAAAATGTAGAAATAGTATGCAGAAAATACACGCATCGCCTTTTTTAAACTTTAACAACCATTTATAATATTTTATAATCACCCATAATTCCATTTCATTTAAGACCAAGCAGAACTTCTTGGCATTTATACTTTACACGTAATACTTCATTTTTTCCCCAAATCGACGGTTTTTATAAAATCACATGATTCTCGAAGTCTGAGAGCAATGAAGTAGTTTTGCTTTCGGAATCATATTTGGGACGAGAAACTCTACTAAGAACACCTAATGGTTATTACAAAACAAACTTCGTGTTAAACAGTGATACTTGCAAACTATATAGATGATTTGTGCAAATTATTTTCTACTGTAAACATATTTAAGAACAGATGTTTTATAATATCAAATCTTTTAAATCTCTTCACATTAGCATATTTGAGTAGTTACTAATGAGAAAGATAATAAACATTGTAGAATTAACTGTTGATCAAACGTTCAGTAAGTTAAAATAAAATAATCGTTTCGTTTTGCGACTTTACTCTCTCTTCTAATTCATATTTCACAGATAGATATGTACCTATAAGAAGAAACAAAACTTTAGAATTATTTTAAAATAATGTAGAAAAATTAAATGATTAAGTTATAAAATATCTTTCCATTTTTAATCTTTTCAATAAGGTTTATTAAAAAAATATTAATATAAAAATGTTGTAGTATTATACTATAGTATTATATGTATACATTTCTATGTTATCTAGCTATATTTAATACATACCTACAGAAAATACACTTTTATAAAAAATACTGGGTTTAGAAATGTAAGGTTGAATTTTTATTTTAATTAAAATATAGGATATAAAAGGATAATTGAAGGTAGGAATAGTAATAATTATAATTACATACATTTTTACAAGAGATTTTAATATAAATGTTTCATTACAAAATTATTGTAGTATGTACAACATATGACTAGCTACATAGTAAGTGGTATAAAAAATGGAATGCAAATTTCGTTTCCTATTTTAAGCAAAGGCATAATATCAATGTTGCATCAAATATTCAGCAAAAACTGTACGAATTACTTTTCTCATCACCCAAACCATTGATATGAACTTTTTATCGTGTTAATACCAACTTAATACTGTTTATCTTATATGATATAATGATAGGATGATATTAAGATTCTATCCAATAAAGTTTACAAATTCCATGTATCATTGGGATAATCTTCTTTCTCTTTCACTCTCGCTGTTAACCGACAAACATAAATTAAAGAGCAATAAATGAACAACGATTCCTAAAGTTCTCTAAGGATGAAAAGCCACCGGAGCAACTTTTAGGGCAGGCTTAATAAAAGCTACAGGTTCTCTGTGGACAACTGCGTTGAATCCATTCACAGAATCTGCCGTGTACTCGACGATCCTCCTAGTGCCATCAGCTTCGATGAAACTGTAGCTACCGCTGACAATGTCACCATTTCTAGTTTCTTGTTGGGATTTAGAATCTCCGGTTAAACTGTCCTGCACATCATAGGCATAGGTGTACTGTGGATGGGGATCGTAACTAAGACCTGGATCTACAGGTGCAAGTTTAGCCAATGGTAGTGCTGCTGGCAGAGGAACTGTTCCACTTTTGCAAAGTCCAATCATGCCAATCGCTAACACGATCATTACGTGCTGGAATATAACAGACAAATGTTAGGTATTGCTTATACATGCAGTAGCGGACACAAGTTTAAGACGAGAAGACAATATAAAGTATGGTACCATAGTTTATAAATATTGTCTGTACATTCATTTTTGTTGTTAATTAGCTGTTGCCCGCAATTTTTTTTTATAGTACTTGCTTCAAAATCGGCGAATTTTCAAATAAACTTCCATGCCTTATTTTACCCCCTTGGGGGTTGATTCTCCAAAACGTTGAAACACGTATTTTTTTATTTCTAACCAAAAAGCTAAATACCAGTTTTCATAGTGCTTGCTTCAAAATCGACGGATTTTCAAGCAATCTTTCAACTCCTATTTAACCCGCTTAGGGGTGGAATATCAAAAAATCCTTCCTTAATGGGTGCCTACGTCATAAAAGGAACCCATTATCCAAATTTCATGTTTCTAGCTTCAGTAGTTTTAAATGATGAATCTGTCAGTCAGTCAGGACATGTCTACTTATACGTATAAATGAGGTAATATAGTACTTATTGATGAATACAGAACGCATTTGTTTACTGTACTATTTTTCATATATCAATTACTTCATTTTTGTTGACTCTCTGGTCTTAAACTTTTGTCCGTACGCTAGTGTACGGACATTACAGTCCATAAGTATTTGGCCACCTTCACATAGGATTAAAGTTACACAAAATGTAGTTGTGGAAAATTTTACGATGCAATCCTTGCTACTATCTTTATATCGTATATTAATGTATAAACAATAATTCATAATATAGATAATATTCAAAGTTAATGTACATTCCGTTTAAAATATAAAACGATCTTAAAATACCAAAGTTCTCTTAATACTTAGCCGACCGAATGGGGAGATCTCCCATATTTTCCTCAACAAAGCGCTGCAATTGATTCTATTTTCTTTTGTTATTAGTTAGTCTTGAACCAGTACTATTTATAGTTCATCAAATTGATTTTCTGCTTTTCCAAAGTACAAGCTGCAAAGTACTAGCTGAAGACCAACTGATAACAAAAGTAAATAGAATCAATGGCACCGCTTTGTTGAGGAAAGAGTCGGAGATCTCCCCTTCAGTTGGTCAAGTGTTAAAAAAACTCTTAAAATACTCTTGAAAAAATTTTTATTTTTTGTCTGTCTATTTTATATAAAAAACAGGAAACAGAAAAGTGTTCTTATTTTTTCTAATATAACCTGGCTTGAGGAATTGTTTCAAGTGAATTTATAGACACCCTGTATAGGTAAAAGGAAATGTTAGACAATTTTCAATTAATATGTAATATATCCGAGTACTTCTATGCAGTCGGTAAATCATTTTACTTAGGAATATTTAACATAGCAACTATAATAATACTTTTATTATTAAAACAGTAAACATATTACAATTGAATTTCACCAAGTGGCTAAACATTTATGGACGGTAGTGTATATATACATACGAGTGTTAAAGATTATAATGTAAAATTGTGTTACACTGTCTTATCAATTATGTTATGCTTAACATTTTATCGACCGGAAGACTTATTAATCGGCTTTTACATGCTTACAATTAGTCTAAATTTTGTAATGTTTCCTTACACGAAGGTGACTGTTTCTAGCGATATTGTATGTATACTGTAAATACATATGTATTAAACTATCAATTACTCAAGGAAAATCATTGCGATCAATTCTTTAGCGATGCATCCACGCCAAAATGAGCCGATCGGAAGTGCGTGTGCAATAAATAACGCGGTCGATAAAGTGTTACGCGTAAGATATTATCTTTCAATAAGGGTATTCAATATTACAATATGACAGGCATAGTTGCAGTAGAAACATTCATTAGTAGTAGATTTAAAGATATGTACAGCAAAATGTTAGCTATCCAAACTAATAGAAAAATAGATCTATTAAGGTAATTAAGATAATTACCTGATAATCGATTCATAAAAAAAACATCTCAATATGGTACTCATTGATCTTTATGAAATTTTAGTGTACAGCAGAGTTCCATAAAAACTACACCTTTCAGTTTTATATGTCTTGAAATCGATAAAATTAAAAAAAATTATAATGAACGATTATAATTATAATTTAAGAAAAAAGAGTATGTACACATTAAATAATTATTTTACACAATATCTCATTATGTTTGATCATAATTATAATGTAACCATTTGTTTTATGAGAAAATTGGGAGCAATAAAACAAACAAGTGAAGAATAGTATACTTTAAATGACAATATAATTTATTATATTATGTATATTAATTTTTAACAATAGATTATTGATGGAATTAGTAACTTTCTCAGATCATATAATTTTGAATAAAGTTAATAATAATACAAAGTTATATAAAGATTCATTATTATCCAAAAATTCCTGTTTATTGCTTCATTAACTTTATATTTTGTTTTGCTTTACGTAATTTTGTATATTTTACTTAAGATGGATACCTTTGTAAATATACCTGGCTTTTTTATAAATAAAGAATTAAAAGATGTTTAACATTGTTTTAAATATTTTTTATTATTTCCGATAACTTACACAAAGCTGTATAATTTAAATATTTAACATTTTAAGTAACTAATTATCTCAAACACAGTTTTCAAGCTAACTGGAAATAATTATTTAATCCAGAAAATTTAAAGAAAATTGTGTGGTTTTAATAAGAACAAGTTTTTAAAAATTTAATATATAAGGAAAGCAGGTAATATATGTACAGTAGCGGACAAATGTTTAAGACCATAGGGTCAAAGAAAATAAATTAATTAACTAATAAGAATTAACAGTATAAATAAAATTTGTATTCTATGTTGATCAATAAATAATGTTCTACCATAATGATAATAAAAATGAATGAAAAAACGATATTTGCGAACCATAAAATTATGTTTTACATTGTCCTGTCGTCTTCAACTTTTGTCCGCTATTATATCTATTTTTATCAATTTGCAAGCAAACACTATAGCAAATACTCTATTTTTCATCACATCCCTAACGACACGTACATTGCATAATTGAATACAATTTGTATTTCGTTACAAACATTGCAATTAAATCGAACATAAATATCGTGAAACCTAATCAACTAAACACTTAAGCCCTTTCCTCACCTTGACAGCCATTTTGATTTGTGTTTCAGGTAATCTTCCGGCTGAATGAAAGTCTAGAAGGAAACTGACTGTTCGGTTTTCAGTGACAAACGTATTTATAGGTAGCACTGGGTTATCATTCATGGCGAGTGTGAATCGATGCTCGTCGCAGCCCTCGATGCATCGCAAACAGCTTCGACGGTGCGTACGTAACACGCTTCCGCCTCAGAAAGTTTCGTTCTCCTTTATAGTTCTTTAACAGTTACATGTAGAGTATCCTTCCTAGTTAATAATTTATTATCTTAAAATCTTATTTCAATTTTATTTAGAAGTGTTACTTTTTAAAAGCAGATATGAAAATTTATGAAAACTAAAATTTGTTTTACATAGAACACACTTTATTATATTTTAGTATCATACATTCATTTTTTACTTCAAATTATAGGATAATCACATGTCTTGTCTGACTTTTCATATTTCACATTTTTTGATAAAAGACACTAAATATCAAGTTTCTGGGTATTGTTTTTCTTGATAATTTTAAGATAAGATAAGCAACTTTGTGTTGCTAAAATAATTAAAAATTTGAATGTTAATTAATTGAATGTCAGTTAATACTTTCGTGCTGTGTATAAATACATGTATAAAAAGATGTTCTTTTCATATTCTAAGCAATAATTTATTTAATAATTGAAAAATTAAATATATACTAATAAAGGAAGTATTTTTCATAATTACAGATATTTGTTCCTTATTTTTAAATTTTTGTTTATTATAGATACCTCAAACTCTTCAATTTGTTACATGTAACGTTCACATGGCCAACATAAATATAAATAAAAATAAGACAGAGAAAAAGATTAGATATGTGGTTTTTTTAATTTAGGAAAAACAAGATAAATTTAGGCAATAATTTTTCGAACTTAAAACTGTTGTACTTTCACTATTACATAATTCCACGTGGTTTTAGTCACAGTCCTAAATGTAACATTTCCGTCATGTGAGCACGTAGTGCAAAGAATATTAAACAGTCAGAATGATCCGCTTTGGAATGCTCACGTTTCGCTTTCGTACCACTGATCTCTCATTCGCTACTCGATTAATACCGAAAGCATTGAAATTCTTGTTCAATTCTCTTAGATCAAGCTCTATAGGTTAAGCAATAGTCTAACAATCTGGTAATAATCACGAATCAATGTTGTAGTAAAAACTGCGAAATTAAATATGAAAAAATAGTTAAATTCTTTTTTTTTATCATAAGGTTTAGAGTTGCTAAGTTCGAACTCTTTAGCGGCTTACTATATTTTTATTTTTATATTTTATTAAATAGTTGAATTTCTCTTAGATACCTGATAACGTTTTTTTGATGTTTCTGAGAGGACAAAGCAGTGTTTAGGTTTAATTCATATTTTCTTCTTTGGTTTTGGTATTGTTTGCATTCATATATTGGATAGTGGTTTGTTGGTTGCAGTAGTTACAGTAAGGTAGGTCTGTTTTGGTTAGATGTTCGTGGGTGATTCTGGAATGGCCAATTCGGAATCTTGACATTATTATCCTTCCTTTCCTGTTGATACTGCAATTTAGTAGCTAAATTCTTCTTAAACGAAAAACAAATGAATGTATCACTAGAGATAGGTGGAACTTTAATTTGATCCCTGGATTTGTAAAACTCGAATCTTAAACTTTATGATATCTTAAAATCTTCAAAACTTTTAAGACTTTTGAAACCCTAAATGCTTATTTTTATTTTTTGTTACTAAGAAATACCTATCTTTTCAGGAATCGAAATATTAACAGATCTTTTTATAGAAACTCAAATGATTTATTGAAAATAATTAAATAAAATTTTAATATAGTTATGATTTAAATAAATGAATAAGCGAACAATTTTTATTAGATACCTAATAATTGACAAAATTATACCGATTAAAACAGAGTTAAAATCTAAATACAAGCTCAATTGGATTATTAGATAAATAAGTTCATATCATGATATTTTCGTTATTTATATTAATTATTATTTATTATTTCCCTGAATCATAAATGTAGCACAAAGTGTTGAGTTCTTGAAAGTGTGATTAGTAAAAAATATGGACCGAAATAACTTCGACTAGTTTTTTTGAAGAGTGAGTTAGATTAAATTTAATATATTAATAATTTATAGATTTATTTATAAAAGGATATATTCTCAACAGAAATTCTTCTCAAATACCTTCTTATAATACTCCCCGTATTTTGTAAACAGAAGAGACGACAATTCGAACTATCATTATGAAAAGTAATCTTTAAGTTATAAATTTTCGAACAAAATACGACACAATCACTTGTTTGTCTCATTAATTAATAATCCGTTTTCATTTTCACAGTTACAAATTTGTGATTTAAAATAAGAAGAATTTTAAACAAATCACATATACAATATGATTATATCATACAGATGTATGGTCATTGGTTGTATCGTAACTAAATTAAAAATTACGGCATTGTTCAAAATCATTGAAAAAAGTAACACACAAAACTTTAATTTGTGGGTATAAAAAGATCTGCTGGCTGCCGTGCGAATGTTAAAGCAGTCAACCGGAAAGCGAAACATCCCAGTGTTCGATTCTCGGTCTACCAATAAGTAGTATAATATAAATCCATTCGTCCAAATCTTTTTTTCCTTACAAATGTAAAATAAAATATATTTCAATTTGAATTTGTTTGAGATTTTCCTACATATCAGCAACTAAATTAAATCTTCATGTGTACAGTAGCGGACAAAAATTTCAGACCAGAAGGTCAAACAAAATAAATTAATTATTTAATAAGAAACAACGGTAAAAATAAAATTTGTATTCTGTGTTAATCAATAAATAGTGTTCTACCATAATGACAATAAAAATGAATAAATAAACCATATTTGTGAACCATAAAATTATGTTTTATATTGTTCTGTCGTCTTCAACTTTTGTCCGCTACTGTAAATAAGTAGTTATTTCTATATCATTCACTTTTCATTCAAGTGAATTGGTTCCAAAGGACCAGTTGCAAAATCACATAACCTCTTACACCCGTAAGGTCATTAAGCTTGCTATTCTCCTTATTTATAAATAAGCCGCTCATTTGCCAAGTTGGTTAACTCCACGAAACAAAAAGTAAAGAGAAGTGATAGAATAGTTTACATTGTTTTTTAAAATTACCTTTAAAATATAAAATAAAGTGAACGTTACAGAATATATTATTATAGGTGTAGCTTTAATCTAACGACGTGTAAAAGGCATGAAACAGTATGTCCTTGGAGTAATCGCTATTATTATCTCAAATTATCTCAATAAAGGAGTTAATCAATTTGACAAGTGAAAATAGAAAGAAAATAATATTATCGAAGTCAATCTTCAAGAATCTTTTCTATTATAAGAAAATTCATTACCGAACATTTTTTATTGAAGGCTTTTGAAAAAAATCAATAGTAACTGTTCTACCATTATTGTTTTTTTATCGTAATACATAATGTGCATGTGAAAAGCGTTTAAATCGAGTGATAGAGATGTGAAAGAAGAATACGCGAAATTATGATATGAAAATTATGTGATTTTTAGCACATGTAACTGAATATATGAGAAGAATTTATAGATCGACAATCCTAAAAACGACCGTTGACAATTTGGTGATTAGTACGAAACACATATCCTAGATGGGCTGTCGTATTGCAAGATGCACAAATCACGGGCTTCGAAAATTCCTTATTACATCTTTTACGAACAGCATCCATGTTGGAGAAAGTAATTAAAGTTCTTACTACTTGGGAATGCTGATACTTGAAATACTCATTATAACTCGAACTTGGTTTCGAAAACCGGACATGAGTGTTTGAGTACCCGGATTCGAGTTTTCTTTTGCAGTTACTTATATATATGAAGTCTTCTTTATGCATTTGAATTTAGAATGAAAAAACGAAATTAAGTAATCTTTTTAACATTTTACTTTCATTTCTGTTTTTATAGAAAGAAACAAATTAAATATTTTACTTACTGAAGATGCCGGTAAGCATATAAAGTAATATGGAAATTTGGTTTCTTGTGATTATTATCAACTTATTAATATCAGTCTAAATTACATTCGATTTCGAAAATTGAACTTAGAACCTAAATTATAGAACCTTTATAAAACCTAAAAGCCAGTTTTTTCTGAACTATTTATATTTTGTGGAATGTCAGCATTTGTTATATCATATGGTATTTTTTTGCAATATTTCAAATTTCATATTGAAATCTTTCTGGTTTTAAATCGTCGGTTTTATCGCAAGAACTTAGGAATGAATCTAGATAACTAACATTTACTGCCCTTGATTCACAATTCACTTCAAACTGAAGGGTATTGAATAGGACAAATTACACTGTGGTACAAATTTAAACTTTTTTTCTGTTTTGCAATATGTATTGGGTGATAGTTGTAGGGTTAAGCTACCCAAACAAGAATCTGGAAGTAGAATTGCTCTATCACCCTCAGTTTTCAAAAAACACGAATTTTTGTAAAAACAGTAGATCTTGAGCAAAAATGAGGTATTGCGTCGAAACTAAAAAACGTTAGGTCTATTTGAACTATTTGAACTAGTGTACTATTTGATCGGTGTGACGACTGCTCACGCGTAGCTACGGCATTGCTGCAGCAGCGGCTCGGGAGACAAGCGAGCGATGGGCCGCATGGCGGAAAAATATCGTATCTGCGTTGCCGACGAATTTTTCCTCGAACTGTTCAACTTCGAAATCGCTTTATCATTTCTGTTGCATGGTTTCTACTTCAGAAAAGTCTACAGAATCCGACGCTATGTAGTATTTTTATGCTAGACATCGAACTATTCGTAAATATGTGAAAAGATCGGGGAAAATATCAGAAAAATATGAATTTTTGACTGTTATTTACAACTAAGTAAAAGCTTAAAAAATTATAACTGTTCACACTCGCGTATTCAGGAATCTCTCCTCTATCTTTTGAGCCTAGTTAGGCCTGTCTAACGTTTTTAGTTCCGACGCAATACCTCATTTTTGCTCAAGATCTACAGTTTTTACAAAAATTCGTGTTTTTTGAAAACTGAGGGTGATAGAGCAATTCTACTTCCGGATTCTTGTTTGGGTAGCATAGTCCTATAACTATCACGTAGTGGTTATAAGAAAACAAAAATCGTGTTGATCAGTGTTATTAATACAGTTAAGTTTGGTTTAAGCAAATTATTGCATTTGCCATTATAATAGATTTAAAAATCTTTCCTATAGATTTAAAGAAATTAAATTAAAATTTGTATTATAATAAAAGGTAAAAAGATCAAAGTATCGTTTTCAATTGCCTTTTTCAACGTTTCATTGATATTTTTTTTCATCTATTTAAAATCACCATACGCATACAAAATGCTGACGGATATGAAATGAAGAACCTACGAACAGCGGTCATGTATGTACGTGTGTACGTGCGTGCGATGTACAATTATTAACCCTTTGACTACGGCAGACTTTGACACGCACTGGACGTACGTACGGTACGAATTCTTTCACGACGTCCACTGAATACGGCGAAATTTTTCGTTAGACATGCATTTCTGAGGAAGTATATTAAAATATTCAAAACACTGAAATTTATTACAATAAACGAATATTACTTGAAGTGAACATTAATTTTAAGCTTTTTTACATAAAAATATTTTATTTTTTTAAATAACAATGTTTAATAATAAAACTTAATAATATAATAACGTATGATATATTTCAAAACACGGATGAATACATAATCCTACATTACATTTTTTACATTCGTAATGTGTATCCTTTCTTTTATCATTTTTTGCACACACTACGCATCTACGCCTTATACTTTTCCGAATTGCTGTATTGCTTTCATATGGAGACGGAAAATGCTTCTACATCAAACGAAAAGGCTCATTGTTAGTATCTACATTACCATTAGAGATCTACATTACTATAAGACCAATTATAAAATTTAAAAACTGGCGAAACAAGCGAAATTTGATTTGGACGCCAATAGGCGTCAACAGTAGTCAAAGGGTTAAAATAGGCGAGAATTATCGAAAAACTCAGGATTTAGGTATCCGAGTTTGAGTACCCGGTAGATCCAAGACATAGTAAGAGCTTCAAAAATAATACTAAATATTGCCGTAAAACTGACAATCAGTGAACAGTTGACTTGCAATAACCGACAGCGAATGAAGCAAAACAAAATACGCATGTCACTTACGACGATCACATATAATACATCGTATGCTGTAATCATGACGCAATATTTAACAACGAACGGACAACACAAAGATTTTGAAAATGAATGGATTATTGTCCTATTACAAACTAAAATATATAACCTAAATAACAGTCATCTAAAATACTTAACATGCAAACTATAATTTAACAGTTGAACATCTTATTTAACATTTTAGATCACTTTACTTATTAGGACAATATAACCCGAAGATAATAAACAGTATTTTTTCAAATATTTAAATGATATATAAAAATATAGATATACGAAAATATACAAAAATATATGTGAGACTTTAAATATATGATTTTCAAAGAGAAATATTTGGGAACATCAAATTTGTGCAGACATAACCATCGTTTTGGGTCATACAAATCCGAAAACATGCAATAAAATTCCAAAGAAATTTAGATAGCAATTTGTTGATAGATTTCATCTTACATTATCATTGAGCTTACATTAATATAAAAACTGTTCCATTTTGAAATGATGATTTGAAAATTTTCAACGATATTTACACATTAAATAATATCTTACAAACATAGAAAATATTTGTTTATAACTTTGTAACAAAGCTTTTACAAACTAACTTTTGTAACATTTTTTATTATTTTCTCTTGCAGATTAGATTCTTACATACTGGTCAAAAAAGTAGAAGACACCCTGTATACATTTCTAGCTTCATTTTTATTTTGTTAATACCATAATCATAAAAAAAAAACTTTGTGAAATTTATATCTTTTTCAGATAGGAAAAAATTATATGCTGATCAAATAGCAGGTTTTAATGAAGAACTCTACTTTATTAATAATTATAATTCAATTACACAAATAAAATCAAAAAAGTTAAAATATTACTTACAAATATTAAAACTATTTTTGCAATTTTATTTCTGTACAACAATATGAACACTTACTGATACTAATATAATAAATCTCATTAACTAATACAGTATATTTCACTCAAATTGTACAGAAATCTTCAAAAAAGTTTTGCTTTATTAACTACTAACAACAAATATAAACATGTTTAAAAATATAGCTTTTGTGTATTATTATTTAATAAAAAATATTTATAATAATGTAATAATATACACATACTTAATATGATATAATTATACAATATTATGGCCATGTAATCTTCTGTCTTTTTTTTGATGGTGCACCCTGAAATATGTGAACACATTTTTACTATTTATTAAGCAATACTTATTATTCTTTCTGTAAGTTCTAATAAACAATTTTATAACTCAATTAACATTAATGTTATATTATTAGTGAAAGCATACATTTGTTTAAAAATGAATTACTAATGAATACAGTATAAAAGGGAATGATCTATTTATTACATAAAAATATTCATTGCTTTGTATAGTAAAATGAGAAACTGTTTAAAAAGAAATAAATCAAGCAATTAATAAATATACATACATTATTCTTTTCATCAATAATATGTTTGTCAACCTCATTATATTTTATAATACTGTTTGAATTATGTAGACGTAATTTCTTATATGTCTGTTTAACCTCGTTTACAGAACAAGAAGATTCAGCTGGTTTGATTGTTTCATTTAAACTAGCTTTTATACTACTTGTACCATTCCTATAAAAGATTTCAGTTTTTCCATTATATCAATTTTATTATAAGATAAGAAATATCATTTCTTTGCACTCAAAATGCAACTCACGATAGTCAAATGATGCAAATTTTACAGGGTTCCAAATGTAAATAATTGTATTTAATTTTAGTGCTATGTCCATGGAATTTTTTGGAGCTAGCGAATTGCCTTTCAAATGCAAAGGTTTACTTTATCATAAAATTAAAAAAACTAATGGACATACTAAATTATATGAAAATCTGAATAATACATGCACACAAATTTCAATTACAAAATATTATAGGAAAATAAAATTTTCTCAATTATGTGTTTCATTAATTACACTTTATCTTGCATAACTCTTTTGTTTAATTTGGATTGTACTTAAGACAGGAACTATCTCAAACACATAATCCTACCTATTAGATAAATAAATATCTACTAAGATCAGTGATATATTTATAAGAAACACATATAATTTACTTTATTTAATATATTACAACTTTTATTTTATAAGGAATTAAGATAAGTCATTCCACTTACGAAGAAACTGAAATTCTGTGTGATTTGTTAATAAAAGGTTTTGCTTGGTTATACTTCTTTGTATCTGAATTTTGAGTAATTCCAGATTGTCTTTGAGGTAATGGCAAAGCTACCTGTTTATATAATTCTATTAGTTCAAATCTGGATAAATTGTTATAATTACTGAAGTCAATGCACCTCTATAAACAAATTAAGAAAGTACATAAATAACTGTGGTACATATGAAAAACTATTCTTGGTAAATAAATTAATGAGATAAATGACATAATAAATATCAATACTGTTAGAAATATTTTAAGAATATTATATGTTAATTAAGATTTAAAATATTTAATATGTACTTATCAAATTGTTTAAATTTTCTTGCAATCTATAATAAGGCTAGAATTTTATATGTTGACAATTGGCAATATTCTTTTTATTATAAAATATAAAAAAAAATCTTATCAAAATTTTGTATGACACATTATCAAATATCTGTAATTAAATAACTAACTGCTAATTCATAAAAGGACTACATTTTTTAACACTTAATAAAATAAAATTATTAATAAATATAACATGTTCCACTTACATTTTCTAAAATTTCCTTGAGTTCAAGTTCAGACATTAATTCAGGATGAATTAATTTATACATTCTCAACGTTAATATTTTGTTAAATGCTTAATTCACTAATGTGGAGTATTTTACAATATCAAAAAACCATTTAACACAACGCACGAGTATACCGTAATATTATCTACTTAGATATCAATTTATACTGATTGTTCACTGTTTGACGCTCTGATGCCCATTATTCTAGAGAAATTGTGATATTATGCACTCAACTATTCAAGTTTATAAAACAATACTGATAGAAATACTTTATGTGTCACCCAAATTGATAATTTTTTGATACTATCACACTAGTCATATTATACTAAATGATACTATAGTTTGGAAATAACTATTTCAAAGAAATTTTTTATGAAATTGTAACGAAATACATTATTCATTCGAAATTTATAGTCTTTAATATTTTACCTTCACTTTGTAACCTAAAAATTATTGAGATACTTTTACATGATCTACTAAAGTTTGATGCGTAAATTTCGGAAATCACACTTAAACATTAGAAATATTAACACATATTAGGAACATCACTACTCTAGATAATCTGTAATCTTGATGGCTCTAAACCCATGTGTATAAGCTCTAAACCATTAACGTAATAATAATGAGGGTGGAATACAACCGAATTCAAAACTTAAATTTACAGAATATAAAAAACAAATATTCAAAATGTTTAATAACATAATTTGTTTAGTTACGGGTTTGTGGTGTAGGTTTACTTTGTACCTATATGATATTTATAATAATTGTAACTGAATTTTAAATTCGATTTAGTCCGACCTAAATGATTACTGTGCAATCGGCTTACAGCTACCAATGTTATCTGATATTGATGAAAACAAAAATGTCTCTAGTACAGGACTAAGTATAATTTGGTGGTCAAAATAATTAGTAAATATCATCATTTTGCATTAGCGCATCTTTTGATTCCATGCATTCCTAAAATTAAAATGGTAGAAGATATTGTTGTAATTACTCAAGTCAAAAGTAAATAAAAAGTAGTGGTAATAATATAATTTTCAACGCAGATTCCCCTAGTACCTTTTTATACCGACCTAAAGCTCATTATCTAGGGTATTTTTTATTATAATTCTGTAACTAAGAAGAATAGGAAAAGATTTTTCGTATAAATATCCTCCGTCAGCCATAGCTGTTGATACCAAATTTGTTAAATACATGCGACAAGCCAATGTGTTACCAATTGATGTCAGATTGATACGTATGTTAAATTTTGATGCCCCTCTGGAAACAATACTACACTAAGGCTTGTATCAAGATTTTCTTAAAAAATACATTAAACCTAATAAGATAAATGACATTAAAAACAATTAAGTGTAGTCCATTTTTGCCATCAATTTATGCCAATATTTGATAATAAATATATTGAGATATGATGATATACTGACATCAAATGGTTACTGTTTTAATTGTCTATTTTTATTCATGTATCTTCTATTTAGGGCTACTACATATTCGGAGCTCAACTAACCTGGCCCAATTTTTCACTGTAAAGTGAGTTGTTAGGGCTGGCAAGGTAAGATAGAAACAATGGGTCCATTGATGGTTTGAGACAATGAAGTAGATGACACAAATCCGGAATAGTTCTCAAATATATGGTATGTACATGATACTATTATAGCTAGTACAAAATTGTATGATAGGCAGCGCAACAATAGCTCTAGGGCAACACTTCTGCAGAATTGCCATGTAAATGTTGGTTATGCACACGTATGAAAATTTTCGCGTTCCCTTCAAAATGAAGTTGACTGATGTAGATCGACATGACAGGATGACGAACAATGACTTTTTGCGCATGCCATTTGTGTATGCATGTACAAAACATTACTAAAGTGAATTATTAACTTTTATAAACATATAAATTTTCTCACTTCTTTGCCCGTCATGTTCTCCTGATGCAAAGTTTCAAATTTTGCTATGAACTCGATAAAAAATATATTCCCGCGTCAAAAATTTCGTGGAAATTACTTCTGTGCCATCTATACGGAAAACACCCGAAACAATTCGTACATCTTTACCGATAATAAAAAGAGACAGAAGAAGTATGGTACAGCTGCGCCATCTGCTCACGAAACAGTGAAACAATTCGTACATCTTTACCGACAATAAAAAGAGATTATGATTTACATATTCGATGAAGTATCTAATGTGCTCTCGAAAATGCAAGTAGAATCGATAAAAAAGGACTTACCGTTTGCATTAAACAAAAAATGACCCAAATATCAAGAAGAACATAGAAACGTATTACTTAATTGAAAATTCAAAATTCAAAACTTGATACACAGAATAATATTATGTTTCATTTATGAACGAAATCTATATTAGTACTTCTTGATCTTTAACCGTAATGTATGATATAAAAAATACATTGCGAGCATAGTGACAAAGTAACAAAGAATGGTTGTCCACCGTAGAACAGAACGTCTATTCTAATATGGACAACCATTACGTTACAGCCCCCTTTGTGACAATTTGTCAGACCTCTTTGAAGATACAACTACGGATTTCCTTCTTTGGCCAGCAGAAGAGAATCAATTCGAGAAAATATTTGCAGTATTTCAAAATTAAACCATATCTGTTTATGCATTTATGAGAAATTAAAATAAATGTAGAAATACTAAATACACTCAACGTGCAAGAGAATTTAAACATTATAATATTTAAAGGAAAAAATAAATTTTTATTTAAGCTCAACTCCTTAAATTGTACTAATAAAAATATCAATTTGCATAAACATCTATAGTTTATTTATGAATGTTCGATTATTCCCTACGTGCGTTAAAAAAAAAGCTTCCGAAAATTTGGCAGTTCTTACTTTCGAGATTTCGATTACACATCGGAGAGATCTATTCAAAACTCATTCTATAATTTCATAATTTTCATAATCTAGAATGAATTTTGGATTTAAATTCCCATTCATAAGTCGCGATACACTTGCATATTTCAATTAAAATGTTAATTGGTTAATACAACTTGACTAACACAAGATAATACAACTTAATGCTTCCTATACGTTGAACGTTGAACAAATAAATTACACTCAGGCAGACAATAATATTAAATATGTACATTTATAAAATTGAAACAAGAGGGAATAAAGGATGAAAACATTAACACCTTTTTTTTTCTAAAACTAACTTTCTTTATTCCTTTCATTATTAAATTTTTCATTATCGTATTCAATGTAATTTAAATTTTGTTCATCTCATCCATATTTTTTTGTAGTATCTATCTATATACTAAGAAACGCTACACATAATAATAACAATTTAAAACAATAAACAACAGAAACGAGTAACAATTTACATTCATTAAAACAAACCATTTACATTTCCCACAGATATATGAATAGCATTTGATTAAACTAAATTATACGGTTCTCAATTTTTCTATTTAATATTATGTAAAAATCATTAAATTTTTCAGGACAAAGAAAATATTTCATTATCTAAGAAAATTATTTTTAAAGATGTATTTTACACATATGATAGAATGATTATTACCCAATTTTTAAACTAGTTATAATATTTGGAATAGAATATATTCAGAACTATGATTTTATATATAAAAAGTCTTCTTAAAGTATGTATTACAACCTTAACTGGACATGAATTCGATTGGAAACATTTAAAATTTTGTAATGCATTTTTTTAAAGACTAGATAAAACTGTCTTTCCAATGTTTTCTTTGTTTCTTATTTACTTTGTTTTTCTAAAACTGTATCCAATCAAAACCTGAGATTTTTACTTTAAATTTTGATACATAACACTTTCACTATTTTCATTTACAACAATTTTAATTAATTATGTTAACATTCTCTTCCTTTCTCTGTGCGTATTAACTTTTATTATTTGTTTTATTCATATAATTGATTTTAATCATAATTACTGTATATCTTGATCTTGTTCTCATTAAATAAAAAAATGATAATTATGATTATAATATCAGTGTAACGATTTCTGATAATTTTACGATATTAAACATTAAAAGTTATACGTATTTATTTCTATATCGGCAATGTATATCAATATAAATATTATTTTATTAATATAACTCGCATTGCAATTGTATTATCATCCAGCGCTTTTTGGCGTAACTTCCAGCTTCTGTAATCTGAACTCCATTATCTAATAGTATTACGATATGATTTGTGTAATAATTTTATTAATAGAAATAATCAATTGCTGATGGAAATCATAAATAGCTTAAAAGTAAAATAGACTGATAAAAAATAATTAAATTAAGATTTGACATGTTGAAACACAAAATGTAAAAATAATTAAAAAAAAATTAATAATATTATTTTCATAAATAAATATACGTATAATAAACCAACTTCTTTTTTCTTTATTGAAGAAACTCCATGTTTCACAATAAGTTTAGATATTGCTGTAATAAGTAATATCAATTTCTGCTTTATAAACAAACGGAAAGCTTTAATTTATAAAATAGTTATATAACAACAGTTCAATACATAACTACACATACTTAAATTTTATAAAAGAAATTCAATTTTCACTATATTTGGAGAAGTATTATTTTTATTATTGTATTAATGAGCTTCCAGCAAATCAACTTTATTATAATACTATTTGACAATAATTTAATATACCCACTAATTGTTATATTAAAATTTACTAAATGAGAGGACTTGTTTAATTATTGTATCTTGAAAGTAGTGAAATTTTCAAAGCAATTATTTTCTAATAATACTAATTAAGTTTAAGGAGTGTTCTATTTAATAAACTATATTTCTCTTACCCACTTAGTAAAAATCAATTAAATATGATTCCATTTTATGAGATATAAAAAAAAGTATAATTGTTTATTGAAAACATATTGAAATATATTGAATGTATATGTAAATTAATATATAATAGTAGTATATATGTATTCTTCCTAAAAGATGAATAAATGAAATGCAAGTAAAAAGGCACTATATCTGGGTATGGGAAACAATCAGGTATTTAGGCCTTCCCAATTTTTTCTTTACCAGTTCCAGTGAATCACAGATCTATTAAAGAAGTTACGCCGCTGCGATAGAACAACCTCCATTTTATTACACATGTAAAGTCTTATTTATTTGTTACTAAATATATGCGCATTAAAAAAAAAACTTGAGTTATAAACAGCCACTTTTAAATTAGCTTTGACGGTATTCAATAAAATATTGGAAGCATAAAATAATATTTAGTCATATATTATTTTATATAAACTATCATGGAACCATTATTATATAAATAATAAAAATTTTTTCCATTGTTAATCATGGTTTGACTAGTAACAAAAATTATTAATTGGCAAGAGAATGTTTAATTGTTCCACGCTTAGCACACCATGCCATATTTTCCAAAATAACGAATATTTAATCGCTGTTTCGTGTTATGTAAAAAGACCGGTGCTGCTTTATTATTGACTGTCGAGGATGACATTCATTTAATATTCATTTTGTTAAACAGGTGTTTCATGATCAGTCTCTTCAATTCTTCCCAATCTCCATGCATTTGGATCTCCTGCTGCTGTAACGTGATAATGTGAACATTTTTTTTTAATTATTTTTATTTAATATGAACTAGAATACTTAAAATACTAATGTATATTTGTAATATATGATGCGTGTTTAAGCGTAAGTGTAAAAAAAGATATTTCTTTAACATGAGATTTTATTAAACCATAATTACCGAAACAAACACATAAAATGGATATAAAAAATAAAAATGAATATAAGAAAATAAATATGCATGTTAAAATAATATTGCTAAGTTCTATACTTTTGTCAGTAAGTATTTCAATTTACAACTAAATACTTTAATTAAATGTTGACACAAATATAGTGAAATATAATTTTAAATAAACTTTACTAAAAATGTATGAATCAAAATAGTTTAATGAAATCTAATTCACAGAATTTGATAACAGTATAATAGTCTAACACAATTAATTAACTGAAATAGGAAGAAAACATATGTAAACACAAAAACAACTCACCTGAATACAATAACCAGAAGAAAATAAATGAAGTTACCCGATGATATTTGTATAACATTATGGATATCCATTGCAGAAACATAACATATATCACGTACACATTTGTGCTAAATAATTGCACAGCTTGTGTCACAAGAATATTATAAGGAAGATTGAACATTGTTGTATTGCACAGGATGTAAGGGAGGTGTACGTAGGTGATTAATATGATGCAAGGTGTTGTTCAGCACTTCCTGAGTTGTGTACAGCAGCGGCATTCTCTCTTCTATCCAAAGCAAAATCAAAATTGATGCAAAATTATAAGAAGTGTATGTTGCACGTTCTAACTAATTCATAAATTTTCATTGTTAGAACTATTACCCTTGCAAGTGCATGCATTAATTATCAAGCAAAGTATTTGTAGATACACTTCATACATTGAAATATTTATATGTTTAAAGTGTTTTCTCTGTTGTGCTCTCATTAAAGATATATTTTGTAATAGGCTATATTTTGTAGTAATAAATAATAACTTAAATATTTACAAATTTTATGAAAAACTGTCCTTGTTTCAGTTGAATTTTGTACATTTTGCTTTATTTGTAAATAATATATAATTCTTATAAATTTCTATGTGGTTTTATCTATCTAATTATACTATCACATTGAAATAATTATAACCAATAATATATTCGTACAAAATTAGAGAGTATAATTATAATAATAATCACATAAAATTTTACTATACACTTTTATTTTATTTTATTGAAGAAATAAAAATCTTTCAAAATTATCAGAAATAGACAAAAAAAGGTACTACTATTAACTTTTTACTTCAATAATCTTAAAATTATTTTACACAAGATTTTACTTCTTTACATATAAATACATAAATTTTAATATAAATATTTGTACTGCTTAAAAGTATCTACAAAATTATATTTAAAATTACTTTCTTCTTTTTTAATAAGAAAATTGTTAGAGGTAGACTATTATAAAAACGTGTATTTTTAAAATTATATTATCTATGATACATGCCCATGCATAAATATGAAGCTATAAATCTACATGATATTATACAGAATGTTCTGCAAGAAAACCAACAAATTTTATCAAAGTGTTCAGAAAGTTACACACTACATAAATAATGTTATATATAGTATTAAATTTTGAGATATACAAGGTATATTGATATAAACCACAAATGATTCAAACTAATTACCTGTAGTATAATCATTTATTTGAAATTGTATAAAATTATATTTAACATAAAAATAATAAACATTTGTGCTTCTATGCATACAAATAATCATATTTTTATTGGCTGTATTCACTAATTATTGACAAGATTCTATTTTCAACACCTCGCTTACATGTATCGGAATATCTATTTTATTGTATCTTCAATTTCAAATAACTTCATAGAAAAATCTAAATAGAATAGATCAAATAATTGTAGGGGTCTAGATCATAGATCTTCCTTTATTTACTCATTGATCAACAAGATTTTCAATAAACAATGATGTGTAAAATGATAATTTTGAACATTATAGTACACCAGTATATATTTATTTCAAATAAATAATTTAACAAAAGTTAAATACTCTAAAAGTGCATCTGATTACTTATAGTTTATATTACTACATTTCTGACGCCTCAAAAACGATAATAAATCGAATTATGCTGTGTATAACAGTATTTATTTGGAGTACTATTCCAAATACATTGATAATGTTTCTTGGTTTCTTCACTAAATATGTATAGTGTTTCTTTTAACTGAAAACATTGTAATATTTCAAAAACTGTTGAAAAGGTGAAAAAATTAGTAACTCAAATTTAAGGGGTGAGACTACCATCTAAAGTTCAACTATCAAAGAGCTAACTCAGAAACGGTTAGAGATAGAAAAACAATTTATTTAAAAAAATTATATGATTTTTAATACACTAAAATAATTTACTGAAATTGAAGTACATTTATAAATTAGTAATTATTATATGTATGTACAAATTTTTTAAATCCTTAATTTCATCTCTTAAACTTGAATTAACCATAGCTACAAAATAATATGTTATTATTTTTGGCTACTTGGTTCGGTTTCACCTACATCCATGGAATCTTGCTAATTTATGACCTATTGCATTAAGTGAATCATTGTGCACTGTTCACTATGTTATTTATAAAAAAAGTGATTTACATTAAGCAATTTCTTTAATCATACCTAGCAACTTTTATAATATATAATAATTTTTTCATACTTTTAACGGTTTTTGAAATATTACTTCGTTTTTAGTTAATAGAAGCACACTATATAATAATTAGCACAATTTCAAAAAATTGTTTCACATCAAATTAGGTATTCTTTCTACTATTACAGTTAATGAAATTATACTTTTGTATATTTATATTTTTTTAAATATAAAGTATAATGTGAATAAAAAATATATTATTAAAAACAAGATATATATTATTATTTTTTCGATGTCAATAAATAATTAATATTAATATATGTTAATGCTAACTATTTAAATATAATTTATTTATAAAAGAATATCTTCTTCCATAAAACAAATTCTAATCTATTTTAGGATTTATTTATAAAAGTTTCTGAAACAATTATACATAAAATATAATAATTTGAAGCCTATTGTAATTACTATTATTAGTTGTTATTGTTATTTATGTATTTTGCTTACATTTGCTATAAATTATAAATAAATATAGGCATAAACGACGTTAACCATAATTTAAAAAATGTAATATTAAATAAAAATTTAATATATTCTTTTTTAATAATGCAATTAAGAAATAGAGTTTAATATTTTCACTTGAAACAATTTTTTGCAATCTAGAAGAACCTTGATAATTGTATAAGTTATTACTGATAGCATCTTAATCAGGACAAACATATACTTTTAAATTGTATAGTTAAGGAAAGTTAAATGCTTTTTTAAATTACTTTCATAAAATATATTCCTTACAAAGAATGAAATAATTTACCAACATACTATAAAAATATTACATCCTTAACTACACATTTTAAATATGAACAAGTTTAAAATATGGTGTATATCATTTGTATGTTTTGTTACTTATATATAAACTAAAAGAAATGATATTTTGTGTTATAATTTTGGTAAAGTATTATACATACATATACTCAGTTAAAGAAATCTATGTATAATGAAAACAGAAAATTTCTTCAATCTGTCAATTCTGATTTCAACGAAGCTTTGTATGTAGAACATAATGACTTAATTCCTGAAGCAGTTTTTTCACAGATGAAAAATCTCCTTGAGAGAGTAAAATTAGCTGTTCAAAATTTTAAGCTTTTTTCATGTTTTAAATAAAACTTCATCTGAGAATTCTTCTCAACAGGACGATAGAACACTGAAGTACTAAACGTCTTTTTATAGGAAAAGTTTTGTTCTATCTTGAAACATTACAAAAACAAAAAAATACAAGTCATCAAATCAACTCTTAACACATTGACAACCGGCCCCGCGAAAACGCGGATTTCTGAATCTGTTGCTTAAGTAGCTGCCCCACGATGATGTGGACTTTTTTTTTTGCTGGTTTCAATTTTGTTTATATTTTTAATTACTGTTAAATTGTATATGACGAATATATAAATAAAATGTACTATTTTACGAAAATATACAGGGTGGGGCAATAATTGTTAGCACCTCAGATATCTTCAAAACTGTAAGTTTCACAAAAATATTTGTTGGAACAAAATCGCACGGTACGAAGGGGGCTATCCGGTGGCTATAATACTTTTTTCGCAGATGGAAGTACTTCAGATATTTGAAGGTCAACTTCATTTTTTTAAATATATCGGTATATTTTTGCTTCCATATAATGATAGAGGATCTTAAAACGAGTTGTCATGCTCTACGTACATAAAAAGTTTTATTAAAATCGGAATTGGCAAATTAGAAAAATTTTCTTTTTTTTTGCTGTGCGAAAAACTTTTTGACTGAGTACATATAGTTTTATTTAGTATAATTTAAATAATTATCTAATTAATTACTAGTATATACATACATAAATATACAAATAAAAATAATACAATAATAACATATAACTGCTTCTGCATATAACATTAGAAATTTATGCTATTATAAGAACGATTGTTTCATGTACTACTTTTCCATATTCGAAAAATTGTTAATAATAAATTTATAATATTTGTTAAGGAATTTTGTGTTTTATTAATATAATAAAACAATTATTATTACGTTGTTAACAAGTGTAACATTAAATACTTACCTTGAAGTTGACGACTGATGAGAGCAGTAATACCTTGACTGTCACCAGTCTTTTTCACAACAAACAGTTTGGTGTCAGGATCATTCTCTAAGGCTCCAATACCACCCAAACCAATTACTTGTCCATTTTGTTGTTGATGACTGCTTGCAGCCATTGTTTCACTAACCTAAGATTGCATTACATTCAAATTTAATAAATACTTTATATATTAAATGTTTTTGAATAGCGTACATGTTTAATAAAGTTGTAAGTATAAAAATTAATTTTAATAATGGAAACTATATATATTCATAAAAAAAGTATTACCATATTTAATTATTATATTACTTAATATTATAACTTTATTGGTACAAGTACTATAATTTGATAAAAGGAATATAGTTATACCTGCATCAATTTTTTGACTACATCTCTTCCCAAAATGTGATCAAACACTGCCTGCAGAAATTGATCACTAATTATGCTTAATTTTAACTTGTCTCTATGCCACAATAATATTCTTGATTCTTCCATAGCTGTTATCGATACCTGTACAAATAAATTATTTTCAATCATAAGTATACTTTTAAACTTATATCTAAACAACTAAATATATAACAAATATTTTTATTAATAAATTATTAAACCTGGAAGTATTCATCTGTAGAAACACCAAACCATTCTGGAGAATCCAAAAACTGATGGGGGAAGACAATGTGTAATGCTCTTCCATTTTGAGAAACTACTAATCTGAAAAAATAAATACAAGAATATTGAAACACTACCTTTTATTTAAAAAATTGTTGTGTGAATATTTAAGCTTTATATAATTTTACGTATATCATATAACTGATTATGAGATAATTTACTACTAACTAAATTGTTATCTATATTAAAAAACTTTAAATATTGATACCTTAATTTTTAATTACATTTAAATATTTATTTGATAACCAATTTATTTCAGTAATATTTTTAAATGATTACAATTTAAGCATTTGTTATTATTTACAATATATGCTTACTTTCCAGACAGTACCAATGATAAAGAATCAACTTTGGTCACTTTTTCTTGGGCATAAACTTCTTGATATTTCAGCTGTCGAATAACCTTCATACAATTTAATACTTTTTTGAACTGATGACGTGATACTCTTAATGGTTGGAATACTGCAATATACACCTGTATAAAAAAATGAAATAATATGTAAAATTGATGCAATTTTTTCTATAATATAAAAATGTATTATAAACAAAAAAAAATCTATTTCTATAAATGTTTTATAATTTTTGTTGAAATTATAGTTTCAAATATGCTAAATGATAAATTAAATTAGACATTGCGTTGCTTAAAAATATAAGATCAAATTACTAATGTTAGAAGCATTATACAAATTTGATGCTGTAACAAAATTGTTTTAACTGCATGTATAGAATGTTAACCTTAAACAAATCAAATATTTTCTATGCTGTTTATATGTGAAGACCTATAAAAATGATAACTGAGAAAAAAAATCTTAAAAATCTGTTTTAGATGAGGCATACTACATAAAAGTGCAAAAAGTACGCTGTACAAAATGTTTACTGAATCTAATACAAAAGCTGTAGCTAGACACACAAGCAATTTACTATACTGAAAATTCTAATATATCTCTACCTAAGAGCTAAAACAAAAATATTATATAATTTTGAAAATATTTAGCAAATAAAATTTAAAAAAATAAAAAAATAATATAACTATCAAATATATCCTTTTTATATTATACATATATATAGGGGGGGTCCCACATTAAGTGCCATTTGATATAACTACTGAATAATAAAGAATAGAATAAAAATATAAGGAAATTTTTTTATTATATTTTACACAGAATGTTACTGTGAAAAAACAATTTTTACCTTTAATTCTTCAAAGTCATTGCAAATTTCACATTTTTTTAAATTATATACTATACTTTTGTTTTGATGTCATGAAAATACAGAAGAAAGTAAATTAAGCATACGTTTTTGAAATAACTGTAAGACAATCTAAGGTCACAAAGATGAAAAAGTTTTAATGTAAATAAGAATCAATGTACTTATTATTTTACTTGGGTGTTTTACATATCATGTTCAAAATTTATTCATGCCCTTCTCTAGTACCTAAACACTATTATAACCTTTTGTAAAATGAATGGCTGATTGCAAAAATAGCTCTTTGTTTGTAAGCAATACAAGTCACTTAACAAGGAACATCAATAAATAAAGGTAGTGACTTCTTCAAGTGTTTATCTGTTTGCTTATCATTAGTCTATCAATTATCGTCAGTTATCGTGAATTATTAAGAGAAAAACATTAGCTTAAAGTGTGTATATATCGACGCGATTCTAATTCTAAGCAATGTAATAGAATATTTATTCAACATTAGAAATGTATACCGAGACATATAATAATAAGCATTCACTTTTATTTTAAAACTTTTTCATCCTTGTGACATTAGATTGCCTCAAATTTATTTCAAAGACGTATACTAAACCTGTTTTTTTCTGAACTTTCATAACAAAACAAAAATATAGCATTCCATTTAAGAAACATGAAATGATCTTGGAATGACCTTGAAGAATTAAAAGTAAAAATTGTTTTTATCAGAGTAACATTCTATATAAAACACAATAATAAAACGCTTCTTACGTTTTTATTCTATTACTTATCACACTATAGTTATATCAAATAGCACTTATTATGAGACATCCTAGATATTACTGCAAGATTAATGATAGATACCTTACCTACAGAAATACATTCCTACTATACAACATTGATTATATTAATTCATATGTTACATATTTAATATCATAATCTTTTGAAATAATTGTATAACATTTCTTTAATCATTAATATTAAAATATATATTTTGTGGATACTTTCATTTATTTCAAGGAAATGATTTTTATGTAACATGTATCTTATCTATAAATCTAATTCTAAACATTGAATTAAAAATATATTAATATTTTAAATCAATTTAACAGTTCTAAATTAATTAGCAATTTAAAAATATTGTAGTATGTATAAACAATATTCTATGATGTTATGTTAAACAATCATTTCTTTTGATTCTATCTTTAGCTTACCTCTTCAACTTCCCTTGAAAACTTGATAGGCCTGAGCTTATAAAGAAGCGTGCATACATGGATGAAGTTGATGGCAACAAACAGAGCATTCCAGAGAGCAGCATCCAGCCAACAAGCTATTGTCCAGCCCCACAAAGCAAGAAAGGCACAGCCCACGAGCAGAGTGCACCTTAAATAAAGTACGCCATGTATGCCACTTGGTGCAAGATGTGACAATAGAAAAAAGGCATTTGCTAGTTGAAAGTAGACATGGTTCACAGAAATTCCTTGATATGGTTGGCAGGTAAGAACTCCGTACAGAAAAGTTGGAGGCACTATTGGCGAATGAGGAGATCCAGATCCTTGACTAACCACTGAGAGGCTGCTAGCTGTAAAGTATTCCTTTTTTCAAATATTTGGTAAAACTAATTTATCATATTTTGAATAATATATTTAAATAAATGTAAGTAGAAAAATAAAATAGTTCCACATCAAAATTTTGTAATAATAAGCTGTTAAATATTGTTTCTATTTCAAAATATTTAATAAAACTTAATTAAGAAATATATTAACAAGTAAGAATATTCAATCTCATTTCAACTCATTTTGGATATATTAAATAAAATTATTATATTATACATACTAGCTCTATTATCAGTGGTCACATTCCTACATTCGTCATCATCATGATGTGTTGAAACTGGTAATGAAACTTCTGATGTGACAGTATTATGGGGTACATTGGATGCAGCTGCATTTATTAAACTGCCACCAATATCAAAAGATGTCCAGTAAAGAAATATGAAAAATAATATAGAAGTACACCAGCCTTCTCGGCTTCCTATAGGATCAAAACAGATCCACATCCCCGCATTACCACCAAGCTAAATCAATTTCGTCTTACTCTATAATATTAAAATAAATATTTTTTAACTATAAGAAAACAATAAGATTAAATTTACATTAGATGTCAAAATAATTTAAAGTAGTGGTTATAATCGTACTTATTCATAGGAGATGTTAAATTGAATAGTATATGCCACTTGTAAATATCCTATTATTTTTCACATTTCTATTCTCAGCTAAAATTAAAGCTTAAAGACAAATACCATCTTGTAGATTTTGAATTAAGGAAAGGTATTTGCATTACCAGTAGTTGCAGGAAGACTATGGAAACATCTGAAATATATAAATATATGCACATAAAATATGAATTTTAATGTGTCATCTTTTTAAAACTTCTCACATTTTTCTCTTATTAAAATATTTCATTGCACTATTTTTAATAACATTAATTTATAATATACAGTAAAACAAAATTAAACACATAAACAATTCTACAATAAAAATTAATGCTTATTTAACTTTTTACTTAATAACGATAAAATTATGTTAAAAATGTCATGCTCCAATTAAACAAAAAAAATACAATTTTGCTACTGTTTGCATTAGTAGAATTTAAAGAATTTTTAAAATTAATCAACTAATATTATTTTATAAATTTATAAAAAATTTTTAAATAAACATATTTTATACTAATTTTTGTGTATAAGTGATCACGGATATTGACGCATGTTATAAAGTATCGTATCGAAATCAATAAATAACTTACTCATGGAAAATTTTAAAAGGTGAAAGCGTACGTAAGGCATACAGATGAAAAAATAAACTATAACGTCGAGTAATATATTAGTTGAAATAAACCGATTCGAATACGAAACAAACTTGCTTATTCAACGAACGTCAAACTAGCAGAAAGACGTTACTTTAGCTAAGATAAGTAAAGGCGACGGTGGAGTACTGGGAAGCAGAATGGGGATAAAATAGGCCACGCGGCCTCTTATTTATGGTTCGTTCGAAAATTTACTAACAGACACTAATACTGCTTGAGATGTAAAATTATATTAATACCATCATACAGAAATAAAATATAAATTAGAATGTAAATATATAAGTTAAATATAAACAAAATATAACATTTATGATTTTTAAAAACTGGAACTTTAAAATCTATAATTTTTAAAGATATTAATATTTGTTATGTTCTTTAACAATTTAAATGTATATTACTTAATAGTGATTTAAATTATTAAAACATAATGTTGGCTGTTAACAACTCTGATTTTATTGTTAATTTTTACTATTTCTAAATTATGTATTAATTATAATTACATAACCATTTATCGTTGTTGTGAAGTATTAGTTACTTACTAAAAATTTGATTGTAATTAAATTTTTTGCTTTCAGAAATAATGTTTTAAATATTATATTTCAAGATTTTATTAAGATACAAAATTATACTTCTGCATAGAATTAGTATGCACTTGAAAATAGCTTTGAACTGCACATTGAATACAATACCACTAACGGACAAAAATTTAAATCATTAAGGATACCTATATATATGTTTATTAAAATTCTCTTTTTTTTTTGTTTATAAATGTAATCGTAAAATATGGCAACGGAAAAGGACTTAATTAATGGTATTTATTAATTGGAAATACGTAAAATATTTTTAATTTATAGATGATAAGTATTTAATATTTTTGATTTTATCACATTGTTTTTAATTAATTATACTATCTATACATACCTATATATTTTTATTATTATTATTTAAACGTCAAAGTTTCCTATAAATAACATATAATTACTTTTTATGATGTATTATATAAGGTTTATTTTTATTACAAATGATTAAATTATACATAATATCAAATATACAATTTCTAATTATATGAAGATAAGTATTACAATCTAATAATTACCAGTGTAACGTTTCTTATACATTGTGTTGAAGTAAAAACAGTTTTTAAACACGAATTTTTTCTTTAAAATTAATTTTAAATAAGTTATACTTTTATTCTTATAGCAGTCAGAGAATCACTTAAAGCTGATGGAGATTTAGGTCGCATAAAAGCTGAAATGTGTACAGAAGTTATAAAATTGTTAGATAATTCAAATAAAGGAAATAAAACACAACTTCCAAAACCACCATTAGATATTATATTTTTAAATGAACTTATTCGAGAATATTTAGATTGGATGGGATATAAGTACAGCTCTACAGTATTTATTTCAGGTACCTAATGATATGTTTTACATGTAACACAGTGATTATTATATTAAAATTAATATTCATATTCACAATACCATATAAAAAACATTTTTGTTTTAGAGTGTGATTTATCAAAGCAACCGTTTGATAGGTCTTTACTTCTGCAGAGTTTAGGACTAAAAGAAAGTGAGAATAGCACAAATTTGCCATTGCTGTGTGGTATTGTAGAAACGTTTAAGAGTTTGAAAAATACATGAAAATAACAAATTATATACAGATGTAATACAAAACCAAAAATCTAAAAAATTAGAAGTATTAAGTACTTAATATTACAAATAAACAAAAAGTATATAAATTTTCAAATCCTCTATATTTGTATTAAACTGTTGGTAATTTATTAAAACTTTTTTTTTGGACAATAAAGCTTTATGTAATGAAGTTATATATAATTTTTTTGAGATATAATTTTATATTTTGTATAATAAGAACAAGGATAAATTAAAAGAATTTCGTCCTTTTATTTCATGACGTCTTTTACATATTGACATTACATTACGAAAGTACAATATAATGTTGAGATATTGAAGATCTTAAATATAATTGCTGTTGTTCTCTAGAAGTATTGTATTAGATTTCTTAAAGATATTATCTACTGAATGCTATAATGTACATCACTTATTGTAATGAATTTACTTACAGCATTTTAAAGGTGGAATCTGAACATGAAAAATCATGTAAAGGCCTTAATAGTGTTTCAAAATTAAACATAAGTTAAATGTCATATACTATTTATTTGTTTACTACTTTGTTAAATTTTTCAATCCCAGAAAGGTATTAATTACTAATAATAAGTAATGTCTGTTCAAATTATCTTTGAACGCTGTTATAATATCGTAAATATAGAATAAATCGTCTATATTGTTTTATAGATATTAGGTAACAATCTCAGTTTGATGCATACAGTTGTAAATAATTCTGATAGACAATCTTACATTAAAAAGCATTCACAAAAAAAAGTTACTATCAGTAATCACTTTTAAAATATTAAAGACATCTAATGATGTCATTTGTGCTTTGATTTCTTTTTTTTCTTTGCTTGTTTATTCCTACTCTTTGACTTTTTTGATTTCTTTTTATGTTTCTCTTCATCGCTACTTGTTTCTGATGAATCAGAATAAGAATCAGAATCAGAACTACTATCTCTTTTAATAGATTTCTTTTTTTTATGTTTTTTGTGTTTCTTCTTCTTTTTTTTATGTGATTCGTCTGAACTATCAGAATCGGTAGTTGAACTATCAGAACTACTAGATGAATCTTCACTGCTTGTAGATTTCGATCGTTTTTTAAGAGGTTTTATATCTATTTCCTTTTCTATATCTGGTTCATCAAGTTTAAGTTTCTTGGCAGGTAATGGAATCACTTTACCATCTTCGACATCTGATTCTGAATCTGAAGCACTATAATCAGGTTCAAAACTTGCTTCATCGAGCATACTACGTTTACGATCGGACACAAGCCTTGGGTTTTTCCTTTGTTTCTTTACAGATTCTGTAGCTGGAGGTTCCGGATTTTCGTAGTTTATTTTAGGTTCACTATTTTCAAGTTTATCTTTCGTACCAATATTTTCTTTATGTTTTTGCTTTTTTTCCAAGGGTTTATCTTTATCCTTTTTGTGCTTCTTTTCTTTTCGTTTCTTATGTTCTTTAGATTTACTTCTACTTCGATGCTCTTTCTTTCTCTTTTTATCTTCCTTCGTTTTTTTATCTCTACGTCTATCATCTTCATCCTCTCTGCCTTTTAAAAGGCCTATCTTTGGAATTTCATTTCTTTTAAATGTACATGAAGGTGTTCTTCCCCTTCTCTCTCTATCTCTATCTTTTTCTCTATCCTTGTCCATTCTTTCTCCTTTAGAATCGTTACGAGTTGATCTAAAATCCCTAGAATCAACCCTTGGATCTCTTTCTGATCTCATGTCATGTCGTTCATTTCGAAAGTCATTCCTTTCTTTTGAACGGTCACCTCGATTATCTCGTTTTCTATCGTCAAGGAATACCTTACGTTCATTTCCTGCCATAGCTAATGATGAATCAACACGTCTATCCAAAAGTGGAGAAATTCTCTTATCTCTATTACTTCTAGGAGATCGACTTCTAGATTGATTTTCGTTCTTTGTTTCACGTCTATCTAAAAAGCTTTTAACAGGACTAATTTTTCTTTCTTTATCTTCATCTACTTTTTCACCTAATCTTTCCTTGGCAGAAAGTCTTGTAGGTGAATAAGTTTCTGGAACTGGTTTGAATTTTGTTCGATCTAATTTGGCTTTCTTCACTGGCTCTGTAATTTCAACATTTCTTTCATTTCTTCCTACATTTATGGTAACATTCACGCTTTTCCTAGGTTCCCTATTAGGTTCAGTTTCAAGTACTTTAGGCTCTGGATTCTGATATAGTACTTTTCTACTCTCGCTTATTTTCTTAATTTCTATAGGTCTAATGGCATTGATAGCTTTTTGGAAAATTGCGTTTTCTGCTCTTTTCAGTACTTCTGATGTAACTATTTTTGTAGATTTAGGTTCATCCATTTGTATCTTTTCTATGACAGATTCACATACATCTTCTATCTTTTCTGTAGTGTCATCTCTTTCCCATTTAGAAAGTTCAGGCATTGGAGCTAAAAATTCATCTTTTTTTGGAGACTTTTCTTCTAACAAAGTAGTTTTATCTTCTATTTCATTTTCCGAAAGTAGAGAATACTTTTCTGTAATTACAGTATTTATTTCTGCATCATCTAATCCACTATAAAGACTGTCGATAGGTTTGATTTCAGATTTTAACTCTGGAATTGGTTTGAAATTAGGATTAGGAGGATTTGTTCCAAACTCTGTATGATCAATTCTTTCTGGACTAGCTTCATGGAATTCTGGAGGTTCTGGATTCATAGCTAAAGATTTATCTTCAAATTCTTCTTTAACCGATTCTTCCATAGTATTTTCAGTAGGAATACAAACTATTCTAGTGTCAATATTTTCATCTTCATTACCAGGTTTCATAATATCAGTTTTTGTAGATGACATGCTTTCCTGTTTATTTTCAGCTATTAATTCTTCGTGTTCACTTGATTTAATATGTTCATCTTTTATAATCTCTTTTTGTACTGATTTTTTTTCTTTTTTCTTTTTCTTTTTCTTTTCTTTTTCATCATCTTTCTTCTTTTTCTTTTCTTTAATTTTCTTCTCTTTCTTCTTTTCTTCGTTCTTTTCTTCATGATCCTTTTCTTTTTTCTTTATACGTTCAGGTGAAATATCTTTCACATCTGCCCTAGATTTTTGAGAATAAGGCGTTGGACTCTTCCGATTCTTCTTCCTCTCCATTGAACGTCTTTCGTAACGTTCATGTCGATGATCTCTGTCCTTTTCGGATTCATAATCTCGTTCGCGTTTATCTTTTTCTCGAGAACGATTTTTGTCATCTTGTCTGTGACGATCTCTTTCATCTCTATAACTGAAACGATACCGGTTTAACAATTTAAAAATAACAAAATTAATTTAATTCATTAAGTAAATTCAAATAGATTAATTGTAAACATAATTCATCCTTATTAATAATTATCGAACTGTAAAAATAATGTAATGCTAAAGAATATAACATATGTATTTGTATTTTTGACAATATATATTAGATAGTACATACCGATCTTTATCATAATCTTTTTTATCTAAGTGTCTATCGTCTTCCCGCCGATCTCGAGTATGCCTGTCATCTCGTTCTTTCTCCTTTTCCCTTCTGTCACGATCATCTTTCTCTCGTATTCTGTCATCATGATCTCTAGGTAATACTTGTCTTTCACGATCTTCACGATCCCTATTTAAAATTCTTCTGTCCCTTTCATCCCTTTCACGTAAACGATCATCACGTTCACGTCCCCTAGATAAAGAAAAACAGTAATTTATCAGCCTTCATTAAGTACATAAAACCTAATTTCTCCACTATTTGTAATTGTTAATGTAAAACTATATATTCATTTCAGTGTAATTTTACTTTGTTAGTATTTCAATATTTAAAGTACAATTTTACCTATCTTCTCTCAAGGATATTCTATCTCGTTCTTCAGTATCGTGATCTTTAAGAGAATGATCACGATCTTCTTGATCTCTTAACAAACGTCGATCACGATCGTCACGTAATGACCTTTCAGAAAGCTCCACACCTGGTGGTGAAAGATCATAGTAACCCTCTGTTCCAGGAGGAGCAACGTCATCAAACCTTTTGTGAGGCACATCTCGTAAAGGACTACCAAAACGTTGGCTAGATGGTCCAGGATATCTGTTGACAAAAAATTTACAAAAAATGTTTATATTCTTGTTAAATTACTAAGAAAAGTCACTTGCACTGTACACTTGAATTAGAAAAAATCAATGTTATGTAAATTTTTTCATTTACAGATGATTAAAATTTAAAATAGAATTAAAAATTGTTATACATTTAATTTATATCCTATAGATTTAGATTCATTACACTTTTTATGTGCAGATTTATATAATTTTTGACAAAGATACACATAAAAGTATGTCACTATTATTTAATACTATGTATGTTCATTAATTCTAGATAAAAGAATTACAATTGTTTTAGTTGAATCTTACTTAATTAAAAAGAATTGACTTTACTGTTTATTTTACTCACTCAGAAAGTGTTATGAAAAATTGAAACTTTTATTTAAAGTTAAAATTATGTTAAAGCTGAAAAGATGAATGAATAAAATTACCTATTATCAAATTTATTGTTTAATATGTCATAATAACGAAAAGTAAATAAATCAACATTTATAACTTCAAACGCATTGTGAATACAAAATTTATATACTGATTGTATTAATTTAAACATTAGTATTATACAAATTTACTCACCAAGATGCTATTAAATCACATAAATACTGTTATATTAGTAAACAAGTTGTAAAACGTATTTTCAAAATTTTAATGAATATCATTTTCATAACTTTCTTAAGAAATATTCTGTAACACTTTTTACTTCAAACACTAAAAACATTACAAAAGGAAATATTTTTTTTCTTATGTTACAAATGTTGATTTGGCCCTGAATTCACCTGATTCAGAAACCATGCAGATCTGTCAATCAGCTGGGTAGCTTCCACAATCTCCAAGCTGGTCCTTGCCATATACACTTTTCCTTGCTTCTGTCTTCTTTCACTTTTTGGTTATTTGTATACTTCATAACGTAATATCATTATGTACATACAAATAATATGTTATATGCATGCAAATGACAAAATCAATCATTCAAGATAAAAGTAATAACGAATTAAAAAAAAGGAAATCATCAAAAATATGTTATTTTTATAAAAGTATTTCCTTGTATCGCGTATACAAAATTACATTTTCTTTGCAAATAATAATACTATAATTATCTTAAAAGAAAACGTAACATTAGAATTAAAAGTATTTATCTTTCATCAGAAAAAAGTAAAACTCAGTGTTTACATTAAGCATTAAAGTACAAAGATAATTAACTCGTATTATGTACCTATTTTGGATAAATGACTTTAAGCATAAAAAACAGAATAACTTTACAATTTTAAATAATATGCTTCACGCATATAATAGATGCATTTATGATAAAAGCAACATATAGTGCTAATTCATAAAAATTGAAGTTCTTGTACCATAAATTTTTAGAAATATTAATATAAATATTTTAATATTATAGTAAATCCTTTTCTGACTTTAAAAATTTTTTAGAAGCACTTTACAATTTTTTAAGCAATGCAAGACTGATGTCTATTCGCACTCATTCCATTGCTATTAACACAATATAGTTTAATTATTTCTTTACTTAATTTTCTAAAATAAATCTTCAATGCTTTTAAATTAGTATAGTGTATACAAAAGTTGATTATACTTATTATAGCATTCAAAAATAATTTCGAATTTTCATACTTTTAATAATACTACATGTATTAATATCAATGAGTTATAAAGAAGACATAAATTATATATGATTAATTAATTGTATGATTATTTACACTAATCTTTAGTTAAATGAAAATTTGTGTTCTGTCACAGATTATACAATAATGAATTTAAATAATATCAGTTTTCTAAATCATATTGTTGCAACTAATACACCAATGTTGCATAATTCAATAAGTACAAAATTTATTATTGAAGAACATAAAATTAAAAAGGATCATTAATAGTAAAATCTTCTTAATCTCATTGCATTATAAAAGTATAAATAATAACTTTATGTAACCAATATTTGTATATTTCATGTTAAGTTAAATATAAAAGCATATATTTAAACCATATGTATGTTTGATCCTCTTAATTATAATGTTTTTCAATTTACATAAAAATACTAAGTTGTGAAAACATAAAAAGTTTATATATCATTTAAAAGTGTATTTCATTAGCACTTCATATTAATTATTTAACTCTTTTCTGTAAATGTTTATGGAATTTAACTTAAATATTGTGAAGTATGAGAAATTGAAGCTTGTTTAAAATCGATAGGAACATTTAAAGCATAGAATAAATATCATTTAAATATGAAATACAGTTTGTAAAAATATAAAAATATTCATCAATATAAAAAAAGTCAATCTACTATGAAATAAATTGTTTCCTAAATATAATTTACATATTAAATTTTAATACATTTTAACCTTGATTATCCATGATTTATTAAGATATTTTTAAATAATTACAAATATAATAAAAGTTACATATTGGTTCCAAAAAAACATTTTGTTTATAAATGAATAAATTTTTACTTTTTATTATTCAAAGTTCTCTTTGGATAATCAAGATTAGTATTTTTGAACTTCATTTTATAATCAGTTTTGTAATTGCCAAAAAGAATAAAATATCTTTAGAAATTATTTAAGTACTTCTACGAAAAATTTTCGTAGTACATACAGTATCCTTTAATAAAAGTACAGCAAAAGAATACAACAAAAAGTACACATGTATATGTGTATGACACACGCATTCGTTTACACACTTTTCAGTTAATTTAAATCGATTATATAAGTAAAATCAGTACTTTGAAAAATAATAACATGCATCTTTTCTTAATACATCTTAATCACTGGGTTTGTAATTTGGTATTAAAGTTTATGTATTTTTGTCTATACTTAAGAAACAAATTTGTTAATAGTTTAATGAACTTGCAGTCTAGGCCCTAAATAAAATAATGATTGTTTTTTTAATTAACAATTTACAAAACAATCATTATGTTATTTACAACCTAATAATCTATTTTTAGATTGATAATTATTTTAATAATTTTACTTTCCTTGATGTTCATAATACGTAATGATAAAATATTATTATATCTATTGTCGTTATCATCGTCATTATTTTCAAATAATTAAATGCTTGATTGAAATAACTATGGATGAAATTAAGTATTTTTCAGACGAGTACAGTTATGTAAGAAGTTAAAACCTTCTTAAGATCTATCATTATCATTTTTATATCAATCCATACTCAGAAATCTCACAACAGCACGCTACTATTAACATATCGCTTTTCTGACAACAAAAATTTAACATTATTTGAATAATTGCATAAATTTGTATGTAATGAAATAATTTTATACAATCTCTTAGTTTATTAAAATTGCTTACACAATGTTATATATTATATTTTATAACATTATTTCCTAAAACTAAACAGTAATTACAGTCTTATTTATAATTATTAATACTAACATACCAATTTATACAATTATTTTTGCATATGTGTTTATGTGCGTGCGCGCAACCACATTTTCGTAAATGTATATATATATATATGCATGAATACATATGTATATATACATATATACGCCTTTTAAGAAACGTGTTTATATACATTTTCTCTAAAAGTCATCAAATTGATTATCTCGCTCTTGTTACATTCACCATAATTTCGGTGCAGTCTTAACCAGGACAGCAGCATAAGGTACGGTAGACTGTCTGCTTAGCGTGTACATGAATTAAAGTACTATTGAGGCGGAAATACCTGTTGTAGGAATCATAATAGTCTTTCCTGTCCGTAGGTGGAGGTCCCAATGACATAAGTGGTGGTGGGTGATTTCCAGTGACTAGATGTGGCAGCAAAGGTGGTATGTTATGCTGAGCTGCTTGGTTCCTTACTGGATATCTCGGCATTGGTCTATCACGAGAAGGTAAATCCCTCTCTCGATCTCTGAACTGATAATCATGTGTTGGTGAATCATTGTAATAAGTATTGTATCCTTCTCTAGGTTCACGAGATCTTGGTCGATCTCTATCACGATCCCTTTCTCTTTGAAATCTAAAAATATTACACATAATTACAGTAACTATTTTTTAACTACAATATAAATCAACACTTTAATAAAAATGATTGTACCTTGGGGGTGATCTAGCCGGTGATCGATATCTAGGAAGTATTTCTCTATCACGCTCACGTTCACGTTCACGTTCGCGATCGCGTTCGCGTTCACGTTCACGTTCACGTTCGCGTTCGCGTTCGCGGTCACGTTCACGATCCCGTTCCCGTTCGCGTTCCCGTTCCCGTTCACGGTCTCGTTCACGTTCGCGTTCGCGTTCACGCTCGCGTTCGCGTTCACGATCACGATCGCGATCACGATCACGGTCACGGTCACGATCTCGATCTCTATCTCTATCTCTTGATAAAGACAATCTAGGAGATTGGCTACGTGAATATGATCTAGATCTGTAAAAAATATAAAATATTTCACCTAAATAATGATAAATATTATAAACATTGAAACAGAATAGAACGTGGTGTCAAACACGCGGCCGCCAAGACCCCACAAGAGGACCCGCGGATCAAAGTTTGAAATTGATTTTACTAGAATGTTAAAATAGAATTTTCAAAAAATATTTATCATTAATCATTAATCATTTATCTTAAAATATCGCAAATTGTGGAAGTACGGCCCGTAAACTCCCTAAAATTACATTTCGTGGCTCAAGTTCATGTGTGACTTTGACACCACTGGTGTAGAAAACATGACTTACCTGCTGATTGAAAAACTTCCACTTCTTGATCTACGTTTTGGAGTACGACTTCGTGCTCTGAGAGGTAGAGGAGATCTTGAAGATCTTCGTTTTGAAGGAGGACTTCTAGATCGACTCAGACGAGGTGGAAATGGTGATCTACGACCAAATGAACGTGATCTAGATCTAGTATAACTACGAGATCTTGATCGTGTTCTACTTCTTCTTCTATGTTTTCCAAGTCTCCTGTCTCGTTCATCCTTTTCTCTAAGCATTCTTTCAAAAGCTTCTAATGGATCATCAATTATGCTGAAATATAATATTCATATTATAATATGCAAATCCATTTCATTATTTGATAAACTAGTAGAGAACTGATATTATTATTGCTTTTATTTAATGTTATATGATTATCTTTACCAACATGAATTAACTTACCCAGATTGATTACCATTGTGAATATTTCTACTTAATCCTGGTGGTGGTGGTTGTAATCCTCTATAACTAACTGAAACAGCATAATATAGTTTTAAGTATTTATATAAAATAAGTTACTTATAATTAAAATATTAAATATCATTGATTTTAATTATTTAAAAAGATATTTATGGAAAAATAGGCGAATAAGAATATAAACATAAAAATATAGCAAAATGAATTTAATTATACTATGCATTTAAAAATAAATCATATAATTTGAACCCATTTAAAGTATTACTTACGATGATGTAATCCTCTAATAGGCCTTGGTGGTCCATTATAATTTCGAGGTGGTTGAGATGGTCTGTATCCTTGTTGTTGATAAGGAGGTCTTTCATATCGTGGAGGCCCATAATGGGAACCTTGTTGATGAGGATATAAAGGTATTCGATGACTCATGTATGGATCAGGTAACAAAGGAGGATTATGCGGCGGTACATTAGGTGGAGGTTGATTATAACTTGGTTGAGGAATGCGATCTTCTCCTGGTGGAAAAGGTAAAAGCGGTGGCTGATTACCAGAAGAAGGCACATGTAAATGTGGTTCATCAACCTGAAATATTGATATATGTATATTATTATTAAAAAATAATTAAAGCTGATAATCAAAAATACAATCTTAAAGTGTTATGTGATACTAAAAATACAGTTATTATTAAATATATATAATACTATATAACAATTATATGCCAAAAATTATGGTATTTTGTATATTAACACTATTTTTTTATAATACTAATTCTTTAAACTTACAGTTGGAGTGCCTGGACGATCTTCAGCTGATCTATGTATAGCATTATCATAATGTATATTAGGTGGATAATGTCCATCATCAGGCGGTAATCCTTGATAGCCTTTTGATGAAGGTGGATTCATTAAATGTGACAAAGGTATTCCTTGGGAATTATACTCACTATGTTGTGAATGTCTGGGAGATAAAGATCGTCTTCGATTTACTGGTCGTAAATTTTCCATTCTACGACCACGTTCTCCACTTCTAAAGTATGATAGTTACATAAAGTAAAATAAGACTGTATAGTTTGGTACCATAATCAATGTTTTAATTCAAGAAGTGCTATTTGGGTAAATTGACTTATTACAATAAGTTACGAAATTAGTTCTATAAAACAGATTTCATTCGATTATTTAAGTATTTTTACCTATCACGGTGACCATCTCTGCTAAAACTTCGTCTGCGTTCTCTTGACTGTCTATCTCCTGAATATTCATTTTCATGTTCTTTTTTCTCCCGACTTGAAGGATCACTTCTTTCCCTGTCTCTTTCTGGTGAGCTGCCAATTGCAGGTATTGGTAATAATGGTTCTGTTCCTGGAGGTGGTGGAACTTCTGTTTCCTCCTCTATTATTAACTTTGTTATAGAATCGCTTTGTAAATCAGACTCTGATGTTGTTTCAGGAAAATCTATTAAAAATAAACAGCATTTTGCATAACAATTCCTATTATGTATTTTATATTTTGATATATTACATCAATTTGAATAAAATTCGGAACATAATCTATCTTAATATTTGAGGTTATGCGTAGTCTATATCAGATAGTTAAATAAATTTAAATATAACTTGAACAGTGCATAAAAGTTTAATTTATACTTAAATTTCTTCAAACGGAGTGAAACAATTGAAATTTTTATTACAAAAGAAAAAAAAGAAAATCAGTAGCGCCTTGACGCTCTAATAGCGCTTTTGCTCAGTAATTTCATTAGTAAAAAATAAATTTTACACAAAAGATTGCATTAAAAGAAATTTTTCCTGTTTTGATAAAAATATATTATCTATAATTAAAGATAAGCTTTCTAGGAAGAAATTCAAGCATTTGGCACTTTATAATGGATTTTTCAACATTCAATTGTATTGTCAAACTGAAGAATTGTACGTAAAACAATTATTTACACACATTATATATATATAATCCATTTCTATATTTTATTACTTCTGATTCGAAACTAGTACTAATGTTGTAGTAATTATTTTGTAATATAACAATTCCAATTAATACTTGTTTAAAAATGCTACAGTATCACACAAAAACACTCAGTTTTATAAAACGTAAATCTACTTCTAAATCAATTCTAAAATAGCATAGTTATGGATTAAAGCAAATTTTTAATAAAATTTTATTAAAGATTTTACTATCTACTATTTTATAAAAATATAGAAAGCATATAAAATTTATATAAATAAAAGTATTACATACTTGTTTGTGATTGTGTAATTCTAGCTGGAAACTGCTGTTGAGCAGATTCAAAGTTTGCAGGTTGTAATTCCGTATATTCTTGAGAAGATACATTAGTTGATGGTTGGGCTGATTTACTTTGATTCTGTGTTTGACCTGTTGTTTGATCAGCTTTTTGTTGTTCTAATTGTACTACAGACTGTTTATTTGCTTGTAGAGATTGTCTATATGTTTGTCTTTTTGCATATCCAGTTTCATTTTTAAAATTCATTACTGCATTTCGCAGAAAACGATTAGGGATAAGAGTTTCTGGAGAAACATCTTTTTCATTACAATCTGGACACTCGTGCTCTTCGGATTCTAGTAAGAATGTACGAATACCTATTGTACAAGTATTATAAAAATATATCAAAAGTTGGTATTAAGTTTTAATAACTATATATATGTTACAAATAGAAAACTCACATTCATCACAAAATGAATTGCCACAACATGGTATCATCACTGCATCTGTTAAAAGATCTTTGCAAATATTACACAATAAATCCTCTGGAATTTCAGGTTTTTCTGCAGCAGGTTCTGGATCTTGTGAAAATGGTGGACGTTCTTTTTTACCTTCCTTATAAGCTTGACTGAAAATGTGAGAAATATTTATTATATATATCAAAAATGTTTAACCATACAATATATTTATCATTTTATTATAACTTACTGATCAATAGCAGGAACAGCATATTGACCTGTTGGTGTCATCATAGCACCAGGAACTCTTGGTCCCTCAACTGGAACCATAAAACTCCTTGGAATACCTGTACTTTTTTTAATTTCTATAGGTTCTTGATTTGTTCCAAGTGGACAATTTTTAATCCAATGTCCAGGTTGATGACATTTGTAACAACGGTAATTTGCAGGTACATCACCAGTTTGATTAGCTCCACGTATTTTCATATAACTGTTGAAATATTATGTGTAGAATTTTAGTATATAAATAATATTACACTTTTAAAAGAAAAATAATTTTAGGTATAAAATAAATATATAAATAACTAAAACCATTTGTGAGATAATATAATAAGTTTTACTTAAAAAATTATATACTTTGACGGATCATAATCTTGTGTAGATTGAGTCATCATTGCTCGAATTTTATCTTCTTCAGAGCCATCAAGCCTAGTGAGATCTACAGTTCTACCTAAATTGGATTCATCTTTCAAGTTACTAAATGAAGGGGCTTCATTTCTGTCCCAAGATCGTTTTTGCTGAATCGTTAATGGAACTCTAGCAACAATAAGGCTAGTATTTTTTGCAATCAACGCATTATCATCTGTATAATCTAAAAGTCATTTTTATATTATACAAAAATTAGTATCTATTAAAAAAGCTAGCACTATAATTACTTTTAAATAAGTAAATAATCAGCAATAATAATATTCAATATTTGCCTTCTTTAGTTTGTGCATTTGTTATTTGAAGATCAAAATCAGTATTCTTTCCTATACGTTTCTGATGAAAAATAGCCTTCTTTAAATCTGCTACAGAAATATGTAATCCATCAAAGGAAACAGTATCATAGTCCAAAGTGGATTTGAATTTATAGTGTACTGACATTTTTATTATTTATATGTTCTGGAAAGAAAAAGATAAAATACAAATATTTATTTTTAAAATAATATTAAAATCAGACACATGAAATTTACAGAAAAACTATAAAAATGTATTTTATTATAAATATACAAATTTCGATAATGATATACAATACATTTAAAAATATTTAGTCAATCAAGACATTTGAATTTTTAATAAAAGACAAAATATTTTACTCATTTATCATTTTAATTTTCTTAGAAATATAAAAATACTTTTCTGATTTTTGTCATATTTGATATATACAGGGTGTCTAGAAAGATTAGGCCCAAACATACACCATGTGTTAATGAAATTAAATGGATAAAAAAATTCATATAAACATGTCCGTAAGCTGTAGGCACTTAAAGTTTTTTATCAAGTGTTGTGATAGTTATAACAAGTGTTAAAAACTTTTCCTTCTATAAGAATGCAGTCATTTATTCATTAAATTAATGATTGTCCAACTCTTTTACTACAACAAATCCATTAAATTGTACTTCATCATACACAAAATGTACATCACATAACTCAGTAAATATGAACTCTTTTTCTATAAATTTAAACTATAGTAACTGCAAAAATGACAGATCAAGAAAATATGAAATTGCAAAGGAAATGTGTATATAACTAAATGTCTAACAGGTTACAGAACTGGTGATAAAAGTCTTAAGGTTGATGCGAATATGTAAACAATAACAGTCATTGAGAATTACTAGTGTATGTTTATCTGCAATTCTGAATAATGATTTTTGCCCATAAATATTTGAATACTTCTTAATAAAGTATTTTTAGGTATAAGCTTATATGAACTTTTTTTACCTATGTAATATCATTAATGCATAGTATAAGTTTGGCTTCCTCAATATTCTATATAGATAATAAAAGAAAGTATTTCTTTCACTATGTTTTAACCTGTAATTAAACATATTCAATATTCCTATATACATACCAACATAAAATTACAGATTTTTTTAATGAGATTAAATGTATTATATAGCATATTTATATGTATTATTGACAGAATCTGAATAGTATCAATAAGAACTTTACTCAATAGTATAAAAACAATCTATATACATTACATTTTTAAACACCAGAGAACAAAACATTACAAATTTTTGATCATGAAAATATATTAAAATGCTAATATTTCATATTAAGTTAATTTAGCTTACTAGATTTATATATGTTATCTTTTATCATTTTCTCTCAAAATATCTAATTTATCTAAAACTTATTGATTTTTATTAAAAGAATGTAAAAGATATATTTTTGTGCAAAGAAAATACACATGTTATATCATAATAACTGAAAACAGTAGTTAATTTTGTATCATTCTCAATAATTTCAATGTAACATTTATTCAAGTATTACACAAGGGTTAAATAATACGTAACGTATTTCTTTTATAAAATAAAAAATTATTTTTATCATTATTTAGAAAATTATTTTATCAATATAAATACTGTTTCATACTTTCTTTTCTTTCTTTAAGAACTTAGACAAAACATTTTAATAACCTGTACATAAATGTATATACTAACGATCACATAAATACATTTACATATATTTACATATAATTATTAATACAATCTGTGTATACTTTCTTGTTTCTAATACAAATTTCATTTATTTTGGTATAACACAATATATAATCAATATTATAAAACTTAACAGATTATTATATAAACTAACTTAAAAATACTACTTGTGATATTTAACTTTAACATTCATAATATTAATATATGTTACAGTACTACATCTGTATCATTGAATTGCAAAAAAAGTTATACATATCTTAAATTAATAATAAAATAAAAACGTTTTAATAAAAATATAATTTACACCACTAATAAATTTCAATTAAGATAAAAAAATAATCTTTTATATTTTAATACAAACATAATAATTATATTATAATGATTCAATTATATATAAAAAAATTAATACATCATACAAAATATCTTCTATAAAAGTTTCACATTTTTAAATAATTTACATATATATATAATGTATGTATGAATGTATATATATACGTACATGTATGTATATATATACATATATGTATGTATGTATGTATGTATGTATGTATGTATATATGTATGTATATGTATATATGCATGTATGTATATATTAAAAGCATAATTTTTTATAAATCTCTTCTTATAGATTTTCATGTTATGATAGGTTAATAAAAGCAGAAACAACAAGATGCTCAATATCAAATATTTAAGAATGTAATAAAAATATTTCTGAAGTTAAGTAGTAATATAGAACAAATATAAATTATAAGAATTAAATTATTATTTATTCATCACAAATACTCACTGCAAAATGAGTAAATTCGAATAAGACAAGCAATAAACTTATTTTCATCCAGTACATACAGACATAGTTTTCAACTTTTGGCATGTTGTAAGAAATAATCAGGTTTTGAAGTATTTTCTATAAATCCCGAAATCATCAAATATCTAACCTGCATACACATCCACGTATTGACTGTAATAAAACCAAGACATTCTGAACAAAACACTTCAATCACAAAACCGAGAAACACCAAGTGAATAATCCAACTGTGCATAATAGCGATAAAACAGTAAGTTTATAGATGGCACGATCAACAGTATATTCTCAATAATATGTGTCGTTATTTTCTATACTCAATAATAATTCATAGTTTGTTGCATTAGTATAATTTATTTTTTTTTAAATGATAAATTATCATATATGACTTAAATGAAATAAATAAAATTAGTTTTTATATTTTTGATACCTGCTTTATATTACACAACACAATACAGAATAATACACCAATTATATTGTTTGTTAATCTAGAGACATTACATTAATCAAATTATTTTACATTATATATTTACATTATATTTATCAAAACTTTATAATCAGAATACCCGCTAACCATATCTACCGATGCCAAATTTTGAAAATACTACAAGCCTTTTTATTATTATGTTACCGAATTGCTGCCTCATTCACATGCCAAACTTTAATGGTGATTAAAATTTAGGGGTAAACTGTATTTTACGAGGCCAAAAGTTAAAATGTTTTAACATTATTTGATGAAATTTGAGATGTAGATTTAAAAAATCGCAATTTTAACTTTAGAAATGTATGAGATTAAAAGTTATGCTTATATGAAATGATGATTTTATTATTTCGATCGTTATAATGATTCTGCTAAGAGTATGTCTAATAAAAAAAAACTGTTACTATCCATGACGTCACATATTCATATTTATTTTCATACCATATGTTTGTACCGACATCTGATAATGTAGGTACCTATAAACCAATGATTACAATAGAAGTATAAATAATACAAAATTGATTCTTTCCCCAATCTGTAAACTAATCTGAATCCATTGTGGATTGAAACTTTGAGTAGAAATTTCAAATATGAACCTAATCTGATTATACTGAACTAGTAAATTAGCACTAACGTCCGGTTTTGAAATTTGATTTAAAATTCTACATTCGAAAATAGAAATGAAAATATATAATTTTTTATCATTATGTAGATTATTTTATGCTTTGTTTCTTATATTAAATTGATAATCATCTATATTCCTTTACGATAAAAATAATCTCTATTTCGAATAGATACATATAAAGTATCGGTACGATCAGTGTTAAATACGTAAACAGTAATCCGTGATTCGATTATTTCTCCTAATTTACAGATTATTCAGTTATATCCTCTATATTTTACTTCTGATATTGATAAATGACGTTCACCGTTAGATCTGAAGTCAAGGAATGAATTAGGAGGGGAATACGATTACTACAGGAAAAATGATGGAAAGCTTTTAAAACGGACAAATCCATCCTTCTTTGGTTGACCCTATTATAATATTGTATTTTATATTTATTTCAGTATTATTTAAAAAATATAGAATGTAAAATAATATATATACATTTGCATATACAAATTAAGTTTATAGAATAATTCCGTATATTTTTTATAAATCGCATTTATCCTTGTAATTTGATCTGTTTTTATAGTGTAAGTATTTCATGTAATCAAATATTTATTTTATAATTGCTATTTTGAGGTCATTAGTAAAATTATTTAAATACATTTTTATGCCAAACAATTAAAATATTACCATGGCATTTAATAAATTATGAAAACATTGATACAAGAAAAAGATGTAATGTATCCCTCACTATGAATCCCTAAAACTATTACTTTAAAATTTTGTTTCATTTTATCATAATAATAAAATATGTAATAATATTACATATTGTGATGTATGCATTATTAAAACTATGCTGGATTTCACATTATTAATATGTATATATACAGTTTAAAATAACATTGTGGATTCAGTGAGTGAAATACACTTCATAATAAAACTTATTTTTAATACATATTAGACTATGAATATTTGACGGCTGCAAAAATATGACAACTTATACTTATTGACATTAACAAGCTCCTTAAATGCATCATTTTCCTTCCACAATATTTGCATTTTTATTATAAGATCAAAACCAGTTAATTATAATTTATAGGAAATGTTACTATAAATATTTATTGTATTAACTTATACTTATCACTTAATTTTTTACATTTCCATTGTGTCTATTTTTTAATAATAATGTTTTTATATTGTTTAACCTGATTAGAAGTCGTTATAATAAAAGTAACAGTGTTTGTTCCTTCAGATTAATTTCAAGCAAATTAATTAAGCAAAAATCTTAACAAATTTCTGGAATAAAAGCCATTATTCAGTAAATCTGAGTTTAAATAGTTTTAAACTCCCATTAAATTGCAGAAATAAATTAATAATATATGTGCGTTTGTTATCTTAAGTTATCAACACTTGTATAATTTTATAAATTTTGTAAAATTCATAATACTTTTATATTAATACAGAAGATCCTTTTTGTAGTATAAATATTGTTAAAAATATAAGTAAAAGAAGAACATTATGTAAAACATGGATAAATTTTGTATGGAACATCATTTTATACAATGTTAGTTCTCATAATAAATTATTTACTACTTTTTTCTCTTTTTTATTCTAATTATGATTTGTATAATTTTTAATGTACTTATTGTTTTATATGAAATTTTATACATATTAAGTTTAAAACAGTTTTCTTATTTATCAAACAAGAAAAAATTGCTAAATTATTATCTCAATCTAATTAAATGAAATAAATAGACATTGTTAGTAACTTCATTTACTTTAAGTTATGTTACATAAAAAGATCCTCTGATCAAGTAACAATTATTTTTAAAATATTATATTTCATCTTAAATATTATACCTTACATAAGTATTGTAGATAAGACGTCTTTAAATATTGAAGCATATTCGTAATATTTTGAAAATATCACCAATTAATTTCTAAAGCAAGACTATACAAAGCTAAAAATTGTTTGTAGTACATTTTTGCAAAAATATTAACGAGTTATACATTTGTTTAATGATATATTAATTATCATTAATTTTTATAATTTTTTTGTATTTTCGAAAGACATGGCACTATATACAAATGTGTAATGAATATTATTTCATTCCAAATATATTTATTAATAAATTTTAATCATTTTCATTCTCATTTTCAACCATGGTCAAGGCTTTTACTACTGACATTTAAAAATATAAATACGAACATAATTTAGATAACTCATATTTCCATTTGAAATAACATAAAGTATGATTGGAACTAATCAAACTTGTTATACAGTATAACGATAATGGTATGTTTACACCCCTTTTAAACGAAATGTTTACACCCATTTTAAATATACATATCATGTATATTATTTTGATACAATACTTGAAAAATTGTTGAAGAATTTTAATATGATAGATATTTTAATCTTTTATAATTGTCTTTTTTCTTTAATAGTATTTTCAAACAGATTAAGAGATATATACTGTTTTGAAAATTGAATACACTCTTATAGTATGATCACAAATTTAGGTTATAGAAATTCTGCCTTTTAATGTGTTTGTTACATGTGTAACATTTTATACTTAATTCTCCCCAAAGAAAATTATTTAAGTAATAATTTTGTTTAAGCAGAGAGTAATTATTTTAGTAAATTTTTTAAATATTAAGCAATAAAGAAATAAAGAAATAAATAAAAAAATATTGTAAGACAACTATTTTCACCATTTCAATGTCAAACAGCTTAAATGATTTCATACAAATACTAAATATATAATAATATCTGTTTATAATCAAAATTTAAAAAAAATATTAATTAAGCTTTATCAATAGAAGTATCCATTATAATATCATCTTTACTGATATTTTGGTTCATTTGATCATTTTCATATTCTACAAAGTCATCAAATAAACTTGGCCATGCTTCTGCATCATCATAGATGCTAAGATCATCACCAATACTTTCAGCAAAATTCAAAAACATATTCCACGTATCTCTAGGTATACCTCGAACATGATGACACTCAAGAAATTTAAGCCATCTTGATAAAAGAGGTGGTTCACGTATTGTAAAAACAAGCTTCCACAGAACAATTGCCATATCAGCTGGTAATATTCTTTGACCAGAATTAACATCTAAGCCAAACCGGAATGTAAATCGATAGAGATCTTTGAATAAGTCACTGTTTAGAGTTAATTCTTGAACAATTTCTGGTAATCTAGCTTGTATACCACGTATACTGTCTACTTTCATTGCTTTCAAACCTGTCACAAATTCCTGTCGAGTAAATTGGCACATCTGTCTAGCGTTTAATTTCCAAGCAAGAACAAGTACTTTAAATTCATCTGGTGACAATTGTAAATCATTACAAAATCTTTCTATACCATCAACTAAAATTACATCTTCATGTGAATCCTATAAATAAAAAATATCAAATACAAATTAAAAAATTACTGTTTTGAAATAAAAATTATATCATAAAAATATTAAAATATATTAGAAGTGTAATACATAGTATAATAGGACTCCACTTATCCGAACAGGTCAGGGGCAGGGAACAGATTGCTTAGATAACTGAATTATTCAAATAATAAAACTCCTTTAATTCTTCATTCTATTTCTGTTTATTTGTTCGTATAATAGAAACTGATGTTCATATACAGCCACCACAGAAACATAATATGGTCTATTTATTGTCCACAATTCTTTAATTTGTTGTAACGTTACAGGAGATTATCCAGCTTCCCATTAACTGGCAACATTTTTGTTGAATGAAGATAATTGACTAACAGAAGAATTATTTATACGTTCCATAATCATTAAGTTTTGTTTGACTAAATGTGCTTTTCGTCACACTGGTCATTGTTAAATAATTTTTCTTTTATCAATTTTATCTTTACTTATACTAAATTTTTGAACACTGAATACAGCACATTTGTTTGTAAGATATTAAGTATATTTTCTGCATTATAAGAAAATTTACGTTATGATATTTTCGGATTAACCGGTCTATCATTCTTTTAGTCAAAGATTCAGGTCCCATAGGATTCGGTTAAGCAGGTCTATTGTATGACTTTTAACCAGGTTATATTTCTGCAGTAGTTATTAATTACTTATCAGTTTGCATATATATAACATTGTTCAAATTTCCTGTTTGAATACAAGGCAAAAACATACATTCATATAAGTGATACGCTATGTAATTCAGGTTCAGATAAATGGAGTATTACTATGTATAATTTTTAATTGTAATACAATATATTTATGTAAATAATAATTAATGTTAAAATTATTTTAATTAAAGTACTCAAAATAATTAATTTAATAACGATTATAGTACGTAAACTTTCAATTATTTTGAGTATTTAAAGGTTTATATACTTATCTAGATCATGTATATATCTTCATCAACACTGTACATAATTTTTGAAAATTTTTGATAGGAACAAAACTTGATGTTATAAATACATATTTATGTAAACAATTTTTATACAATTTTTCTTATAATAGCATACAAATAATATGCCATACTTGCTTATATTTGCAACTTTCTAATTGTTTTGAACAGTTTAATTAACTTGTGAAATGATAAATAATAATATATACAAATTAAGTTTAATTCAGTATCATTTTTCGTATAAAATAGCATAATTTTGTATATTCTTAAAAATTTTTAAACTGGTCTTGATACATGATAATTAACAAAACAAAATTTAAAGAAATTTCAGTTTCTTTGGACCGGATAACTACATGAACTAGAATGATGCAGAAATTAATTTTGTGGCTGTATTCATTCATGTATAAATTCAACTTTCTTAATAATATACTATATATAATGCATCTCCATTATAATAAAAAGAAATCACATCAATTCATTCACTAGCTTTTTTTGTGAAAAAATTTATGGAGAAGTCCTTTCTTTCTTTCTTAAGCTCACAGTTATGCCCCTCCCCAAATTCAATTCAAGAGATGTAAGTGGATAAACCAAGGTAATAAAGGAAAAGGGTATAAAGAAAGAAGCAGTTCAAGAAGGAATTCTAACAAGAATTATAGAAAATTTAGGCACAGTAAGTAATATAAAAATGATAATAAAATAGAATGTTAATAGAAGGAGAAAGATAAAATATTAGAAATACAGAAACAGGAATGGAAGATGTAGACAATGTATAAATTAGAAATACAGTGAATTGTATAATGGAAGAATTGATGGAAGAGAGAAAAAGGAAAACGTTTTTATAATAAGAATCTTTAATACAAAGATTTGAAATGAAGGAACTATACAAAACGATACTAAAGGAGAACAAAAGTAAACCTATTATAAATAAAGGAAATGAATATGGAAAGAAGATAAATTAAAACAGGAAAAAGTGATTAAATATAGATAGGTCTCCATTAATGGGGATTCAAAGAGTAATTTTCGATTTAAGTTAAATCATAAAATGATACTAGATCGTGTTTAATACGAACAAGAATTTAGATAACGTAAAAAAGAATTTGAAGACTTTGGTAATAGTACTGAAAAACAAGAAACTGGAGTTTATGCTCAAGAAATTTAAAGTTATCTTTTGAGCTGTAGAAGCGATAAAATAAAAAATTATAGATGCTACCTGATCAAAACATGCAAATTAATCGAGATTTATATAAAATAATGCGTGGTTATCGGTATAGATATGAAGATTTGAAGAAAAAGAGTACAGTTTACACTGCTAAAATATTAAAAAGGTATGATAAAAATGTTTTTGCCATTGTTAATTTAACAAACCTGTAATAGTATACGTTTAAAAGTTTTTATCGTATGTTTCCATCAAGTTAGAACCAATTACTGTATTTCAAGCATTGCATAGCATACGAGTAACTCAAGATCACCTTATTATAGATTATTGAATCTGACTGATTAACAGTTACAATATAACATTAAAGAAAAGGCATACTGGCTTTGAAAGAACTCAAGGTCACCTTGAAAGACCAAAAGTAGAAGAGAAAGACATCAAGACGTGAAAGGAAACGAAATAAAAATTGAACAGATAAATTAATAATTGTTATATCTCCACGCAGTTAAACATTTTGGAAACTGTTGACCATATAAAAAAATGTTTCGAACAAAAGTTGTAGAATATCACGGAGTGAATATGATGTTTATATTTAATTGACCTTGAAATGGTTTTGAAATATTTAAACTCTCAAGTGGAATTCTACAGGATAATCCATTTAACAAAAAACAATGGAATATCTCATGACAAATTAGTTATGAAAAACAACCTTTTTTATAAGAGTTATCGCATATAGAGTAATATAAATAATGAGGCAATATACATAATTCTTTTGTAACTGTAATATGATGGGGAAGATATCAAAGTGAAGTTAATTTTTTAAAATGAGAAACTGTATTTTTGTGTTCATTTAGTAGCATTTATCAAGATGAATATGATACCTAACAACATAATATCATTTTATTGTAGTAGAATGATATAAATTAGATTATCGACTAAACGTATCAAGCAACGTAATTAGCATATGCATTGTAAATATACATCAATTTCTTTAAAAGGCTTTAAGTTATTTTTTTTCAATCTGATGAATAGCTTGAAATTATAAATAACAATTAACTACTATATTACGTATGTATGCATATCCTAGAATTCATGCTAAAAGAAACTACTACGTTGATTTCATTATCTTCGGACCATTTAAAACACCGATTTCTTAGCTGTAGTACTTTCAATCTGCTCAAGCAACTATGTCTTTAACTATTAAGTATTATAAAGATTGAGATTATGATATTAACTAAATATACTAAATAAAATAAAATTGACATTATAATAATTAAATAATTGATCAAATAAATTACAATTAAAACAAAAACACTTCTTAAACCGAATAATTATGTAGAAGAGGGTGTACCTCTCCTAATTTAATAAGCTTGAAAAATGTTTTGCCAACGTTAACATTCTAAACTTTTCTATACATGCATCTGTTGCGCGACTTCAATTTTCGATATATGAGCAAAAAACATTCAAAATTGGGTACTGAAGGGATTACCTATAGGAAAATTACTTATACTATTATCTAATATAGTATAATTATAAACGATTATTCAGATAATTGGTCTAAAACAACCAAATTTTTTATTATATCATGAAGCAGCAAAGAAATGTCAAATATGGATGTTTTTTATGCAAAAGAATAAATTCTAATAAGAAAATTGCACTATAAAACTAAATTAAATGTTTTTAGACAAATGGTTAAATACACACACGCATGACCCAACCAATACTTGGATAACTGATAATTAAAGTTCGGATAATCAATGTTTTACTGTAGTTAAAGTAACTGTTCTACATGCGTCTATAATTTGTGTACAAAGTTCGTTTATACTATTACCCAGTAGGCTTAAGAGTCACATCTGCCTGAATTCCAATAACTTATTACATTTTGCTGTGTAACAGAAATACTGATTTCATACTAAACTGTTTTGGTATACATATATAAAATCACCATTTACACTATGATTGAATCATAGCACTCTTCATGGCACACAGCACGTACGTCAGATTTGAATACGAAATATGTACAAAAAATCAATTTTTTCAATAGAATTTTCTAGCATAAAATTCTAGTCCCATTTGACCTTTACTAATAAACGATTGTAGGAAAAAACAGTCCACGAAAGACGAAGAGAAATTGAGGATCCTACCCAGTGATGGATATGAATGCCAAACATTTATCTGCAAGAAGCTTAAACATTTAAATTGAGAAAATATTCTAGCATTTATTCACTGTAAGATCGTTCATTATATGATACCTCATTGTATATGCTCTCCATGACACTAGAACTTTTTTTCAAAACATTTCTTTTCATATCATCAGCAATTTCCAAAATATTTAACTATTTGGAGATAAACCGAACATATTGTACATAATGTATACAATGTGTTCTAAAAGTCCTGGATGGGACACAAATGGAATGGAAAAGAAAATGTTTCAGATAGAAGTTTTAGGGTTCTAAAAGTTTTATTGAATGAATACATCCAAGTTTCAATGAGTACAAGGGTCAAGCTCACGTTAAGATCAATGTCATTTATTTTTAAATAGAATACCTTGCTTTTTATCCTGTATGAGTTAATTCCAAGACTATTTGTAATCCAGTGTATATTTTTATGTTAGTATGTGAGTTTGTATTAAATGTTTAACTGTTTAGATGTTCGAATTGATTACTTTTGACTACTGGAATTGTTAGAATTGATTACTTCTGACTGCTTGGAATTTTTCCAATCATACGTAAGACCTAATAGTCATATTTTGCATTTAAGCACATATAATGATAGTTACTTCACCAAAAATATGGTTTTTAAGATCTTAAAAATTGACAGGTTTTGCAATGCACACTTTGCTTTTTAAATGACGTCCACAAAAATAATCTAAAGGGTTTAAATTACATGAACAGTGCCACATAATCGAAGATCATCAATATGAGCATTTGAGAAGGTAAATGTATTAAAAACTTACACTCAAATATGCACGTGCATGCGCACAAAGTGGTGTAGAATCCAATCGTACAATTTCCATCTGGTGCACTTTGAATAATGTTAATGCTGATGGCATAGTAATTCTAGAACTCATAATTCAGGCAACTTTCAATACAAATTCACCACCAACCAGTGTTTTTAACAGGTCTTTGGAGCCATAATAAAAAGTATGGTATTTTATTTTAAAAAATTATGTTGACCTTTATGTAATAATAACCTTTACCGCTCGATTCAACGTCAATAGGGTATATCTATTCAATAAAACTTTTAAAACTTTAAAACTTCTATTTGAAACATTTTTTTATAAAATCCTCCGTTTTTAAAATATTCGAGCTGAAACATATTGTACTACGTAAGCTTTGTAAATTCCTATTGTTTAGTTAAAATTTAAAATGAATTCATATACTACTGCTGTTATAGAGACACAGATTAATATAATATAAAAAAAGTAACTTTTATAACTTCACCTTATACTGGTCGAATAAAGCATTTAATTTGCTTTCTGAAGGTTCCTTTTGTTGTTTTGACTCTGAAGTTGCATTAAGACCAAATGAGGGTCCAGATCTACCTAATGGTGATAATCGTGCATAAAATCCCCTTGATGAACGTAAGTTACTGTGTACAGTAGGCATAGACCCACAATTATAAGATCCTACATTGTTAGAAGTTGATAATGTGGTTACTGATTTTCTGTTTCCATTTATATGTGTTTCAGGCACTAAAGGCCCTGTTTGTTGGCAAGAACTTAAAAATGAACCTCTTAGTTCCATCGTTTCTAAAATCATTACAATTATGAATTATAATGTATACTATTAATAACAGTTATTAATAAAATTTTAGTACTAATAAGAATCGTATAAAAATATTTATTAAATTTCACTAAATATGCAAAAATTATATTTATAATATATATGTCATAATTTAAAGGATAAATGCAAAATTTTTAGCAAAATAGATTTTCTACTTATATTCTCTAAAAGGAACGTTTTAAATAATTTTAATTATTAAACATTTACTAAATTAATTAAGCATTAATGCAAATTAGTACTTCTATTATTTTATGTGCTTATTTGGATTTAAAAACCATCATGTACTTGTCTTATTATAGTTGACTAATGAATATTGTTGGTTTCATCTTTGTATAACTTGTATACAACCTTCATATTAGCTACAAATTTTGTTTTAGTATGCATAACTTTATAATTTCTTTCTTCGTAATTAATTTTTTAAACCTCTCTCGTATGTATTGTGTCTACGCCAATCTCTAATAACAAAAGAATAATTTTACAAAATTTGTCAGTTTGCGATTCAATTATCCTCTGTTTCAATAGAATTTCATTTTGATTTTATTCAGAATCTTTTAATAATGTATTATTAACTGCTTTTAATATTCTTGTAAGTAAACATTCAAAGATCTCATACAGATCACAAAACTGAAGGGTTTTTTAATAAATAAATTTGTTTTATATAAAAAATTAATTAAAACTATTTTAAATATTACTTTTAGAATATAAAGTGAAAGATCTATCTAGCTTAAAATTTGTGTACATCACTGTATTTATTACATATATAGGGTGTTAATACTTTCAGTACGAATTAGATCTTAACGTCGACTTTTTCCTGGAAAAGAAATCAACAAAAGTGATAATGAAGAGTATAAAGAAAATATAACACAGCAGGAAACTTATATTCTTAGTTTCATTTATCCGCGACTGACCGGGATCTGACAAAATTTGCATTCAAATATATAATCTATCCACAATTTAAAAACTTCATGATACATCTAGAAGGATATGACTCTTAATAATGTATTTTTTTTATTTTAACAATTTATAAATATACGTATAATTAACAAATAAAATTATAGTATAAAAAAACTAACAATTAAATCAACTAGAGTTTCATGTGCAATCAGATATAAATAAATTATTATAGATATATACAACATGTACATGTAAAACATATAAGTACATATACAGGGAGGTCGACGAAGTATGATCAGTTTAGATTATTCTGCTGATAGCGATTCAATCGGAATTTTTTTTGGCTAATATAACATGATTCAAGAGAAGCTTTGAGATGATTGTGCCAAATCTTTTAATTTCTGCTTTTCAGTTTTTAAAATCACCTTCAGTTTTTTATAGGTAAACCTATAATTTTGTTACATCCAACTTTTAATGGACATTGGTATGAATTCGACAATTATCATAATAAATATTCTTTTCTCCATCTAAGCCAAAGAAATATTAAAGAAATATCATTTAATTTAATTGAAACGATGTTCAAAATACTATTCACTGGTTACAATACATTCACATAAATGGTTAAGAAATGACTCCTTAGTTCTGCATATGATGTTTAAACTGATAGTTAAACATCATATTCATCAGTATTGTAAATCATCATAGAACACAGTAAACATACATACAGATTGCGAAAGGCTATTAACAGTTCACGTTTGATATCATTAAATGTGTTCCAATATATAAAACAAGATGTTTATAAATAGCACACCAGAGATTAAGTTAATAACGTCCAATACTAATCTATCAACTGCTCTAGAAAATGTACAATAGTGTGGCTTGCAATTCCTTTTTAGTATAATCTTGCAAAATTCTTCTTATGAGGCTTATCAAATTCATCTTAGTGTCACTAAAAGATGGGTGTAAAAAAAATTATAGGTTTACCTGTAAAAAACTGAGGTGATTTTAAAAATTCTGAAGAAAAGGAATTGATAAAAAATTGATACAATCATCATAAAGCTTTCCTTGAACCATGTAATATTAGCCAAAAAAGTTTTCAATCAAACTGCTATTAATAAAATAATCTAAACTGATCATGTTTCATCATTCACCCCATATATGTACATTGTACATTTCAATATTCGAAAAAGGACTTGGAACCAATCCCTCACAGACACGGAGCCCTATTGTAATTATAAAAAGAACTTGAAATGAAAGTAAAGACTGATGACCACTTGATATTTGTATCAATATCATTGCTCAAGGAATCCCTTCTCGACCCACGTATCGACTTTATACTAAATAAGTTAATAAACGTGTAAGATACTTTCGAAATATCATATATCAAAAGAATACAAAAATTTCTTGCATAAAAATGTCGGATATAGCTTGTTTCTTAAGATCCAAAAGCTTTAATTTTTGAGTAAATAAAGCATAGAAATGTATGCAAGAGAATAATGCTATGAGTTGACTCAATTTCAAAGGCTTTGAAAGCAGTATTTCTCACTAAATAGGAATTTAGAATGAAAAATTTTCGAAATGTATCATCTTAGATCCATAATTAATTATACAACATATTTATGCAAAATAGCACACATAAGAATACTTATATCACTATAAGAAATAAAGGTTTTGATGCTACCTTTTATAGAAAATAATATTGAAGTACTTTATTAGTTAACATACTTACTATGGTAGAAGACAGATAGATCTCAAATGTATCTTTATCCAATGCAATTTGTTTTTCATAGAATCTTTACTATCTTACAATGGTAAGCACCAATTGAGTTTTTACAGGATAAAATAATAGTAACAAAAAGTGAGAGTTTTTTTTGTCAGAAATGCTTTATGTTATGTTTATTAGTGTTTTTTATTTTTGTTTTGAATTATATTTCTTTTATATATCTCTTTACTATTGAATATAAAAGTGTAATATGGAACATATATTGAATTGTGTATAGAGTCACATTAGCCTCATACTGCCATACTAGAAAGATTCATACAATCAACCCATAAAGATCTATGATACAACAGGACATAATCATCAAATAGTAAAGTCCAGTACAAGGTTTACTTATCCTTTAAGGCAGAATGAAAAAGTTCTTTAAAAAAGTCATTGTAATAAATGTGTTAATAAAAGTGTGCTTCATGTAAGTTAAAACAAATTTTATGACATTTGATATTCCAAGATAATTCTACAAAGGAAATCAAAGCAGACTGGAATTTTTGAGTAGAGAGTATGAATATCATTACTTACTTATGCAAATAATCCTTATACACATCGAAATTGTTCACATGTATCATACATAAGTATTAAAAGCTTACATAGAGATTGTCTTATTTATGAATTTTTACAAAAAAGGCTATGTATATACATATGATGAAAGGATATATGTATATGTGCTTCAAATATTCTGTTTATATATCAAATAATAAGAAATTAAAATAAAAACAACATTGAAAAAATACAATTATTTAATAATTTCTAAAGTGTTCTAATCATTTATTATTACTAAAACATTTAACTATTTGTAGAAACATACAAATGCTGATATAATTTTTGATTAAGATTGTATACATGAATGATAATAAAATACGGAAGCTACATTTTTCAGAATCTGAAGAAATGTCTACAACTGTATAGGAATTTCTTGTACTTTCCTATTTATAAGTGAAGAGAGATTTAATGAAACCTACAAGGTCTGAACTGTCCATGAAACTACCCATTAATAACAGTAGACAATGACAAAAAAACGTGTTAGAACTTTTCATTTTCAGTTATGTTTTTAATTTCCTTGAACAAAGTTAGTTTTTTGTATTTCTTTGGAGTTTAAAAAATATATCATCACTTTATTTGCAAGACAATCTTAATATAATTTTTTAGTCCTTATATATAATATATGCATTATTTGTATGAACAGGTAATGATATTCATACTCTGTTTAAAAATTTAATTTTGATCTACTTTCATAAATTTCAGTGAATAGGCAGGTTAAATGTAACTTTAATGAAGTGTTATGGAATTATCTTGAATAATTCCTAACAAAGTACATCAATTTTATTTTGTATAACAGAAAGTAATAAAATATTTATTCTTCATAATAATATTAGTTTTTGTGTAAGTATGCTGTATAGTTTGTGTAAGTAAACTGTACTCAATCTTTTTATAGAAAAAATTTTCATATTGTTTTGAAGTATGAAGAAAATATTCACATATTTAACAATATCCTGTGTTATATATAAAAATGAGAAATTACATATAAAATATTAAATAAAGTTAAAAAGAAAGAAGGTCATGCATTAGTAAATTATATAAATGATAATCACAATGATTACCGTCTTTATAATCAAATGATGAGGATCGTGTGGCAGTGGCGGGTGGAAGGGACACCTTAAAGCACGAAAAACAGTTTCCCATTGATGCTGTCCGTATTTAATGTTAGCAATGATTATTCCATGCATCAGTAGTTCAGTCTTATATTGGCAGTCTTGATCAAAAGCTAAACAATACATATAAAAAATTGATGTGAAAATCATATATTGTTAATAACATAAACGTCCTACATAATTTACAATTATTGTATATTACATAATAATCAGGAATTATGATGCCAGTATAAAAATCTGATATTCCTTGCATACATGTATACAATGATTATGTTGCAACAAGTAAACTCAGCTTTAAATGTAATGTAATGTAATATATTGTTTTAAATGTATAAATTGTATTACTACTGCAATATAAAAAATGACCAAGTAGAAAACAAATCTTTACCTTATTATTAAAGCGGATTTTTGGTCTACCTGGGTCACGATAACCCCAGTAAAGACCACCCGCAGGATACCTTGCTTTGCCTTCGTTCATTAAACTCTCCCAAAATATTTGTTTTAATTTTTCACAATTAATCTTAACAAATGTTCCAATCTTAATTTGTTTAAACACTTCTTTTACATGATTTCCAAATCAAATTTGTATTTGACTGAACAACACTCTCATTTATACCGACGTAACCTCATTGAATGATACAGTAACAATATCATTCCATGCATGAAACATTCATTGAAATTAATTTATTTCGTATCGAGACAGTAACAAAATCTGCCTTTAGAAACTCAGAAACAAAGATATATTTTTCGTACTTCAACGTATAATAAAAAAATCCCTGTCCAATAAAGCAACAACGAAGTCTTTTGCGTAAATTCAGTATTGATACTGTATAAAATAATAATTACTAGGAAGAACATATTGTTGCAATTTTATCTAGTAACTTTTATTATTTTGTGGATAAAACGTCTAAGGATAATAAAGTTGTAGGGAGCAGAATGTGACTCCCGCATAGTACCGCCAGGTGGCCAACCACCTGTCGCCAACCACCAAACATGAAGACTAAAGTTAACTAGAGAAAAGTCCGTAGGATTTCCGACGTTTTCGCTAACCACCACAAAACAAAGAGTCTCATGAATAAATTTCAATAAGCATTTGGGCTTGCTGAAATTCCCCGAACTTTTCTTAATGCACTCTTTCTACCTTATTAGTTAGAAATTATTAGTTATTAGTTATAACCGTTGTTGTCAGACTTCTGAAATGCATGGTGCATACAAGTTTTTTTTACATCAAAAGTATACCAAAGCTTGAACCAAAAATACATCAAGACTTGTAGCTCCCTGTTAGAGACACCAAATTAATTATAAAACCATACCAACAACGATATAACGAGTTTTTATTTTTTTTTATCAGCAATTTGTGTACAAAGTAAAGTAATAAATCCTGACAAACTTGATACCAAAATCACATCTATCACTTTTCATATTGATTTTTTACACCAGATTTGTTAACAAACATTAGCACAAACTGATGTTAAAGACAGACCAAAGATTGTTGTTATTGTCAAACTTTGTTACAGTTTTGTATCAACTTTGAAATCACTTATGCTGCAAATAATAATATTTTTGGTCTAACTGTTGATTCAAGTCTTGGTGGACTATTATTACCAGTATGGCATCAAAACTTGTAACGTATTAAGGAATAGACTTATAACACATCAAATCTAACATCAGCAGATATGTTTTAAATTATATTTATTAGTTCACAATTATAATCACAACAATAAAAAATAAATTTCAAATTTGTGATAACAGCATTTATTTTCCATTGATGTAACTCATTTTTTATAAGTCTTTAATATTGTACATTAATTTAATTGCTTTAGATAACTCCAAAATTTATATGTCTGAGGACTGCATTCTCATGCTATAAAATTATATGTTAATTATTAATTATGATGAGAATGAAATTAAAGAAAAATATATTTTGATCATTTACAAAATGTTAGTTTTTTTTATTTTCACTAAAGAAGCAATAATTTTGTTTATCTGTATACATACAGCAATAGAAGTCATAATAGATATTAATTTAATACCTCAATTTTTGCAATCTGAGAACCACGAACAAATTTTATGTAAATTAACATATATTAACATTAAATCATATATACATTATTTAACACTTTAAAACACATACATTTGTAGTTAAGATTACTACAATGTCTTGTTTAAATTATTGTTCATTTTCCCAAACACTTTATTAAATAATTATGTAAAAACTATAAATAATAATTGCTTAGAAATGCTGTACTTAATTATATAGCAGCTTTCGTTTAGCAACTAATAATCCTAATCTCATTTTTACATGCTTGCATACTTAATCTCTCTGGCTTGATAATAATAATTTCGTCTATTTCAAGTTTCTATTAGTTTATATGTCTTATAAATTTTTAGAAGTGTTTTAATGATGATCGTTACTTAATTTATACCTATGTATTTTCAGACTTTATGAAATATTCGCAGATTCTTGAGAATTCACATCCTTAGTCTGGCATTAGAGGTATGAATGCTATTTATTTGTATAATTCGGCAATAGCCCCGATTCGAAGGATACACCGATAATCGAGGATACGCAAAATTCATATTGCGATTCTACATCTCGTAAGAATCGCTATCTAAACGCTCCCATTGAATTAGATGTACGATCGATATCCATCATATGTGAATCATGATTCATGAAGCGCCGTGTGAAGCTGATCTTAGTTTAAATGGAGACGAGCGACTTTTTAACACATGATTGCGCATTTTTCCTTGTTGACAGATATACATACAGTCGTGCGGCAAAACGTTGTTTGCCTGAATGGGGTCTTATATGTATTTTTACTGTAAGCCAAAAAAAGATAATATCAAGGAATCGAATCATACTGTAGGTTTGATCCTATTTAAGACGAAAGGGGAGAAATAACAACTCTTATTCTGGTTTCTGTTCTCATTCTATTGGCGTACGATTTCCACGCTGGTATCCATGAGACTACGTGTTTCGTGGTAGCTAGCGGAAACGCCGGAAGCCTTAAGGACTTTTCCCTAGCCGATTTCAGCGTCCATGTTCGGTGGTTGACGATGCTGTCAATCACGCCACCTGGCGGTATTATGTGGGAGTTACCTTATGCTGTCTACAATACGATATTGTTAATAACTATAATCAGCCAACTTCATAAATAGAAAAATCTAGTGGCACCGTTTTTGACTCTGTACTGTCCGCGTCTTACTTGACATCTTTTCAGCTCCCAACAATATATTAGGTGTAAGATCTTTTTTTCTACTTCGTCTATGGTGTTTTCTCCTTGTCTGTTGCTAATGTTTAAAAAAATGTAGTTTGGCTTCTATCAGTCATCAGTGATCATTAGGGTCCAATCGATAGGTGTATGTTTCAATACGTTAATTTGTAAAACAGAAGAATATTTATATTTCACTTTCAATCAAAGTTAACAATAGTGAAATATAATCAATTTTCATGTTTTAAGAGTTTTTCATTCTTAAGGTTGCAAATCTTTATTCATCTACAATTTAAGTATCAAAATGTAATTGAAATATTTTGTATTTATTGCATTTTTATCAAGTTAAAGTATAAAAATTTGAAATTTTGTTTTTTAAGAGAAATATATATTTTTAATAATAAACATGATGCATTATAGATAAGATACTGGTATACTTAATGAAAGATGCCAGGAATTGCATTACCACGAATTACAAGAGCATTGCGGATGTTTACAAATCTTGGACGTATTAAAAGTACAATTGAATTAGAACCAAATAATTTATTTAAAAAGCAAGATGAGCGATGTAGAAAATCGAGAAGGTATATTATGTTTAAAACTTTTTAACGTATATTATGTATCTGATTTATTTGAAAAGTATTTGACATGGATTAAGAACCACTTATTTTAAAGCTTACAATTAACTATATCGTATTGTATATAAAAATGTGTAATTTTCGAAAAAAAATGAAGTTTTCACTCATAAAGATTTATATTTTCTTACAATAACAAACAAATTTGATAGAAATGATTTTTTTATATCATTTGCTAAATTACTTATATAAATATTATTTACAATTGATTTTATAGTTTATTATAATATGAAATTATTAAATAAACATCTTATTTATGTGTAATGTAGTAAGTTTAGCTGGCAGGATTTGTTAAAACAAACACCTGAGGATGCTCTACCTCATCTTCATAAATTATACCAAATTGTTACGGAAGTACTTGGTATGTAATATTTAAGGATCATAAAGTGAAGAATTACTTACTTTTCATTATTTTAGGAGATTATACTTATGAGCTTGTATATGAATTTATAATGTTTACTTTACAATTATTAATTGATGATAAAATTTTAACACAAACAAAATTAAAAATTTTAAAAGAAACAGCAGGAAATTTAACACCTTTGAAAGCTCAAGAAATAATGAAGGTAAATTTTATTATAGATTTAGAAAAGTATAATTTACTGAATAATATAGTATAATATATTTTATTTCTTAATAATACTATTTTATTAAAAAGATTCAATATTTTTTGTCAAAATATTTTTTTTATATATTAGATTTATTCTAAAAATACTTAATACTTAAATATTTAAACAATATAAGAGAATAAGAAGTTTTGATTAAATAGTAATTATCATTTAGTATTAAATTATTTGAATTAATAAAATTATATAAATCAAAACTGTATAAATAAATTTAATTGATAAAGAATACTAAGTCGAAAGTGTAGTTTATTTCTTTTGGTATTACCAATTATCAGTTGTTTTTAAATTATGTAACATTTTTACAGACAAATAATGTTTTATAAATTTTAATTATAAAATTTCGTTTAATAATCGGTTTTCTGAAGAACATCTTTCTTAAAGTATCTGTTCTGGGTACAAATTAACTCCACTGTTAAGATTTTTTAAATAACTCAAATTATATATTAATTGTATAGTTTTTATTTCTTTATAGATAATTACAATAATTGCGGAAAAATTAAACGAAGATATTTTAACACTTATAAGAAATAGGGAGGAAAATGTTAAAGATATTGAAATATTGGAAAATGATTTATTTGATCCAAAATTTGAATATAAACCTGCAAGAGTATTATGGCCAGATACTGGAACACTTCATAATATGTCTTCAGGAAACATAATTCAAAGTACTGACAATTTTTCAATGAAATATACAAATGAAAATACAAAGCAATTAAAACCTGAAGTATGTATTTAATTAGTGTACATATTAATATTTATTTTTTAAATTATATATATACATATATTGTTGGAATTTTGTTTTAGTTTGATAAAATAATATATAAAAATATTTTAAAGTCATGCTACACAAAGATTTCTAGAAACATGCCTTTTGACAAATTTGAAACTTTTATAATTACTGCATTAAAAATGTCAAAAAATCTGCAAAATGAATTATATGATTTCTTAGGTTGTGAATGTATACACTTTATACAATATATTATTCAACATCGAGAAAGTATTATAGCTTTAAATGCTACTCCAAAAATATCAAACCATTCTAAGAGTCAAGGACCTGTAATAAGTGGTCAGGTAACTGTACAGTCCGAGAAAGAAAAACAAATGTTTAAACAAATACGAAAAGAACAAAAAAAAATAAATAAAATATCAAGTAAACGAGAAGCAAAAACAGAATCAGAAGGAAATGATTTTGAACCACTTGAATTGCGTTTGAAAAAACAAGAAGCATTAAAAGAAATGCATACACCTATATTTAAAAAAAATGTTATTATAGAGCGAAATATACAAGAAGAATTTCCTTTTGTATTTGATTCGAATAGGAATAGTAGAAATACAACTGGTTATATATCAAAACATAAGATAATGTTACCACAGAATATTTCAAAAACAGATACACAAATGTCTGAAGAAGTTTACATACCCATTCCAGAATCTCAACTACTTGAAGATTATAAACCTATTATGATATCTTCATTAGACTATATTGGACAAAAAGCTTTCAGTGGTATTGAATCATTGAATCGGATACAAAGTATAGTATTTAATGCAGCATATAATACTAATGAGAATTTATTAATCTGTGCACCAACAGGTGCTGGAAAGACTAATGTTGCTATGTTAACTGTAGTACATCAATTGAAGCAACATATTGAACATGGTAAGCTAATGAAGAATCAATTCAAAATAATTTATGTGGCACCAATGAAAGCTTTAGCAGCTGAAATGACAGCAAATTTTAGTAAAAGACTTAAATGTCTTGATATATCTGTTCGTGAACTAACTGGAGATATGCAATTAACCAAATCAGAAATTCAACAAACGCAAATGATAGTTACTACACCAGAAAAATGGGATGTTGTTACTAGGAAAGGTATTGGAGATGTTTCTCTTACCAGTATTGTAAAGTTGTTAATTATTGATGAAGTACATTTATTACATGGTGATAGAGGACCTATAGTCGAAGCATTGGTTGCTCGAACTTTAAGACAAGTAGAATCCTCACAAAGCATGATTAGAATTGTTGGGCTTTCTGCAACTTTACCAAATTATGTAGATGTCGCAAGATTTTTAAGAGTGAATCCATATGTAGGACTCTTTTATTTTGATCATCGATTTCGACCAGTGCCACTTAGTCAGTCATTTATTGGTGTAAAAGCAACATCAACATTGCAACAATTGAATTATATGGATCATATATGTTATGAAAATGTTATAAATATGGTAAGCAAAGGACATCAAGTAATGGTATTTGTACATGCACGAAATGCTACTGTTAGAGTGGCAAATGTATTGAAAGAATTAGCAATAAAGCATAATACACTTCAATTATTTATACCTGAAGGTCAATCAAAATTTAAAAATAAAGCTTTTGCTAAATCACGTAATAAGCATCTGGTTGAATTATTTAATAATGGATTATCAGTTCATCATGCTGGTTTATTGCGTTCTGAGAGAAATTTGGTTGAAAAATATTTTGCAGAAGGTTTGATTAAAGTACTAGTGTGTACATCAACATTAGCTTGGGGTGTAAATTTACCTGCACATGCAGTCATTATAAGAGGAACAGAAATATATGATGCAGAACATGGTTCATATATTGATTTGGGTATATTAGATGTTTTACAAATTTTTGGTCGAGCTGGTAGACCACAATTTGATACATCTGGTCATGCTGTTATTATTACTTCTCATGATAAGTTACATCACTATTTATCGTTGTTAACAAATCAAATATCTATTGAAAGCAGTTTTATTAAATATTTAGCTGATAATTTGAATGCTGAAATTGCACTAGGTACAATATCAAATGTAGAAGAAGCTATAAAATGGCTTAGTTATACTTACTTATTTGTTCGAATGAAATTAAACTGCCACGTCTATGATATTCCTGACATGGTTACTTTGAAAGATCCAAACTTAGAACAAAAAAGGAAAGAACTAATTGATATAGCAGCTAAAGAATTGGATAAAGCAAAAATGATACGATACAATGTAAATACTGGAGATCTTAGTACAACAGACTTGGGACGTATTGCAAGTCACTTTTATCTTAAATATGATACTATTGAAATTTTCAATGAACTTATAAAACCAATTATGACTGAAGCAGAAATATTTGCTATGATATCTCATTTCCGAGAATTTGAACAACTGAAAGTGCGAGACGATGAGGTGGAGGAACTACAAGATTTAATTGAAAATTGTGAATTTGTAGTTCAAGGTGGTACAGAAAATATATATGGCAAAGTAAATATCCTATTGCAAACATATTTATCACATGGTATGGTTAAGTCGTTTTCCTTAATATCAGATCAAACATATATTGTACAGAATGCAGGACGTATATGTCGAGCATTGTTTAAAATTATGTTAGGAAGAAACAATGCAATAATGACTGGTCGTTTATTAGAAATAGCAAAAATGTTTGAAGTGCAACAATGGAGTTATAAAAGTCCTTTGTGTCAATTTTCCTGTTTATCTTTAGAAATTATTGATAAAATAGAACAACATAATTTGACAATTGATAATTTAAATAATATGAATGTTAAGGAAATTGGAGATATCTTGCGTAATCAGAAAGCAGCAATATTGGTAGAAAAATGTTGTAAAGAATTACCTGCATTAGAAATGGAATCTAGTTTACAACCTATTACTCGTACAGTTTTAAGAATACGATTGAAGATATATCCTCAGTTTCGATGGAATGATAAAGTTCATGGTAAAACTTCTGAATCCTTTTGGATATGGATAGAAGATCCAGAGAATAACTTTATTTATCATCATGAATACTTTGTTGTAACAAGAAAAATGGTTTACAACAATGTTGAACAGGAGCTTGTGATGACAATACCATTACAAGAACCATTGCCCAGTCAATATATAGTAAAAGCAACAAGCGATCATTGGTTGGGTTGTGAGAGTATGTTACCTCTAACATTTCATAACTTAATTTTACCTGAAGTGTATCCACCACATACTGATTTATTAGAGTTACGACCATTATCTATAAAAGCATTGAAAGAACCATTATTTGAAAAGCTTTATAACTTTCTTTATTTTAATCCAATACAAACACAAATTTTTCATTGTTTATACCATACAGACAATAACGTCTTACTAGGAGCTCCAACTGGTTCAGGAAAAACAGTTGCTGCAGAAATTGCTATGTTTAGAGTGTTTAAACAATATCCCATGCAAACAGTTATATATATTGCACCAATGAAAGCTTTAGTTAGAGAACGAATAAAGGATTGGAAAATTAGACTTGAAGAACAACTAGGGAAGAAAGTAATACAATTAACTGGAGATGAATCATCAGATATTAAAGTTATAGCAAATGCTAATGTTATTGTAACTACACCAGAAAAATGGGATGGTATTAGTAGAAATTGGAAAACAAGAAATTATGTCAAAAATGTTGCACTTATTATTATTGATGAAATTCATTTATTAGGGGAAGATCGTGGTCCTGTATTAGAAGTTATTGTTTCAAGAACCAATTTTATCTCCCATCATACTTCAAAAAAAATAAGAATTGTTGGACTTTCTACAGCATTAGCTAATGCAATAGATATAGCTAATTGGCTTGGTATTAAAGACATGGGTTTATATAATTTTCGACCATCTGTACGACCAGTACCACTAGAAATTCATATAAGTGGATTCCCAGAGAAAAGTTATTGTCCTCGAATGGCAACAATGAATAGACCAACTTTTCAGGCAATCAGACAACATGCACCACATAGTCCATCTTTAGTATTTGTTTCATCACGTCGACAAACGCGTTTAACTGCATTAGATTTAATTGCATACCTTGCAGCAGAAGATAATCCCAAACAGTGGTTACATATGCTTGATGAAGAAATGAATAGTATCCTAGATCATATACGAGATTCAAATTTGAAGCTTACCCTTGCTTTTGGAATTGGACTTCATCATGCTGGTCTTCAAGATAAAGATAGAAAAACTGTTGAAGAATTGTTTGTTAATAATAAAATTCAGGTATGTATACGAAGTAGATAATAATTTTAGTTTAGTTCATAATTTCATTTTTTCTCTTATTATGAGATCGATTGAAAAGTTTGTGATTTAAATATGAGAAATTATCACTAAGTGATTATAACTTTTTTTTTCTTTATATTTCTTTAGTTATTTGTGTGCTAATATGCAGGATGGTCCATGTAACTTGCATGCTTCAATAATTTTTAGATATGCGTTGCATGAAAAAGCTTTTTATACAAAAGTTGCATGGTGTGGAGGGACACATATATTGTATATATTTTTATTATAGATGAAGGCAATATTTATCAATATGACAGAAACTATATCGATCCGCAATTATCTATCTTGTTCAAAATTCAGTATTGAAGTTACAATTGATATTCGTTCTTAATTGTAAGTAAAATAAAAGTAAAAATGAAATTTAGTAGTAGGGAAAAAGTTGATATGCCTTTAGTAACTGCCGTAAAAGTGCAACAATAGCTGAAGTTATACCACTAATGTGTACACCGAAATGTATGTCGAACGAAATCAGACATCTCGATGGATATCTGAGAAAAATGTAGAAATCTGTGAAAATATTGAATATTCAACCTGATATTACATGAAATAAATTTTCAAGAAACAAAACAAAATCACTTGTTAGCTATTAGATTTAAAACTAATAAAGGTCAATACTTTTTCACTTAGAACTTGACATTCGTTCATATTTTAATATAAATAAGTATAGTATTCTATTTAAAAAAAAAAATTAACTTTCAAATTTCTGTAATGCCTTTTTCTATAAAAAAAATACATGCAATGCATAATATGCCCCTCCAAATCATTTAATTTTTGAATAAAGTTTTCCTTTTTGCAATGAATATCTAGGAAAGTACCGAAGTATACAAGTTGTATGATACATCCAAAATTTTAACACTCTAGCATTGCTTTTTATTTTATAATTGAGAAATTATGTATTATAGATGTAGATCATGATCTTCTTAATCATTTCTTGTTAAAGAAGTAATAGCTTTAATTTCATATTTATTATGGAATGAAAAAAAAATATTTTATACGTGTTTGAATATTTAGATACAATATTTCATGTAATTTATATATATAGTATTTTTATTTAGGTGTTGGTTACAACAGCTACTTTAGCTTGGGGTATGAATTTCCCTGCTCACTTAGTTGTAATAAAAGGAACAGAATATTATGATGGTAAAAAACACCATTATGTAGACATGCCAATCACAGATGTACTTCAAATGATGGGTCGGGCAGGTAGACCTCAATTTGATAATTCTGGAGTGGCAGTAATTTTGGTACATGATTTGAAAAAAAATTTTTACAAAGAATTTTTACATCAACCATTTCCTGTGGAATCAAATTTATTAAACGTCTTACCAGATCACATAAATGCAGAAATTGTGGCTAATACAATTAAAAATAAACAAGAATTATTAGATTATTTAACCTGGACTTACTTTTTTAGAAGATTGATGAGAAATCCCAGCTATTATAATCTAAATACTTTAGAACCTCGTATAATTAACCAGTATTTATCTTCTCTAGTAGATAATACATTAAAAGCATTAATGGATTCACATTGTATTGATTTTGATGAGGTACATATAATAGGAATAAAGTTTTTAAAAAAAATTGTATTATAATTTTATAGTAGTTTTATTAATTTCAGGAAGAACAAATTTTGTATCCACTTTCAATGGGTAAAATAGCATCATTTTATTATTTATCATATCATACCATGTTAATTTTTGAGCAATCATTGCAACAATTTCTCACGTTGAAACAGTGCCTACATATTTTATGCAATTCTTATGAATATAACGAATTACCAGTAAGGCATAATGAAGAACTATTAAATGAGTAAAGTATCATTTATTAGTAAAGGAAATAAATATTTAAAAAAATTTATTTAATATGTCTAATGATTAAATAGGGAATTAAGCAAAATGTGTTGTTATCAAGTAGATGACTATTCATATAGTTCTCCACACACAAAGGCATTCTTATTACTTCAGGCACATTTCTCTAGGCTTCCTTTACCATGCATGGATTATATTACTGATTTAAAATCAGTTCTTGATCAGACAATTAGAATTATCCAAGTATGTATAATTAAAATAAATGTGTTATCTTACAAGTAATATCTTTTTTGTAGGATGTTATATTTTTATATATGAAATGCGATTATTTTTCTAACTGTTTAAATATCTTTTTATATCAGATAAATATCATCTGATATTATCTACATCAAAATTTTATCCATTATGTTATATTCCCTTTGATACAAAGTAAGTTTTATTTTATACATTTTTTTAGGGAACAAAAGCAGTTTGAAAAATAATTATCTATATAGATTAAATAGAGATCCTGTATATGATATTAATATTTTTATATATTTATTTTTAGGCAATGATAGATACAGTAGCAGAAAATGGATGGTTAGGAAGTACATTGATAGTAATAAATTTGCTTCAAATGATTATTCAAGCTCGATGGATTGATGAATCTGCAATTACTACATTGCCATATATAAATTCTGAACATTTACAGTTATTTTCATCTTTGGCACAATTTCTTCCACAACTATGTGTTATTGCACACACTAAATACCATCTATTTGAAGAAGTGCTTAATAAAGTATTTCAACAAGAACAAATAGATCAGGTAATTACGCTAGTAACAGTCATAACATGCTTTTATTATCTATATGTATTAAGTTATCTACTTAGCAATACTATAACAATCCGCTGTTTTCTGTGAAACTTTTAGTATGTTCGTAGTTGTTTTTTCATTTGTCGAAAAACTTATTCACTCCCGCAATTATTCATCGTTATTCCTTTAAAACAATTTTTAGAATAAGGTAATGAAATTTGCAAAGTTTTGTAACAACAATGCAAGTAATTAATGCATAGTAATAAAGAGTTGATAGAAAAAAAAGATAACAGGATGATACTAGTAATTGTTATAGTAATAATAATGATTTAAAATATCAAACTATTAAACATTAATGAACTTTTAGATCTATCAAGTGTTGAAAGAATTACCAATGCTTTATGTTGAATTAAGTTTGGAAAGCTATACAGAAATGGAAAAAAATCAGAAACTTACAGTAATACAACTAAATAGTTCTGATTATATAGATCTCCGCAAGGATGAAGATTGTGTATTACATATTGGAATGAAAAGAATCTATAAATCTACTAATAATTTGAAAGTATACTGTCCTATGTTTCAAAAAGGAAAGGACGAAGCTTGGTTTTTACTTCTAGCTAACACAGATGACAACGAACTATTCGCTCTAAAACGAGTATTTGGAATAAATGAACAACACAAAAATTTTCAATTACAATTTACAACACCATCGATTCCTGGTAATCTTTATTTATATTTCTTCATATAGATTTATCAAATATATATTTATAACACTTTTCATTTTTATAAAAATATATTTTTTTTAAGGACCAATGACCCTAACGTTTTATGTGATGTCCGACTGTTATATAGGATTGGATCAGCAATATGATATAAAAATAAATATAATACCTTAGTACAACTGTCATTCGATTTAATAAATGTGTTATTCATTTTAAGACAAGTAAATACTGAGTGATTCACTCGCTAGTCAACTCAAAAACAGGGCCTTTCAGGGTCTTTTTGTGTAATCTATTAATAGCTCTGCTGTGTACGCGCGCGTGTGAATATTATTGTGATTGTGAAGAGCAGCACTATTTTCGAGTTAACTAGTAAAAGGAATATGCTGTATAAACAAATATTTTAATAAAATTTATTATAATTATATTTATGTTTATAAAGTCGCTTTTATAATTGTAAATATTGTCATTGGAGACTACTTAAATATAATTTCTAATTTTTATTGATAATTATTTTATGGAACATACAAATTTATAAATAAATATATATATTTATTTTATTTATTATATCACTATAAACAATATATATTATAATTTCATATTTTGTATACAAATCTTATAATTTTAGTGTACAAAGATAAAAAAATAACATTGGAAGAATCAGTTTTATTATTTCATATACTATGAAACAATGAATAAAACAGTACAAAAAAGTATTAGGAATAATAAATAAAATTGTATCTGACATAATAAACATTAGTTTATTATAAAATGAGTTTGATTGCGATCATAAATTGCACATATAATTTAATACAAAAATCTTTTGTTCTCACATTGGTACTTTATTAAAAATAAAAGAATATCAATATTGTATACACATTTCTCCATACTAATCCTCCTTCATACTTGTATTGTGATAGTACAATAATATATCTGTTTGAAACTTATGCTAACGAGGAATAACAAGATTGTATAGAATAGGAAGGATATGAGATCGTTTCATTGCTTTGTTTTAAAGATGACATGAATAAGTAATTTGTTACTTATGTATGATATTTCACTCCATATCAATCAGTGCAGATTGTTCATTCTAATGATTTAGAAGAGATACATTTCTATTTATTTATATTAAGCTTAAGATCTGGTTTATATATATCCCTGAGATAATAAATAATGTAACTTGTGTCAAAATATTTTCTGTTCATTACTTTTTTTAATATTTATTGTCTTAGTAATCAGTAGTAAATGTTAAACATTTATAAATTAAAATCATAAATTTGAAATAAATAATAATTTCATGTTAATAATATATTTTTAATTTATAATTATCATTTGCAAATTTACCAAATGCAATATTTTTTGATATTTAGACCATAATTTACAAATACTTTGATACCCTAACATTTTATAAACAAAATTCCAACTTATTCCAGTAACATTCTAGCTCAACAATACCAATATTAAAGTTTTTATTACTTCCTGTAATTTTTAAAATTGTTTTAAAATAATTCAGATAAAGGACAATGAAAGAAATTAACCAATTTTTTATCTGGCTACCAACAAAAACTTTTTGTGGGATGTGTTTGTACAGATTTTAAGAAGTTCTAGAAAACAAGAAAAAGTTAAAAAACGAGAATATATGTACATAATATACTTAGCAATTAAAAACAATCTTATTACATGTTTTAAAATTCAAATGTAGATTTTCCGTTACTTCATTATTTTTCTAATGAATATTAAAATCAAACATTGTCTATTGGTGTAAATACAATATTTATACATAGGTTGTCAACTGTTTCTTTTACACAATAATAATTTAATAATTTTAGAAACGTTCAACACTATTCTACAATGATCAGCTGATTTCTTGAATAACTATTTTGTTAATGAATCATCATTCATAGAAGATAATGATAAAATATAATAATTAGACAGTTCTACAGATGATAAAACTCCAAACTCTGCATGTACTTTTTATAACTTTCCTTTCTCTTCTTGAATGAATTATGTACTTCAAATTCATTAAAATTTGTAGTAATATATCCTATAAAAATTTTTGTTAACAACTGAAATAAAAATTGACTAAATCATTCGTTCTACTGTCCTTAATATTTAAATATTTTCCCTGAATAGATTAAAACTTTCTCTTTTTCATCAATAGATTGAACTTTCTGCCTTTTTAATATACATGAAATACATTTTATATAATATTGTTTCTGTAATCATAGTATTAATCAAAGCAAAGAAATACTTAAGCTCCTTCCATAATGGAAATTTGGAAGTACTGATTATTTCTTGTAAGTAATAAACCAAAATATTTTTGAAACAAATATTTTGACAATAGTATACTTCTACTCATCACATTCATTATAAATATCAATATATTTTTTCCTCAAATAGTTGAGAAAATTTTACACAATACGATAAATTGCAACTTCATTTTGAGTGTCATTACTTTGTTTAAATATAAGACAAAATTTTAAACACTGCAATGTTTTTATGATTAATAGATTATTACTGCAGGCTTTTAGTAATTTCTTTTCGTTTGTAAATTATCTGAATGATGATAATGTCATTAAAAATATACATATACTTTATCACTCAAGAACCAAGGAAGCACTTGCATAACTAACAGAACTATCATTCATATTATTGCACTGATTGCTTTGAGCATACTTAAGAAACTTCAAGCTCATTCTTTGGCCATTAGTATTCCCTTTTAAACTGTGAATTGCCTGTTAAAATATTGATTATAATTTTAAAAATTACATAAAATTTAAATTATTACAATTTAGACTACACTTCGATTTAGGAAACCAAAAATTATTAATCATTTTTAATATATTCTGAAGTAAGTATCCCAGTGATTGGACAATTAAGGAAATAATTTCGATTGTAAGATTAATTATTAGATCAATAAGATTTACATTAATACATGTGTAAACTGATTTGAAAGAGTAAATTGTCTGTTGTTTAAATTGCATGTCAAATAAATCTTTTACTTTTATATAAAATTTTTAAGAATTGTGAAACTTCTCTTCAGATGAATTAATAATACTGGTAAATACATTTTTTATTAAAAAAAATGTTTATACTGATTCTTATGTCTTCTTTTTCACTGAATCCAAATCCGGGATTCGCTTTTTCCTATCACATAGTTTTTACGCTATTTCATTTTGAATCACTGAAATCCGCCGATACTTCGCAATGGCAGATTTCCTTTAAACGTAATAAGTATATTTTATATATTTCATTTCAGCCCGAACTGTTTATTTTTTAGTCTATTCACAAAACCAAATACTCTAGGAAATCAACATATTATATAATATTTTACGTCTCGTAAACATATAAAAATACACGAGTTATTGAATATTAAACTGCATGTTACTCAAAGATCTTACGTGACAAAAGAAAAAAACGAATTACAGATTTAAATTCATAAAAAAAAAATGCTGTTACGATTACACATTAAATCTTGAGTAACAAAAAATGAGTCAAATTTTGTAGATCAGTGTAATTCAATAAGAATATATACTTGTTCTAATAATTGAACATGATATTAAAAACTTGTTTTATTAAATTATTTCATTGTAATAAGATGTAAATCGAATGAATTAAAAAATATAATGATATAAAACCAACATTTAATTAGTATATTTAACATATAATGATAATGTGAAATAAGAAAAAAATTATTGTTATCAAAAAGGTAAGAATTAGTGCAGTTAAAAATTACATATACAGTTGAACTTCGATAATTCGAACTTCTACAATTCGAAAACCTGTATAGAGCTAGAGTTCAGTTCATTTTTTCCCACTTTGCTACAAAAAAGACATTTATAAGTTGAAATAAAACTTACGTTAACTTGAATTATTTGTCACGAACAATTCAGATGCATTATTTTTCCTCTATAAGTCAAACTTCTATCGCTACTACCTCTATAACCCTAAGTTTATATCTATGTATATATTAGAAAATACTAAAAACCAATCATTCAATACTGTTTCCATTTCTTCAACTATTAAAGTTATTTCAAATAACATAAAACGATACTAACCCTTCGACCACTTACAAAACCATATTTTGCATTCCATGGAAAGCAAAAATTAAATTTTTCTTTCTTTAAGCCGTTATAAAATTATTAACCTTCGTTCAGAGCTTCTCCATGTCAAATTTTCATTTGTTAAACTTCCTTTATTAGAAATCTTCGATAAGTAAAAACCTACATAACTCGATTTTAACTTCTCCCTTGAGATCCGAGTTATTGAGGTTCAACTAAAATTAACTATTTGTATTGGAGCATTATCTCGTTTATAATTTTTTGTTCTTTGTCATAGATTTCCTTTACTTCTTTTAATTCTTCCCCTTTTTGTTTCTTTTATGTAGCTTCCTTTATCTTTCAATTTTCTTATACTTTACAATTCTTATTTTTTCAATTTTTTTCTTATAAGTTAGTTCTTTTATTTTTTTTTGTTTTCATTTCTTTCTCTTTCTTAATTTTTCTATGCCGAAGGAGAATTCTAGGAAACAAAGCAAGTGTCCCAATGGTTATAATAGTACACCAGGACTTCTTAAACTGTGGGTCACGACTCTCAAGGGTGTCGCATAATAGAATTGTGGAGTAGTGAAAATGTTGATAACTGTTCGTAAAAAATATTCTTTCAACCTAAAATATTTATCTCTCAAATTTTCAAATATTAGTAAGAAAGGTAATTGAAAAAGCATTTGGATTTAACACATTTTAAGATATGTAATTCAACTTTAAAAAAGTTGAAGATATTCTGCGATATAAACTTAATTCTTTATGTGAAAATAATCAATCACAAGAATACGAGATAAGAATTTAGTTAAAATTAAATTTCTGTTATTACTAGTTAAAGTTTTATTTGTTTATTTAATCGATATACTTACGTATATATGTACACGAGGTCACGTAAAATCTGCTTCAGTAAAAGGGGTTCGCGAATCAAAAAGTTTAAGAAGCCCTGTAACTAAGCATTTGTATGTATCAGTTACTAAATGTATTATTTTTTAAATCATATTCAATGCTTTTGTTTAAAAATAAAATTGATCTTCATTCTACAATATTCCGGCTATAAATATTCGAAAACACCACAGGTTAAATGTACAAATATTGCCCCCAACTAGGGGTATCACCCTTGGAACGAGTGAAACGGCGATATCATGCTCGGTGATGAAGAAGAACACCAAGGATAAGGCAAAACTTTATTATTTTTTGTCCTTTTTAAATATAATAATCTTTTCAGTATATTAGTGATATTTTTTGATTAAAATGGAACCAAACACGATATATTTTGGATAATTATGTACAATAATGTAAATTATGTATTAGAATTTACAAGTAAATATTATCTAAATTATATAGTGTTTGGTCCTATTTTAATCAGAAAAATATCATTAATATACTAAAAAAATGTTTATACAAAACAAATGAAAAATAAAGTTTTTTTCATATGGATATTCAAACCCATATCATATTGCACTACTTGACAATCGAGCTTGACTCTCACTGTCAGTCTCTCCGTCTTTTTCTTTCTATCTCTTCCTACATTCAACTGAATGGTAAAAGACAGAAAAACATATAATGTTTGTTTTATACTTATTTTTCTTATATTATGCATTTCGGAAGACACTCAGCTTGAAGAAAATAACAAGGTTTCATATGTTTCTGGTATCAATTTGTGCTAAAGTTTAGTAACATATTTGACATTAGAATCAATTTGAAATGGCATTACAGATGGATGCGGTTTAGATGACAGATCTGTTGAGATTTTATGTCAATTTTGTACTACATTGGCACCAAATGATTAGAGATATTATTGAGAATGTAGATCAATGTTCAATCACTGCATATGTCCAACCACTGGGTTATTTACCTTAATAGTATCTGATGAGTAGAATCAAAAAATAATTTCTAATTTTAGGAATTTATCATTTAAAAAGTTACTCGCATATAAACATTCTTGTTTTCATCATACAGATTTAATCAGTTTGATACCACATTGATTTCTACTCATACTTCATCCAATGACTGCAGTCGCTGGCTGTGAAAAAATTTACGTGGATTATATATGCACATTGACGACTAAAAATAAAGTTTATTGTTGCGAATTCTCAAGTGTGTTTTGTTTAATTGCTCTGATTGCAGGCCAACATTGAATTCAAAATTATTATAATTGTATTTATATTTAGCTAATCTGGATTAGTTTGTCGAATGGAAATGTAGGAATTTGACCCTTCTCCTCCCTTACCCATACATTCAAATTTTAAACATACGTAAATGATGTTCAGTAACAGATGGACGTAAATTTAAAGGATGATTCTATACAATATTTAATAAGAATTTTTTCTATAGAATATTCTAAGAAAATTAGGAATAAAAGAATTGCATTTAAGATGTCCCTATTGGCTTACAAGCGATTAAAAAATGTACTATTTTACACTTGACAATAACTAAATTTAACCATTTGGTAGGTCATAAAGTCAGTGTTAGGTATTAATACTCAAACACAATGACATACGAGTTATGCTTTTTTTCTTTTGTTTCGAGGAAGTTGTAATCAAAGCTAGGTTTAGTGATAATTCTATGATTTCTTTCAGAAAAAGAAATGTGAAGTGTCACAGAATTATTTATAACTTTTTAAATCATGTTTTGAAATCAATATCATTTGCGATAGTTGTGTATCGTACATCATTTGAGTATCACTATCTAAATACTGACTTTACCTATCGAATGGCCAAATTTGTCTATCGTTTGATGTAAAATAACCCATTTTTTATACGCTTATAAGTAACAAAGAAAACCTTAAATGCGATTCTTTTATTCCTGATTTTCATCTTAAAATATTGCATAAAATCACCTCTTAAATTTACACCCATCTGTTGCAAAACACCTCTTATAAACAATAGAGAAAATATTATTATTATGTTACTCATTAAAGTCGGTAAAAATTATAACAACCAATATACGGGTAGCGCTATTATAATAACAACTTCGCATTGGATGAGCAGTGAAAGGAGCCAACATGGTGGTCAATGTAATCAATAAAATAAAGCATTTTAAGAGCTAATTTTTGGTACTCTAGATCGAAATGTATTCATAATTTATTATAACTAAATAAAATCAATTAAAGAAACTATTAATTTTTAGGTAAACTTGCAACAAACCTACTTCCTCAACAAATTTTAATGACTTTAAAATGTTATCGAAGAAATGATTATGGATAACTTTTCTGTATACAAATTGGATGCAATCGCCTTTGGTGTTAGAATTATAAGCAAATATATTTTATGAACCTCAGTATTAATTACTCAAGCATGTGGAGAATGTATTTTTATTTTGAGATACAAATAACAGGAAAAATAATAAAAATCAATGAACTAACTACAGTATCCTAATTTAACCTAATTAGTTAACTTGGCTGGGTTAAACTAGATTAATATTATGTAAGCCAAATCCAAAATCACTGAAATTAAGTTTAATCCTTAAATTCACTCTGTATGTATATTGGTTGTCATCTGTCATACTATGTTTATAGAAATAATAGATAAACAGTTGATATATTTTAAAGCCACTGAAATTGATAAAAGGATAGTTTTCCTGCAAGTTTACTAATTTTTAATATGATGGAATTATATATGCTTAGAAAACCAAAACTTGAAATTATTGATGAAAATAAATATAATCTTAAAGTAAGTTTTATACCATTTACAAACAATTTAATTATTTGATTAATCTGTTTAAATAATCACAAAAGATACTTCCTAGAAATGCTATTTCACAAAAAATAGATTTAACATCATATATATATACAGGATGAACTAGCCAAATATTTACTTTATTTATTACGTATATGAAGATGGACTTGTTAGGGCAGAACTTGTTAGTAGAACTTTTTCAATATTCTTGTGGGAGATGAAAGAACAAATTCAACGACTTTAATAACCATACTCTTACGATCATTTAATCCAAGATATTTGTATCTTAAGATAATTAAAATTTCCTAAAGCTTTATATCATACAATGATTCTCATGCTTGCATCCAAACATAATTCATAAATAATTCACTGGCAATTTCTAAAGTTGCAAATGCCTAAAATCATTACCATTTATTGCAATCTTAATCTTAATTATTTTTTGGTACATATTTTTTATTTTTTGCGATATTATGGATACACATGTAACACTGTAGTAAGAGGTCACTATTTTGAATATCTGTAACCTTAGAAATTTCCAATGAATTGTAAAAGGATATGCTATTATCCCTTTCAATAACCGCTAATGCTTACATTTGGATAGGAATGAGTTAATTAATGTGCAATGTGAGTTTTTGGGAAATTCTACTTATATTCAGATGCGGATATTTTAAGATTTAATGATATTAACATTATGGTTATTGAGATCATTGAATTTGTTTTTTGTGCATTACTATATTATTGAAAAAGAAATATAGAATTCTGTTTAAAAAAATACCAATAATCTTGAAATTCCATAAAAAAGATGGTCTTATAAAAAGATCATTTCTATCATTACATGTACCTTTTGAAATAGTGTAACTTTGTTCTAAAAAGTTTTCTTGTACACTAATAAGTAAAATAAATATTTAGATGATTCCATTTAGTTGGTTCACTTTGTGTGATTGGTTGAACATAAAATATAAAAAATTAATAATTTTTGGGATTTCTAATATAATTTTTTAAAAATCGGTTTTCTGATTCTAAGTATATGTAGACTTTATAATATTTAAATTAATAAAAAGTATTACCTGTAAAAGAACACTAATAGGATGTCGGCCACATATTGTATTACCATATTTTTTAAGGTAATCAGTAAACATTGTGGGATTCAATGTTTCTATGATGTCCATACCCTATGAATTTTTATATTAAAAAATAGAAAACCTGTTTGTGATATATGTAAAATAACATAATGAACTTCAGTTAAGTAATTACTTAACTGTGAGAAGCATTTATAAATAAATAAGAACTATGCATTTAGATCTTACATACCATCTTGTCAAGATTTTGAATAGATCTATGAATAGGGCCACATGATCTGTCATAGTAGGTATAACGAAAACGCTGTCCCCAATGACAGAAATCTGAAGATATAACAAATAATGTTTGTGGATCAGCTAGATATGGTGCTAATATCCTTCCATAAAGTGCTTCTCTTTCTGGACTCAATGAACCCACCAATATAGGAATTATTGTAAAACAATCTTTAAATCTATATTAACATAAAATTTATAATTAAAGATTTATAATAAACGATTTGTTATCATAGCAATTATAGAAGGTGAGTTATTTAGAAGTGCATAACTTCAAAGAGATAATAATTTGATGTAATACAGATTTTTGTGGATAAATGCTTAGAGAACATACGAAAATCAATTTTGATTTTTAATTATAATTACATATGTTTTAATACACTAATTAATTCAGCTTATTCAATACTAAGATATTTATATAGGAAAATCATTCCTTTGAAAGATATTTGAATTTTAATAGAAAGTATTGATATTTAACACTAGATACTTGAACTTACCTATTTTCTATTACATGCGATATCTGATATATTTTGATTTAATCTCACATTCTGTTTTTGAATGTGGCAGCATTTAAAAGTTACTTCTGAAATTATTAAAATGATAAATTATACATTAAATAAAATTGATAATATGATTTTAACATTGGTTGAATGCCACGAAAATTATAAGCAAGATTCAAAATCGAAATCATCCGAATCATAATGTCAGTTGTTATTGTATAATACGTGCCGAACATAGACATTTATCAAAAAATAATATTTATAGAACGTTGAAGTTATGTATAGCGTTAATAATTAAAAATCTTAATATTAGTACTTGTAAAATTCTTCAATTGCACAACATTCCTCAATGTACAAATTTAAAAAAATTATTATCATGAAATGCATGAAGACCATTATATATATTTTTTTTTTTCATAAATTTTGTTCAACAAAGGATAAATAAATAGGTATAACTACCATCATTAATTTGATTTTAATTTTTACTAGAATTCTATAGCTGTACAAAAACATTAATGGTCTCTCAATATATGATACAATAGCTTTAATGGACATATTATTGATCCAAATTTCTCTGATGGTGTTCATGTTGGAGGAAAATAAAAAAATTTCATATGGGAAAAAACTTTAAGATATGCATATTGAATTCCTATTGAGATCATCATATTTCATACTTTTAGATCTCCATTTTGGAGATATTTAAAAAGTGAAATTTGCAAAAAAGAATTTTGCACTTACATTAAAAGATGTATTTTTAAGTGTCATATTGTTAGTATCACTTTCAATATTGAAAATTAAGTATCTCCTAAGTACACAGTTTTTCAATATAAATAATTCAATACTTTTTTGTGCAAAATAAACTGAATTTATTTGTGTATTATAAAATACATAATAATATTTAAAGAATTAAACTTGATTTTATATATGCTTTAAGCAAACATCCACAAAAAATCTTATTATGTCAAATTATACCTGCTCTCCTAGAAGTAAACAATTTTTATTTGACATACTTTTGCATATAATCAACAGTTTTAAAAATATTTAATAAAATTAATATATAATATTCAGCCTGTATAAGCTTTCTTAAATAACATAGGGACGGGATACTCAAAACCTCGAAACCTTGAAACTCTTCGAAATTCAAGAAGGTTCAAGTTCTCAAAACTCAAAACTGTATTATTTTTGATTCAAAACTCTTAAAACCTATATAAATAACAAATAATATGTAATTTGTATAAATAACGAGAATGATATAATTTATAATATAATATAATGTCATAATATAAATTTGTTTAACTAGTAATACAATTGAATTTGTGTTTAAACTTTGATTTCATTTTAATTAGAACAATTTCACCAATAATTATCTCATGAATTTGTTCACTTATTCATTTATTATAAAATTATAACTACATTTAAGCTTCATTTAATTGTATTCAATCTGTAAATTGATTTTCTAAACAAAAATTCGTTAAAATTTTAATTCATGCTAAAATACTCTTACAAAGAAAAGAAAAAGGCAAGTATATTTAGGGTTTCGAATGTTTCGAATTTCGAGGGTTTCAAGACATCATAAAGTTTCAGATTCGAATTTCGCGAATTGTTTCAACCCATCTTTAAATAATATATACAATAAAAAACGTACCCTTCCATGACTTTTGCAATAAATGGTAGTTGCATTTCAATACTATGTTCTTCTTCATCTGTATTTAAATCTATCCATTCGAAATGACCAGTTTCTTCAAGTTTTCTGTATACTATTACATAAATAGAAATCTATAATTAAACTAGTCTTTGTCAGTAATCTGTATTTATAATTCAATTGAATTATATTCGAATTATAAAAATAAGTTTTACAGGGATTTACTGAGCTATACAAGTTATACCTTGCTGGTCAACATGTAGATCATATAATGGAGTCTGATAAAGTGAAGCAGAAGGAAGAGCACAGCCTGATAATCTGACATGATGTGATGGACCAAGAATAAAAATTCTGCGCCTGTATAATAATAATAATAATCACGTTATATTATATATTTTACTTAAAATGAATATAATGAAAAAATAAATAAAAATTTATTTAATTATTTTATTTTTGGACATAAATGCATAAATTATAATTGATAACATAGTTGATAACATATTAATGTGTTGAATTATAAATTTATAAAAAATTGATTGTTTTAACTCTATAATAAACATGTAAATATAAATTCATATAAAAATTAAAAATAATATGATAAATTGTAAACATGTTTATACAGAGCACCCCATAAATTATAACATAGCAGACAAAACAGTTATTTCATGTAAAAAGGACAAAATTTGAAATAGTTTTATTACTTGCCTAATTAAAAAAAAAGGATAGTATTGAATATAAAATTATAATACCACAGATTTTAATTAAATAACTTTAATGTTTTATAAGATTCATTTTATAAAGAGTAGAACTATTCTAATGCATTACTTTTTATTTACACTTGTTGCTTTACAAATTTTATGCACTACTATAATTCGAGAAATTTGTCAATTTTTATATTATTTTAAGATAATACTTTGATTGCCTACAAAACATTTCAGACATCATAATTAACGAGTGATACTTTTATATTTAAAAACATTTTTATCTGGAATTAAACAATTAATCAAAGAAATTTATCTTAAATTTCTTACTTATTTTGTGTATCAATCATATTTCTCAATCTCACTTATATTATGATATACTAAATATCAAATACTTTGTTTAAACATTAACAAATTATATTAGTTATTTCTAAATAAAGCAAAATTATATTATAAATTACATATATAAACATGAATATTTAGAACACATTCACTTTACTGAAATTTATTTTCTCAAATTTAAAGTTGTTGATTAAGTAGCTAATATTTTTTAAAATAAAATATGATATAAAATATATTTTATTATTGAAATCAATATTTCATAAAAATTTTAAATAAAATTTAATTATAACTGATTATAATAAGTTATAATTAAATTTGAATTACTATTATAAAGTTTAAATATAAGATATAAAATATAATTTTGAAATAATAAATACATTATTATTTTGACAAACATTCTTCGGTAAAACACAATTATAACATTTTATTGAAGAAACTTACACAACTACTGGACTGATCTGACGGTATGCAAAACCAGCACATGTTCCACAATAGCTGTAACCTGCATGTCTGTGAAATTTTGTTTGCATTTCAATAAAGATTTTTTAATCTAATTGAAAATTATTCTAATGTACTATAATTACTGACGGGGCAATAATTGCCCTAGCAGGTCCATGTGATAAGTCTGCTGCACCCAACCAACCTTCTAATTGCTTATTTAATTCCAAACCTATGCAAAATATAAATATATTTTTTTAATAAATGATATGATACTAATGATTGAATGAAAATATAGATAAATAGAATTAAATGTTAAAATAAATGTTAAAAATAAATCTTAATTTAAAAATTAATGTAATAAAATGTAATTTTATGAAATAAATGTAGCTTTAAAGAAATATGTTATAATACACAATGAATAAAACAAATCAACATAAAATATTTTTATAAAATTTGTATTCATTATACTCATAAAAGTATATTTCATTATATATATATAATGTCCATACAAATATATTCATATTCATAAAAAGTAACCATACATTTTAACATTATATTTGAATCTCTTATGTATAACTATCAATTCATAAGTAAAACTTTATGTATAAAACATGCAAAATCATACACAGAATTATGTTATAAAATATTTACGTTAACAATATTAATGATTAAAACTGTTCAATTTTTGTTAATACTTACATATAAATTTGTAATATTTAAATTATGAATAAAATAAATGATAAAAGCTTTTACAAACAATTTATTAAGGTATAAATACAGCGTACATTATTTTATAAAATATTTAAAATGTGACAAAATTAATGCCACTGTAAAATTAATTATTAACAAGTATTAGAATTAAATATCAATTTAAATATTATTATACTGTTATTTTGAAATATATAAAACTTTAGATATGGGAAGTTCTGATTAATTGTCAATATATGAAGCAATCACAGAATATATAATAGTGAGTGCATACAGGGGTATAGAAAATGACAAATAATTATTATTAAATTATCAATAACCATTATTAGAATGTTAAACAAATCCAAAATATAATTTAAATAATACTTACCAGAGCCTGCGTACCAACTACCAGCATGAATTGCTTTTCTAATTAATACCATTTTTCACTTTAATACACCAGTTTTTATTTTTTCTATCTAACTTTTTTTGTTAAATAACTTTCTGACTTGTTAATACTTATAAATGATTTATCCAGAATGCTGACACGTAATTCCACTTATGTATAAAATGTTTATAAAAGTCTACTGTAAAACTTAATTTTTACTTAGTCATGAACTATGCATTTCTAATAATAACATGCAGCTCTTAGTAATAATGTAGAGTGCATAGGGCAGCGTAGAGTATATACTTTCAGGATGATAAAGTAAGCAATTAATTTTCAGAAACCTATTGAAATCTATGCATTGTTTTATTAAAAATCTATAACGATTTTTTTTTCTTCTTAGCAATTAAATCAAGTTGTTTAAGTTGCTCATATATTGAAAGTTTAAAAGACAGAGTACTAAATAAGAAAAAATCTTCAGTTACCCTTTGCAGTACAAATTGTTACAAACCTCAATAATCACCAATCATATCGGTCAATACTAGATTATCGAAATACATGTTACAAATGTTTTCACCAACTAAATCTTTCAATATTACTAAATTAATGCTGGACGAATATGTCAAGTATACTAAGGTTTATATCAACATTTGTAGCAAAAAACTTATTAAGCCTTACTGCATAATCATCAAATTGATTAAAAAATTACTTGTAAATAGCAACAAGGTTTGTTCTGTATTTGATATCAATTTGCATCAAACCTTGATAACAGATCTGGCGCCAAAAGCGATGTAAAATAAAATTACAGATGGATGTAATTTTAACACGAGATTTGTTGAGATTTAATTACAAATCAGTATCTATCTATAATACCATTTTGCGTTAATGCTAATGCTAGGTCTTTTACTAAACTTTAACATAAATTAATGCCAAAAGTAAATTAAGTATTGATAAACTTAACTATAATTCTGTAATTAATTTGACTACAAGGCTTGATGTTTTTTTGGTCTAAACATTAGTATAAGCCTTGGTTTTACTACTAGGGCAGCACCAAAACTTGATATACCGATTTGCCATCAATTTAATGAAATTTTGGTGAAAAAGCTTGTATTAGACAGTTCGAAAATCTGGTAATAATCTGATTTAACTTAATAAGAAATATAGCTGGTAGGGATATTTAATTATAATTCGATAAATTAATAATCCCTATGATTTTATGCAATGGATTGGACGTCGTATAGAAATTTTATATATTTTGTAATTTTGTTATAACTACATACATAATATTCCTATTTTAAAGGAAAAAACTTAAGTTAAAGATTAAATAGTTAAAATATGAGTTGAATATAATTAGTAACTGTAAACTTAAAATTTTCCTTTGCCGTATTATATTAAATACAGTTATTATTTTTGAAGTATAAATATTCTAGAGACTATGATAAACAGTTCAGTAGTCATATTTAAGATAAAATTCTATCTATTTATTAAATTATATTGTAAAATAGTAGCACAATTTTTATAGCAGAATTAAATGTACAATATCTGTAATAAATGTTTGAGTTTCTTTTAATTTTTAATTCATTCAACTATTGTTTCAGTATCTAATTTGAATACTATCGTAGAAATGGTTATAATGGCAGAAATTCGTGTTTCTAGTGTTGTTTAAGTTTGTGAAACTGAATGACAAAACAGACATCTACATATTTGTTAAAAATATTGTAATGTGTATAAAAGTTTGATTTTTTGGGACTTTTTACATAAAAATCTTTTTTCTATATGAAATACTAATTATTGAAAACAGCGTTTCCTTTATCGTATTCATTCTAAATCAACGTCGACGTTTTTGTGTTTTTTTTATGCTCATTTACTTTGTTTATTATGAATTTGATGGATTTTTTCATACACTAACTTAACAACGGATTCAATAATATAGGTAATTAAATTTGGTTTATTTTTTCTTCAATATTTTGGTTGTGTAGTTATTATAACCTTTGCTATCTTTATACTTGGTCTGATTTCTATCTTTACAATGTCAAAATCAACGACCCTTTGTACCGAGTTTTTTTAAAAATTATAAGTTTCTGTATAATATGGTAAGAATTTTGATTCTAAGGTACTAGTAAATTCTCCAAGAGAGAAATTATCTATTTTTGTTATGTTATTATGTTGTCATTTTTTGGAGTGTTTAAAATAACAAGTTGTTATCATTAATAATAGCCTGATATTGTATTCATTTTTTATTGTTATAGATCTATGTAAAGATATAAAGATACCTTAAAATAATATTTGGATTAATTTATAAATATTCATGAAAAGTACATGTTTTATTAGCTATAAGTTTTAGATCATACATTATGTGCTATGAAAATTGTCTTGTTTATAAAAATTTTTTTAAATAAATTTTTTAAATAAAAATTAAGAATAATATTTTATTTAATACTATAATTCAATATAATCTCTAATTATCCACTTAGATAAGTAAATTAAAAGAAGTAAACAATTATTTTATACGTAAGGATGTAGATTATATATATAAGTAAGTTTTTTGTACTAATGCTTAGATATCATTTTTATGAAAATAAATGTTTTACTTGCCAATAGGACCATTCTCATTTCTTGTCTTCAATTTTGATATGACCATTGCTGTGATGCTGTGATAAAGAGGTAAAACATAAATACAGTTGAAATTTAAGAATCAGAATAAGTTTTCAATAGTGATTAATAAGGTATTACTTCTATTACAAAGTTATTGTTTTTATCTCATCATTACAGGTTGCTACTAGGAGACATTGTCATGGATTTTCCTCAGTTCCATGAAATTAAACAACTTACAAGTGATGCGATAAAAAACAAGTGATTGTGGTAATTGACATAAAAGTGTGTTGGTGTGCCCTAGCAGATACTTTGTAGTGGAGCCACCAGGCTATGGCCAACTTGAACTTTGAGCAGCCACCACGCAGTATTGCGAACGCAAGCCTTACATCTCGCACAGGTGGTGGGGGGGGCTTAAATTCATCGACCCTTACGGGTCATGTCACACCTACCTCGGGCATGTTCTCAGGCTCATCTGCAAGCACTTCCAGTTCAGCTAATTCTGCGGTAGTAGTTACTAACGTTTACCCTGGAGCATCAGGAGCAGGAGGTGGGCAAAATAGTCATCAGCCTCAACAACAGCTCTCTCCTATGGGCAGCAGAGGACTGTTTGGACAGAGAGCGTTTACAGATAGACGTACAATGCCTGCTCTTGGGTTAGTTTTCCTATTTTAAGTAGAGAAAAAGTTTCTATGCGTTTGTGATGGTAATTTTATAGTATTACTTACTATAATATTCTATGTGTTGTTATATGGTTGTATGATATCTCTTCTCATAAAAGAATTAAAATGTTAATATTAATTATAGAACCTCAAATCCAATGGGTAGCATGGGCACTTTTGGAATACCTCAAAGTCGTAATTACGGATCTCAAATCAATAATTATCACTCTGTTTTTGGCAGTGGAGGAGGTGGAGATACAAGTACTCCTCCATTGTTGGATTTGTCTGAGTTTCCTTCGTTAACAAATAGAGGACAGGGTGACTCTATGCCGCAACCTAGTCCTATGCCAGGGAAACAACCTTATGGTGTGTATTAATAATAATTTGATTTTTAAAGTAAGCATAATATGCAATAAGTAAAATATGTTAACATAATTATTTTGTTAATATTTTATTAATACTTTGAATAAAATATTTGATGGATATTTGTAATGATTTTAGTTGGAATGGTCAAACAACCAACATCTGAATCAAGTGAATTTACAATGAGTTCTGAAGATTTTCCAGCATTACCAGGAACGCAAAATAGAGAAGGGCCGTCACCAGGTGGGAGTATTTCTGGAGATAAAAATATATCCGTTGGGTTGGGTCCTGAAATTGGACAAGATGTATTGCAGGCGAATAGAGCGCCTGGATCGGAAAAGTCACAGTCATCTAAAAGAGGCATACAAACATCTCCTGATGGTATCAACTATTCTAATATTTAATACGATTATTTTTATAATTGATAGAATAAATTGAATTAATTATTTAATACTGTTATTATATAATATTTTATATATTTTATGCCATTGTTACATTTTACAGGCAAAGTGACCAATATACCAGCTAGTATGGTAAAAGACCAGTTTGGAATAGTTGGATTATTAACATTTATTAGGGCAGCTGAAACAGATCCAAATCTAGTATCTTTGGCATTAGGTCAAGATTTAACTGCGTTAGGTTTAAATCTTAATTCGCCAGAAAGTCTGTACCAAAATTTTGGTGGACCTTGGGCAGAAACACCATGTCGACCTCAGGATATCGATTTTCACGTACCGCCAGAATACCTTATCAATGCTGCAATAAGGTGTCTTATTTTATTACATTAATTTTTATAATTGTGAAGTATTATTACAGTAATTAAATTTACAATGTATATTCTAGAGACAAATTAGCACCAGTTAAATTAAATCGATACAAGGATGATCTACTATTTTATATGTTTTATACAAATGTTGGAGATGTGTTGCAATTAGCAGCAGCAGCAGAATTGTAAGTTATGATTTTTATGTTATTTTCTAACATACTTTAGTAGATTTTGAGTAATAAATATTTTTTCATTGAACTGTGAAGGTACAGTAGAGAGTGGCGATATCATATGGAAGAGAAGGTTTGGATAACACAAGCACCAGGATTGGGACTTGTAGAAAAAACATCAACATATGAACGTGGTACTTATTATTATTTTGATGCGCAAAGTTGGAGAAAAGTAGCAAAAGAATTTCATTTGGATTATACAAAACTAGAGAGTAGACCTCATCTTCCCACAAACTTTCACCAAATCCAGCCTTGACTACAGGTACTTAGCAAGATACAGTTGTTTTAGATTACAGTCTTAAGTTGCATTTTAGAAATAAGTTATAAATATTTTTATAATTAATAATATATATTTATTGCAGATCTGCTTGCAGACCATTGTACTGTCTTTAAGCTGGACAGGAAACAGCTATTGTATAAATGAACAAATTTAATAATCTTTAATAAAAACATAAAATTTGAGGAGTATAGAAATGAAGTTCTTTAATTACAGACTCGGTTAGAAATGGAAATGAGTCTAATTTGTTCAATATTGACGTGATATTGATGACTTTGATACATGATAGTGCATATTTTAAATGTCTATTACATGCTTATATATAGAATGAGCTACTTTTTGATGATACTATGGAGATAATTAAAATCTTTACAATGTACATAGTAGAAATAACGAGAAGTTATAATAATAAATAAAATTTTGACATTTAGGCAGCTCAAAATACGATATTTTCATAAATTTCGTATATGCGTGATCATCTATTATTTACAAATATATATGAATTATTTTTTAGAAAATGAATTTACATTTTGTACAGTGTCAGTGAATTAATTTGATTTTATTTATTACAATTTATAAATATGTAATGTAAATTTTTGAATGTAAAAAATGCCTTTAAATGTAAAAGAATATATTTAATTCAAGGGATAAATAGTATGATAAAGATCGCTCTGTTTAATATGTGATTTATAAGATTTTTAAATCATTTTTATTGTTTCTAATGAATCCTAATTTTAAGAAATGTAAATTATACAATAAGTTTAACCTTATTGTACATACTGTCCAGAAATTTAGAAATGTAAAATAAAATTTATGTTTAAAAGATAGAAAGAAGACAAATGAAAAAATGATATATAAATAAATAATCTTATTAGATTTAAACGTATTTTATTTCTAAATTTTCTAACAAGTAATATAAATTTACAAACATGTAATACAAAAAATAATTAAGTATAATAACAAATATAATAAAGTTTTTTTTTTTAAATAAGTTTTCATACTATTTAATCCCTTATATTAATTGCTTCTACTATTATTATTTTTATTGATACTTTTTAAATTTCAATTTTAATAAATTGAAATGGTAGTATTTATATTCTACTGAAATTCATTAAATGCGACTCACTTCCATTTCTAGCTTATAACTGTATTTTTATTTAAAATACTTTTTTTCTACATTATATAATTCTATCATTTACCTATGGGATATAATTATAGGAAAAAGTTTTATTAATAATAATTATTATTTTTATTATTATTATTATTATTATTATTATTATTATTATTATTATTATTATTATCATTGTCATAAAACTTTTTTTTATAATTTCTCATGCTGTACAGCAAGATTAATTATATCTTCAGAAGCATTTATAAAATAATTTTCAATATAGTTTTGACTGTTTTTCTCACAGTCGTTTAGGTAGTACCTGTTAAAACAAATATTTAATTAAATATAAGATACATTTTAAATGACATTACACTTTAATTAAAGATTAAATTACCTATAATTCACCATAATTCCACAACTATTTCCAACACCACGCGGTGAAGGATCAGCTAACCAATTTATTCTCCACATAACAGCTCCATTTCGAAGATGAAAGTTTGCTACAATTTAAAAAATTGTTGATATTTATCTTCTGATAGGATTACACCAAGGTACAAGAAAAACTCAATATTTTATGGGACTAAGTTCAACAATCTGAAATACCGACTGTGTAAAAATCGGAGGTTTCATTGCTCTCTACGATTTACAGCGGTGACTTTATGAATTACAATAACTAATTTCGATTTCAACTATAGAAAATAGTGAAGTAAATAATATAAGATTCTGTTTCGTTATATTTACAAATAAGAATATATATATGTAGAAGGAAAATATGGGATATTCCTAATAAAAATGAATTCGCATACGATTTAATTCAATTTCTTTTAATTACACACATTATCATAATATTACTACAAATTGTATTATATTTAAATAATATAATTTGCAATTCTATTAAAATCTAACATAAATTATAATCTTATTTTTGGTAAATGATTGCTTGGCCATATAAAAAGATAAAAGGAATGTGAATTGAACCAATGTGTTTCAGATTTTTTAATGTTGAAAGCACAAACAAAACTAGAATGATTATATATGTATAAGACATTTTTTAAATAACGTAATATCAATTTTTCAAATATGTTTTATCTAAGAAATTATAAAATTGAAATTTATTTATAACTTTTGTATGTAGCTTCATGGATTAAGATCTAGTTTCAAAGATGATAATTTATTTATGCAATGAGGACATGTCAAAACTGAAAAGAATTACCAACATAATGGTTTCCATTTAGTTCCATCATCCCAATGTTTGTTCATATATAGATAGAATTTGAATTCTGTGCTTCATTCGCAATTAAAAGAAATTCTAAAATTGTAAGCAATCCTGTGAGTTCTCAGAATTTGTAAGCTCCATGATAAAGGAAAGTTCAATAAGTATAAAATCTCTTCTGTAGCTGCTCTTAAAATTGATTTATGAGTCAAAAATTATATCAATTAACTCACCGACACTATTCAGAGCATAATTTCGTCTTTTTTCATTGTATAAATACCAGGCACATGCTCTAAGTAATGGTTCTTTCAAAATTTTGCATACTTCAACGTTATCAGTCCATAATGAATTATTAAATATCTTTTTTAAACTAAAAACAATATTTTCTTCTTTTAAAACGTTTTGAACAAGTTTACATTCCTCTTTTGTAAAGATACTATGAATATCTAAAAAGTATTTAAAATAAATGTATATTTTGATTTCTGAATTCTATTGATTATTTATATTTATTGCTTTTGATGAATTTTAATAATTACTTATAATTAAATATAATTACCTTGTTTTACCTTTTCTAGAAACCAAAGTCTAAAATTAGGTACTGGAGATAAAGAAGATAATTCATGTATCATAGGAAATTCAGATATCACTTTTTTAACTACTTCTTTTATGAGGTAATTACCAAGTTCAATACCCTAAAAAAGTAAAATAGGCATTTTGTTTTAAAAATTACATAAATGTGTGCATTTGCTAGTGAAGCTGTCAAAAATAGGTTTCCTCACTGGTTTTAATGATATTCAATTATCTTATAAAGGGTAATGTTCTGAGCAACTTTTTCCTTTGAAAAAATTGTCGATTGACTTTAGTTTATGAGATATTTGTAAAAAACTATCGCTACTACTACATTGAAATCTGTGTAAATCCTTAACAGCGTATGTGTGAGCCTATGGCTGCCTTACCATTGCAATCAGTTACGTTTGTACTTTAAGTTCACCCGTTATACCTATTGTGTTTCGGCCGTCATCTGTTGATGAAATTAGCAGCTGAATGGCGGCCATGGGCTAATGAATACGCTGCCAAGAACGTGCACTCTTAGGCAAAATTTAATGTAGTAGCAATAGTTTTTTGCGAATATCTCGGATCGACAATTTTTTCAAAAGAAAAATTGCTCAAAATATCGTCTTATAACATCGTTGAAAACCAAAATCGACGAGGAAGTCCGTTTTCAACAGGTTTCACCAATTTGCTAGGTATTTGTTATTTATGTACTTGTAATCCTTTTTGTGTAGAAGTTATTGAATAAAATATTGCACTCTTTATTTTACATTTATCTTCTTCTAAAAATGTTATTTCCTTTTTTGGACTACCAAGAATTCTAATCTTTGCTTCTTCAATACCTTTAATGCTATCTATATATTGATAAAATATTATATTAATAGTATACTATGTATTAAATAAATTAGTTTAATTTATATAAAATGTTATTTATTGAAATATACCTGGTATAACATCGCATAATGCTGTATGTAGCACAACAAGAGGTTCTCGTGGCATAGATGGATGCATAAAGATATAACATCTTCTGAATGGTCCAACTCTTTGTTTTAAATCTAACCAATTTTTTATAGGATGTATAGCTTCATAATCTGAAATCTTGTCATTTTTAAATAATAAAATATAGGTATAAAATGTTTAATATTATTGTCTACAAAATTATTTATGTATACCTTTTGTAAAATATCACATGCAGTTTGCCATGTTATTCTTTTTAAATGTAGAAATCCTACTGAAAACCAGAGTAGTAATAAATCTCGTAAGGTAATATTTAACTGCTGTACTATAATGCTTTCATCAGTGTCTTTAGATTCTAATATTAATTCCTAATAAAACATTTATATAAAAATAAACATGAAAATAATGTATGTACATTTATTCATATTTTATGATCATGTATAAAATATAATAGATTTCATAGATATGAGATTTATAAAATAAATAATATGGACTATTATTTAAATATAAAAGAGTAAACAAATTTTTTAAGAATTAAATATTGAATTTTTAAATTAACAGTCATTAAAAGTGAAATATATATTTTTTACTCCTTACTAAAATATCTGTCCTTAAATCAACAAGAAATTTTACTCCATTTTCAAGCCTTCCAATTATAATAAATAACCACTGATAATCTGGTGTGAGAACATTTTTCAAATTTCTTTCATAAGAAACCATCCGCCTTTCATTATCAGACTAAAATCAAAAACAAAACAGAAATATACAGATATTTTTAATTATTACAAAAATGTTCATATTGTTAAAATTAATAAAAATGCAATGTTAAATAAAAGTAGATATTGATATATATCTATTTAATATACAAACCTCAGTAGAAATCAATTTATTTGCAACATTGCATACAATATTATGTTGAATAGCATATTTACGTGCTAAAATATATAAAATCTGTTGTTTATCTTTTTTATTGCTTTCCTGATACTTCATACATAAATTACGAGCTTTGTTCTAGAATAAAATTAATATTACTGTATCATATAATACATTTTACGATATTGTCAACAAACATATTCATACATTGATATTTTTATCATCTGAAAATTAGTTTACATTACTAAATTTTATACTTGTCTTTTTTATATTATACTTATAACTATAAAATAAAAAATATTATTTAATTTCTTTAATTCACTACATAAGCTCATTTTAAATATAATCTTTGTTTTATTATAGTGCAGTATATAAAAAATATATTATATTTGATTTATAACCTTATACTACATACAATATTTTAATTTTGTAAGAATCATTGCATAAAAAGAAAAATATTTTAATTATATGTAACACAAGAGTATTTAACATTTTTGAAATACAAAGTATATTAAAATGTAATTTTATATGCAATTATTAAAGATGAATCATAAAATTAATATTTAATAAACTAATGCATTATATATTTTATATCATTTATTTAACTATCCTTAATTAATAAAGTTTAAGCAAGATTTATAACACGTTAAATAGTAATTTACATCACTAACCTCAATAATCCAATTACTAACATTAGTATTTTTAAATTTGAAAACTTCCTTTAACTGTTCTTCAAGAAAATCAATATTTTTACAAGATGTAGAAAACTGACATGGGTTTTGAATTAAAAAACACTTTTGAATCTTTTGTATTGTACTAATTTTTTTAGTAAATTTATTACTGGATATAACGATTAAAGTTTTTAAGTAAGTATTTATGAATATCATATTTTATATCAACAAATATCAAATACATTAAAAAGTAACTTTGTTGGCTTAAATTATGGAGTAAATTTTGGAAGATAACTAATAACTTAATCGCTGTTTAATTAAACCCTTGAATATTCTTACTGTGTATCACAAACATTATCTTTAACTAAAATTGATTATGTAGGATAATGTTAAGTGCCACGTATTGATTATATCGCATCCTTACTTTAAAAGTGACATAACTCAAAGATATATTTTTCAAACTATCACTACAAAAAGCTTATAAAAACTGATTTCCTTAGACTAATCTCCGAAAATATAATTGGCTAGCAAAGGATATTAAAATTTCTTCTATTGCTATTATATGTTATCGTACTTTTTAATTTCTGAAAAATAATGTTTTTGAATTACGCCATTTTTAAATTAAAGATACGATATGTATATTCATTGATTACGTATAGAATCAGGGTTGGTTCACTCAATGTATTATTATGTTAGCAAGATAAAAGTACCCTCTTGTTGAGATATGCGTATTAATTTAGTGGGAATTTAAAAATCTATAATGCACCCCTCCCTACTTATTTCTGTCACATTTATAGATTAAGTTATTTATTTATTAATAACGCTGTCTAATACGTAAAAACTATAATTTCTAATGAAATTCTTGTTAGTTGAAATTGCTTAAAAAATACTTCATAGTTTCATGATTGGTCTATAGAAAAATATAAAAAAAATAGATAAAACACAGATAAAATATTAGGAAAAAAATTAAACAGTGAGTTATGCCTAACTACGGTACTGCCGAGTTGAGGCCCAATAGTTATCCCAATATGCGCTGAACCTACCCTGGCCAATGATAATAAACTTGTTTAGTAAAATCAGTAAAGTAACATAAAATTTCAAATTGCGATATCTAGTGAGATGAAAAAAAGTGTATCTATTGGTAATATGAGAGTCAATGCTTACATGCATCTGTCGTTTGCGCATAAGGGAAATAGAGCATTCTTTGTGTATAAATAATAATTATAGAAGTCAGTGGCTGTGTATGTTATTCTGTGCCTATGGTTAGGTTGTTGAAACTGTTAAAAGTACTTATTTAACTGTATCAATAGAATGGAGGGAGCTAGAGGGAATACTCTTATTCAAATGCTTTTACGCCCCCTTGCGTACCAAAGCGTGAACTAAAAAATGAAAGCTCTCTTTCCTTACATTAGATATCTCAGTGTGTAATTTCATATTATTTTACCAATTTCATCGAAGCCTTTTTAATCATTAATATGTAATTTCTTAATTTCTAACCACATAGTTTGTTAAATATATAAACCCTTTTTAATAACAAGTAATGAAATAATGTAATCTAATTTAACAATAAGTTACAGCATCTGTAATGCATCAAAGCAGTTTTTCATTATTGAAAATAGAATATAATAACAAATATAATTATTCAAGCAAAGTAGAAATAATATCAATTCTTATATAAATATTAAATTGCATTCATATGGTTTGTAGGAAAATAGTAATGTTGGAATTTCTAAATATACAAAATCATGCTTCTGAGAGATGGCGCGTCTGTTTAATCCGAAATCAAACGATTAGGTTGGGAGGGGAATATTATTATTATACAAGGAGTGGTGGAAGTTTTCTCAAGCAATGAATTGACAGAGAGGGTAAATCTATGCACCTCTGTGACCTTCTTCCACCAGCCTGATCATAAGTATTGAATGGTACTGGGGTTGGTAATATCATGTAATACAGTTGGCAGCCATTAGTACTAAAATGGTGTTTTGGTTGGAGATATCATGATACGTATTTTTTTGTAAATCGATTAAAAACAAATTCATCAAGTGTAGATATTTTCGAAAATAAATGTGATCCCTTATTAATATACAGAATGCGGATAGTGCATTTTTCTTGGGGTCTCATTTGGTGTATGTTATCTACTTGTCAAGGTAATTTCATTACGTGTATTTTCTTTTGTATGACATTTGCTCAAATTTGTAATTAAATGATACTTTTTTAATTTATAATAATTTTCAATTATTTTATTAGTTTTGTGATGTTACAGTTAATGCTGTTGAATACAATATTACATTGTCTCACGATGGTCCTGTAGTATTAGGTGGAACTATTACTTTTAAAGCTGATATATTTGAAATTGACGGAAGACCATCAGGAACATTTATTTATAAGTGGAGTGATAATGCATTAATTCCTCATGTATATAAGGTTAGTTTTCTTTATCAAAATTAATTGTCTGTTTTTAATTATTTTTTGATCTTACAAAAATAAAAAGTTTTATTAAAATTAGGACCTGTTTTTTTTTACATCTGAGTATTAATGTTAATATATGAGTTGTAAAGAAATTTTCTTAAAATCGATAAAATTTTATATAACTTTAATGTTAGACAGGAGAAACATCAAATACCACAACATATTGGAGTTTAAATATTTCACCTGAAGATTATATAGTTGGAATATATGAAGTTGAAGTCAGTGTTTTCAGTGAATATGTCTTTTGGTGGAAAATGCTTACTAGTGTTCGTACTAAATTTTATGTCACTCGTAAGTCACAAGTTTTTCCAAATGTTTTATATTGACTCTTTTATTATCACATGTTACTTTAACTTAGTGTTCTTATAGAATTTCTCAATGGAGATATAGAAGTTTTACAACCCAATAAAACATCAGAGAACACATATGTTTCTTCTGCATCTGAAGCAAACATGACAATAAATATACGAAAAGGGGATATGGATTATTTGACAAAAGCTACAACATTATCAATTTATTGGTTTATAGATTGCAAATATTTTGGTCAAACAAATGATTTAAATTTCCTCTATAATTTTACAAATCCTGATATATCTCATATGTTAGAAGCATTAGTAGTTGCATCATATGATTCAACAACAACTGTTTTGCCCTCAACAACTATTTCACCAATAGAAACAACTATTCTTTCTAATATAACTGTGTCAAATATTACAGAGGAGGAGAAGATAATTACTATTATGTCTAACGATAATATAACTGTAAAGCCAACATTGTCATCTACAACTGCACCAATATTGCTAAATGATGCAGCAGATACCAGTATCTCCAATGCAAATAATATTTCTTTACCATATATTTGTTCTAACTCATCAATAATTCCTCCTGATCCTAACAAAACATATGGGTATTTTAACAAAAAAATCGATGTTCGTGGTAAGTAATGTATTGTATGATTACATTTAATATAATAATGCATACTTGATATAATTTATAATAATGTACATTTATAAAAATTATAGCACCAATAATGAATATAACAGTAGAGGGTACAAATTGGATTCAACCATGGGCTATGTTATCCCTTAATGTAACATGTAAAGGTTCAGGACCTTTTAATAAGTGCCTTTATTTTCATAGAGGGAAATATAATGTTACTGGAAATGAAACATGCGGCAGTGTAATTCATCTTTATTCTTGTAATTTTTCTATCATTCATTATTTCTTGGAACCTAGTGTATACACAATATTAATTATATTGAATAATAATGTCAGCAAACAAATTTATCCTTTGACAATAAACATCTATAAAGGTACATGTTATAAACATCAATAATAATAATTTTATCATAAAATAAAAATTGATCTTTTTAAAACATATTTTACAGTGACAACAAAGCCACAATTATCAGTGATTGTAGTTCCTGTTTCCTGTTCACTTGCTGCAGTGGTACTTATTATTTTTGGCATTGCTTATTACATACAAAGTAGAGCAAGATTTACAGTGGAAGTTGCAGATTTTGACTTTGGTCAGAATAATCCAGAAATGGAATACAAAACATTTACGGAACGATTGCGGGATTCATTTAACAATGCTATAAGACCTGGAAGCAAACGGATAAGTGTACGCCAGCCCTATTATGGCAGCATGAATCACTAACAAGTACAGACTGTGCAAATTATAGCCTTTGATTGTTAATAACAGCCTTAATCACATATTGCAAAAGATCAAATTAACCATCCTTTCATATATTAATATACAGCAGTGTCTTGATAAAAGTACATTGAATTGTTATGATAAAATTGTGGGAGCTATTTCTCACTATTTTTTAACATTAATTTAACTGAATGATTATGTGGACTAAAGTAGATAAAAATCAGTCTAGATATTATCTTAATTAAATTATTTTAAGTTAAATAAAATTACGAAATACATTTTGAACTTATCTTAGCTCATCTTATCATTCAATGAAAAGCCTACTAATACAAAACTAAAAAACTTGTGAATATTTTATGTTATTTTTTATGATACTAACTTAGAGGTTTGTTCTTTCACTTAGTCGTTTTATATTTCACCTTTTTTTTTTTGTATTTCAACGATTTCAGTTCAAATTATACTTATAAGTGAAACTTTAGCAGTCTTGTTAAAACAATGTCATGCTGAATTATATCATTTTATTGAGATACTACTGTATATGTCTATTGTCTTTATATATGTGTTAAAATTTTATGATCTGTTTCTGTATTTTCGTTTTGGTTCAAGCATTTATATTTTCTTTTTCATTTATATGCTTTTCCTTGCACTCTAATTCTAACTTACAACTTGCTTGCTGTTATGTTTTTGTATATATTATTTTTAATATAACTGCATAAAGTAATCAAAGATTTATTAATTTCAGGGTTATAAGCCTCTTAGTAATTCTCAGAATCTTCAGTAATGTTCAAAATGGAGGAAAGTAATTGAATTATCTAACAGTCGGATTAAAAGTTATAGGAATTGAAAACTTAAAAAACAGATTAAATAAAATGAATTATAACGAAGGTTCTAGGATTATATCTTACAGTATTTTTAAGTATGAAATAATTTAATTTGAAAGTTATCAATACTATATCACTAATAATGTCAGTTCATTCATTCCAATTAAATGACAAATGAAATTAAAATTGTATATAGAAAAAATAAAGATTGTAAATATAGGCTGTGATGGTATTTAATGAAATATTGATTTTAATGTTTTATAAAAGTGAAATTTTTCTATTAATCTTTAATATCATTTTTAGAGTTCTGATATTTTGAAATCTTACAAAACATGCATATTTGTAGTACATGTTTAATTCCGTGTTATTGGATTTATGTACTCTTTGTATCCCACGAAAGGTATAGGTAAGCATATAGTTAATATATAATTATAAAGTACTATATTATAAATATAGTAGATTACCAATCCAACAGATTTTGTAAATGAGAAAGATGTGCATATTTGAATTACATCGATTTTTCTGTATGTATATGTGCTTGTACGCATATGTATCCAATCATATATTTATATTAATTCAATTATAATTATTAACTAAAATAAGTTATAAAAATGAATAAATTAGATTGTGATTTCAATAATTCGATTATAAAGTAAACTATTAAACAATATTTAATAAATAAAAATGTTCTTATAAAAGTTGTTATCATTTTCCATTGTTTATGTCAAAATGAAAATTAAAAAATAATGCGGGTAACAGGTAACTCCATCTACATACGATTATTGTGATTAAATAATCTACGCGTTCATGAGAATTCATTGGTAACATCGTTAAAGATGTAAGATGGCAGCCGATGAAGTAAACTTACGAAATTGTGCTGTGTTAAAAGACGCTTGTGCACTTATCATTTATTGAATATTGTCAGTTCATAATTTGAATTCATATTCATGTAACATCAGTCTAAGATCTTTAAGAATCGAAACGTGTCTTTTATAAAAATATAATATAAATTATATCCAAGTTACAGGCTTACAATGTCACTAATTATTTCAAAACCATGCCACGAGGAAGAGAATTTGAAATTGACGGAGGAGGATGATTGGAAAATGCAACTTGCATTTTGTAAACCGCGTCATACGGCAACGATTGAGGGCGTGAATTGTATTACACAGACATGGAGAATGAAAGAACGGGTTAGTTCTCTTTTTTATCATTTAGTTCATATGTTTAGAACAGTTATGGACATGATTCTATACAATGGTTCGTTAAATTTATATATTTTAGATGAAAACTGTGAGCGTGGCTCTAGTTTTATGTTTAAATGTTGGCGTTGATCCACCAGACATTGTCAAGACACAACCATGTGCACGTCTCGAGTGTTGGATCGGTATTTATTCTAGTTTATTTACATCCCTACAATTTTCCGTTTTTATTATCATTATGTAATATATTTTGAGGTTATGCATGAGCATGACAGTAGTTTCTAAACGAATGCCATTTTAGTAAATAACTGCTAGATGGCGTTACATTTACTATTAGTTTAAATATATAATTTTTTCTAATATCCTACTAAAAGTATTACATAGTTTTTTACACTTTATATTGATATTATGTGTATTATATAGTTTTATAAAATTATAAGGATTATTAAAAATTCTTTGTAATTTTTCAATAAAGATGTTTACAAAAAATGATAATTTTGACACTTAGCCAACAGAATGGGGAGATCTCCCATTTTTTCCTTGACAAAGCGTACCATTGATTCTATTTACTTTTGTTATTAGTTAGTCCTAAGCTGATGTTGAATTTATTAAAAATTGTATTTTGGAAAATTCGTGAACAGTACTAGTTCAAGATTAATTAATAACAAAAGCAAATAGAATCAATTGCAGCACTCTGTTGAGGACAAAATGGGAGATTTTCCCATTCGGTGGGCTAAGTGTTAACTATCATAATTAATAATAAGGCTGAAGAAATAATTGATGCTGATTTGAGTTAAAACAGTATTTTAATTTTACAGATCCTTTATCAGTCAGCCCACAAAAGGCTTTGGAAACTATAGGTTCTAATTTACAAAAACAGTATGAACGATGGCAACCAAGAGCACGTTACAAACAGAGTTTAGATCCCACTGTTGAAGAGGTTAAAAAGTTATGCACTTCTTTAAGACGAAATGCGAAAGAGGAAAGAGTTCTGTTTCATTATAATGGTCATGGTGTTCCTAAGCCTACTAGTAATGGTGAAATATGGGTTTTTAATAGGGTTAGTGAAGTTAATCACTTTAATCATAACCTGATGATAAATGTTTATAATATTAAATTATTATTACAGACATATACACAATACATTCCTTTATCTGTATACGATTTACAGACATGGATGGGTGCACCGAGCATCTATGTATATGACTGTTCTAATGCAGGTATTATTGTAGAATCTTTTCAACAGTTTGCAGAACAACATGAGAAAGAATATGAGGTAGAACAACTTTTCAGAAATTTTGATTGTGGGTCATGGTTGCATGTAAACATATTGAAAATATCTTTTTACAGATGGAAAAGCAAGCAGTTCAACAAAATCGTGCAACTGGAGTTGCAGGTGCTACAGCACCATCCTATAAAAACTGTATTCAATTAGCAGCATGCGCAGCTAATCAGATTTTACCTATGAATCCAGACTTACCTGCAGACATATTTACATCATGTCTTACAACTCCGATAAAAATTGCGTTACGATGGTAAGATAAAAATATTATTTATTAAAGATACATCATATTGTTATAGTAATTGAAAATTTATTTTTTATGTAGGTTTGTAATGCAAAATACATCGAAATTAGTACCAAAAATATCATTAGATTTAATTGACAAGTAAGAATATTTTATACATTTATAGTATACAGGGTAGGGCATTTGAAACAAGACACCTGAATAACTCGTTTGTTTTTGACAATAGGAAAAAAAGTGTCAGAAAAAAGTTGTTTGGTTTCGAGGGGCACATAAAATTGTGTCAACAAATTTTTTTATAGGTGGAGCCATAGAGGAGATTGAAGGTCAAACTTGGTTTTTTAAATTGGATGGCATAATTTTTTATTCATATTCTTATAGAGGTTTTCAAGACGAATACAGTGACCTATAAAAAAAGGTCATTCAAGGACACAGAATATGAACTACGATGAAAAACAAATTCTTCTAAGACAGTTTTCAAATATTTTGGTTACTATTAAACTTATGCTCACTCTTATTACAGATGTTCAAAATGGCAAACATGAGCATTGATACAGGATCTAAAACGTAGTGATACGGATAGTGTGGCTAGCCGAATTTCAGTTTCATTTTCACAAGCTTTTCTTATTTGTTCTTGCATATCTTCTATTGTTGTCGATATCTCGTGATACACTTCCTCCTTTAATTTTCCCCAAAAATAAAAATCTAAGAGTTTCAGGTCTAGAGAACGTGCTGATCATTTGTTCCTCCCTAGTCGACCAATCCAATGATTTCCAGATGTTCTGTTCTGGAATTCTATAATATTCTGTGTAGAATCTGCAGGACATTCATCCTGTTGAAGTCACATGGATTGTTGTATATTTAATGGAATATCAGCTAACATTTCTGGTAAAATATCTGTTAAAATCATCAAGTATTTTTGGCTATTTAACATACAATTAATAAGATATGGACCAATTATTTTATTATTAAGAAGTCCTCATCACATGTTCACAGACCAAGGTATTTGTTTTTCAACTTTTCTCAGCCATTGTGAATTCTCTACTGACCAATAGTGTATGTTGTGATGATTAACTTCCCCATGGTTTGTAAATATTATTTCATCCATGGATAAAATTTTAGTCAGTAATGTTTTATCATCTTGGAGTTGTTGTGGGGCCCATTTACAAAATGGTAGACGTTTTCGAAAATCATTTCCACTTAAGTGTTGATGAAGTAAGATGTGAAATTGGTGAAACTTATTGATGTCAAATATTCGCAAAATACTACGTTGACTGATACCACTGTCACGTTCAAGCTTCCTTATATTAACATGCGGATTTTATTCTACAGCGGCTAAAATATTTATTGCATTTGCTTGATTAACCACATTTTTAACTCGATTGGATGTTTTGTGTGTCATACTTCCCGTTTCTTGAAAATTTTTTACAATATGTAACAACAATGACACGATCGGGAAATCTTCCACCATAGACACGCACTGTTTCCTTTATAACTTTACAACATTCGCCGTAAATGAAAATTATATCTACTTTATCTCTATTTGTATAATGCAGTTTTGAAAACCGAATGTTAATGCAAAGACGCAATTTAGTCGAAGGACAAACCCATACTAAAATCCGTAGATACAGGTACCAGTACAATGTGATTCAATGTGTTTACGTTTATGTTCCATGACCTATAATAGTGATAATGAGAGGAACATTTTAACAGCAAAACATGTAAGATATTTGGAAACTGTCTTGGAAGAATTTGTTTTTCATTGGAGTTCATATGCTGTAACCTTGAATGACCTTTATTTATAGGCACTATATTCGTGTTGAAGGGTTCTATAAGAATGGGAATAAAAAATTAGGTTTTCCAATTTAAAAAATCAAGTTTGACTTTCATATCTCCTCTATGACACCACCTATAAAAAAATTGTGGACACAATATTATGTGCCCCTCGAAATCAAACAACTTTCTTCTTATTGTCAAAAACGAACGAGTTATTTAGGTCTCTTGTTTCGAATGCCCCACCCTGTATATATATGCAACACTGTTTTTAGTAAAATAAACTTATTAAATTCTATAAATTTTAGAATTCCAGGACAATTGACTGATAGAAGAACGATGTTAGGTGAACTTAATTGGATATTTACAGCAATTACTGACACAATAGCATGGAATACATTACCCAGAGGTAAATTTATGTGGCATCATTGTTTTTACAATATATAGATGTTATGCATTAAACATGTTTGGTTTATAGATCTATTCCAGAGATTATTTAGACAAGATTTATTAGTTGCTAGTTTATTTAGAAATTTCTTGCTTGCTGAAAGAATACTTCGCTCATACGATTGTACTCCAGTTTCTTGTCCAAAACTACCACCCACTTATCAGGTAAATATATTCTAATATTATAACTGATTTTTTAGAAGAACATGTTACAGTTTTAAGTACTTCTTTAGAAATTAAGAAGTATTTTTCATATTTATCACTACTTTATAATTAATATATTCATTTATCATTAATTTAGCATCCTATGTGGCAAGCTTGGGATTTGGCACTTGATCTTTGTTTAGCGCAATTACCATCTATTCTTGAAAATGAAGATCAATTTGTACATTCGCCCTTTTTCGAAGAGCAATTAACAGCCTTTCAAGTGTGGCTCACACTAGGTTCTAAAAATCGTAATCCTCCAGAACAGCTGCCAATAGTACTACAAGTATTGTTAAGTCAAGTTCATAGACTAAGAGCATTGGAATTATTAGGACGTTTCCTTGATCTTGGCCCATGGGCAGTGAACTTGGCTCTTAGTGTAGGCATTTTTCCATATGTTTTGAAATTACTTCAAAGTAATGCTAGAGAACTACGCCCGTTACTTGTTTTTATTTGGGCAAAAATTCTTGCAGTTGACAGTGTAAGTTTTGATATTAAAAGTTTACAAACATTTAAAACTAAGTTTGAAATTTTTTTAAATTATTATATTTTAGACTTGTCAAGCAGATTTGGTACGAGATGGGGGGCATAAATATTTTTTATCTGTTCTTCAGGATACATCTATACCGGTATTATTATATTTATTTTTATTTGTTGAAAAATTTATTAATTCAGCTCCTTTATTACAGACTTATTTTATTCTGTTTTAGAGTGAACATAGGACATTGGCAGCATTTGTTTTGGCTAGTATTGTAAATGACTATCGGCCGGGTCAGGTAGCTGCAAATCATGGTAGTCTTGTTTCAATCTGTTTAGAGCAACTTGGAGACTTAAATGCTTTATTACGACAATGGCTGTGTTTATGTCTTGCAAGACTTTGGCATAATTATGATAAAGCAAGATGGTGTGGAGTTAGAGATATTGCTCATGAGAAATTGTTTACACTATTACAGGACCCAGTTCCTGAGGTATAAAATATTTAAATTTTATTTATTCAATTTATTAATATTAATATTTATGTGCAGCGTCATTAATGTATTTAACTGTAGGTTCGAGCAGCTAGTGTTTATGCTTTGGGCACATTTATAAATAGTGTAACAACACGAAGTGAACATGCAAATAACATTGATCAAATTATTGCTATGACACTCATTAATACTATATCTTATGATATGTGCCCTTTAGTTAGAAAAGTATGTAAGTCGGTTATATAAAGATATGTAATTCTAATTGTAGATTTAGCTTTTCTAATATGAAAAACATGAATTATATTACAGGAATTAGTAGTAGCACTTCAATGGATGGTTTTACATTTTGAAAATTCGTTTGTAACTTTAGCATTGGCTGAAGAAAATAGCCGAAAAGACCTAGTAGTGGAAACATTATCACCATTTAGTGGAATGAGACGTATTAGTTCTAGAGATAGATTAAAAATGTTTTCTCCAAATAACACATTTGGTGCAGATAGTACAGATGGATTTGGCCAAGATCGTATTAAGAGAGTATCATCATCATCATCTATTAGCAGTTTAGGTAAGTAATAAAATGTGCTGTCTTTAACCAGAGTTACTAGCTTTATTATCGGATTTTCGATAACAGTTCCTTGTATTGTTTCATTCGTGTACCAGGAAATAATTGGGAGTTCGTGAGGAAACCTTGCGAGTCACTTGGTAATAATGATTGGAAATTCCATTGCATGTTCGTACATAGTTCATCCTTCATTTCTAGATTTTGTAATTTTATATTCATAGTTAATGCTATATCACTATTTTCTTATTTACAAGCACATTTATTGTAAAGACCAGATATTTTTATACATTAAATACAAAATATTATAAACTATGACTTATTATTTGTAGGACACAGTTCTCTTGGAAATTTACCAAGTCTTTCCTATGGTAGTGTATATATGAAATTGTGGCATGGATTATGCAGTCTTGATAATGATCCACATCCTGCTGTTGCTGTAATGTCTCAGAAAGTCACCAATCATATACGAAATCAGGTAAAAATAATATTCTTGTAATTATAATATTACTTTTCATTTTTTATAATAATTATAATATTATTTTAAGTTGGAAGACTATAAAATAGGGCAATACTTCTTTATTGCAGGTCAAAGAATCTTCTGCACCTAAGGAAGTAATGGAAACAAAAATATCTTCATCATTGTCTCTTCCACCATCTCCATCAAATCGTACTACATATTTAAGGTTAGTTAATGTTTTATTATTTTTATGTATTATTATGTTATGTTTAACTTATTTGTATTCAATAAAGCAATAGCAAAGGAGAATCACCACCCACAATAAACTCTGGAACAGATCTATTACGTTCATCAAGAATACCATCTCATGGAAATCGTTCACGAAAACCAATTCCAAATACAGTAAGGATCAATTAATGTGTTATTTAAGAATAATGTTATAATTTATTTATTACTATTTAATATACTATTTTTTTATAATATTTTGTTGTAGATATCAGAAGAAACAGATGAAATTGCCGGCATTAAAACACCACTAACAACTTCACAGTTTGTTGAATGGAGTTGTGCTCAGTTCGCTCAGCCCGTTAGTTTAGAAATTGAAACCGAATCAATGAACGACATGGAAAGCAGAGCTCATTATGAAAGAGAGTGGAGGTAAGAATTCATAATGCAAGTACAATAATTTTATATTATTGAAAGAAGAACTTGCAATTTTTAATGTTTAGATATTTAAGAAATCAGAGACAAAGATGCGAAGCAAGAGAAGATCAATTACGTGCAAGACAAAGTAGGGTAGAATTCCAAATATTTCACACAAGATGTTCACATTCTCCAGAAGTTTTAACATTTCATCCTTTTGAACCTCATTTGGCTGTAGCACTAAAAGATTTCTTTGGGTATTTGAATTTTAATATGCTAGAATTTTATTACTGATTTATAAAATATAATATAATATAATTGTATTCATTTGTAGAGTATGGGACTGTCAAACTGGTACAAAATTAACTTATTGTGCAAGTCGTGGAAATAAAATGTCACGTATTACAGCACTGGAGTTTATTAATGCTCACGATGTAACGTTATTAATGGCTGGATCCGATGATGGTTCAGTCAGAGTATGGAAAAATTATAGTAGTATGTTAAATCGTGATCCAGTTTTACTTACTGCTTGGCAAGCAATGGCTGACATACAGCCTGCGACAAAAACAACGAGTGGTATGTATATATATATATATATACAGCAGTGTCCGTTTAGCTGCCCTGAACTCGGGATCTTATCTGTGCAGTTATTGAAGGAGGCGGATTTTGAGAAATTATTAACTGCTTATCCAACTTGCTTGCCTTTGAATTGGTTAAGCGTTACAATGAGAAACATTCAGTGTTAGTTTGTTTAGTTTTAACACACACATTTTTCTTTAATATACCAGTAGAAATGATCAACTATTTTTTGCATACATTTCATTTCCAATTATTATTTGTTTATTACATATAGTATATACTTTAGTATATGATGATATACCCTGAATCTATGATACTCATAGATGCACAAATTTTTCACTTAATCTTGTAATGTATGTGAACATTAAGTGGTTAATATATTAATCAGCATGAAGTCCTAAAATTGGATGGATGTAAAAAGTGATGGAGATAATGATGTTGCAGCTAATTGAGTACAGTTTATCGCAGCTAAGCAGGCACTGTTGTATTTTGAAACGAAAACATTTGTATTATAGCTGTATATATCAATTAAAATTGTTTGTAGCAACAGCTGGTTTAGTTACTAAGTGGGAACAAAAATCTCTTACATTAGCCGTAACAGGTGATGTTCGTATTATCAGACTCTGGGATGCAGAGACTGAATTAAAGAAACAAGATATACCAACAGGTGCTGATTGTTGTGCAACATGCATTGACGTTGATGGTGTAGGTTAGTTCTCTATACTTTACAATATTATTTTGATGGAATGACAATTGTAAATTAGTAGTAAAATTATTATATGTAGTTGTTTTATTATTATTAGATTATCTAAATTTTACATGTTAATCTCATATAAATGAGAGTAATTAAAAATAGAAGAGTAAAATGTTGTAGACGTTTAACTGTTTATTATATTTGCTATAAATTTTTACCATGATAGGAATAAACATTATTTCATTCAATTATGTATAGGCGCAATGATGACTGTAGGTTGTGGAGATGGTTCTGTTCGTTTATTTGATAGAAGATTACCTCCATTAGAATCGAGAGTTATGATTTGGAGAGAGCATACAGCTTGGGTGCTAGGCACATCTTTAAGAAAATTTGAAAGATCCGCACCACAGTTGTTCACTGGATCTTCTTCAGGAGATATTAGAATATTTGATCTTAGAAAAAATTCTTCTGTAAGCACTGTACAGATTACACAAGGTATTACAGCATTAGCAGCACATGAAATGGCTGATGTTTTTGCTTGGTAAGTTTTAAACATTATTAAACTTCATTTAATGTTATAGCCTAGTTATCAATGTACATAATACTTTTAAAACATTTATGTATTTGATAAAAAGTAGTTTTAAAACATTTCTAATAGAAAAAACGATATGATTTTTTAATTCTAAGTACAGTAATGCCCATTTAATTGGTTCATAATTTTGCCCGGTTAATTATCGTGAGGTTAACTCCATCAATTTCTAGAACTGTTTTCACGAAGCAATCGTCTATGCTAAGCTGGCTTACCTACATTCTGTTTGAACAGGCTGGTCGAAATGTGTGTAGGACAAAACTGTGCAATTATTTTGACCTATGCAGGCGGCCGGAGCAAATACGAAAATTCATTCGATCTGCTTTGAGCCGGAATGACCTGTACAGGCAGATTGGAGCGTCTGTAGCAAAGTCGATAATACCAACCAGTCAGATTATGTGTTCGTACATGAGATACGATTATTCTTTTTTACCTAGTAATTGCAGTAATTGCAACTTGTTCTATGAAATAATTTTATTTATTCTTACAAGTCGAAGAATAAGACAAAATATCTCAAAATTGCTATCAGTTACATGTGGTGAAATCATAATAATTCGAGGCATAACAAATGAAAGAAGCTTCAAATAGATTTATTCGTTCATTCTCAAATAATTGTGCCAATCATGAGGTGTAAATTGCAATCCATTCAACAAAGTTACATGAGGATATACCTTTCGTCTTTTCAACCATCCCTTACACTATGTATTTCGTTTTCTTTTCTGTTCCTCCTTAAAACACTCTTCTGTAGCTAATAATAAATCTGAAATTGCTAAGACGTTGTCTGTCAAAAGTATTGTTACTCAGTAAATGGAACGTGTGGATGTTCTATGAGCATTCGGCCGGCCTATATAGGTCTCCCTTTCAGGTGTACCTGTCAGATCGGCCGGAACGTGTGTAAGCCAGCTTTATACACTCATTCTATCATGTGTTCATGTGTTTTACGAATAGCAACTGTTTTGTTTCTTTGAGTGAGCAAGCATAACTAATAAAAGAAAACCGAACACCTTCTTGGAACACCTATCTCTATGGAACAAATCGTGTGACAATTAAGCGGGCATTACTGTAATATTAGAAAATTTGTATTTTAATTTCTTTCTATATTTTATGTATTCTTAATGTTGTTATTCTATTAAATACTTAAAAATAATTTATACAATGTTATATTTATATATTGTTTATTACATTTATGTTTCAGCGGATCAACAAATCACTGTATTAGTGTGTACAATACAATGGGACAACATTTAAACACAATAAAGTTTCATGAAGGATTTATGGCCACTCGTATTAGTCCTGTAAGTTGTCTTAATTTTCATCCTTATCGTGTGACTCTAGCAGCTGGGTGCGTAGACAATACTATCACAGCATATGCATCTGAACAACGCAGATGACTAATAGAGATGGAATTTTTGTAAAATTATTTTTACAAATGCAAATCCATAGTACTTGGTATCCTCAGCATTAATAGTTAGTAGAAAGAAATGCCAAGGATAAGACAATGAAGTTAATTTAAAAAATGAAAAGGTGATTTCTTATTTTGCACTTATTTACGTCTTTTTTTACTGTTTTTCTTTTTGTTATATAAAATGCCATTCTTTACTATTAGTTTATGATTAGTTTGTGACTAAAAAAAACCTGTGAATAAAGTAACCAAAGTCTTTTAAGACGACCAAAGAGAATCTCGATGATACAAGCTATATGTGCAAGGGCAATGTAATATTCTGAATGCAATTTAAAGAAATTTGATATTCTTATGAATAATAATGCATAATATATGCAGATGTGATGCAACGAAAAAGATGGATGCATGTACGAATGTGTTTAATATTTAATAAAGCTTATAACACTTATGAGGGAATAATTTTGATTACTGTGCTATGCAAAATTAGTTTTGATTAGATTTGAAAAATGATGTGTTCTTTTGATTCTGATGATGAACTGTTCAATTTTTTTTTCACATGCCAATAATTTCTTTAATTTTCTTATTTCTTTATATTTAAGAAAAATTTGAATCTTAAAATTATAGAGTTACCTACAAGCATTTTGTTATTTTATAATAAAATAATTTATAAACAAATTAAAGAAACAAGATATGGGACAATACATTATTTAACTAATTTAATTATGTTACGTTATTAGGTGAGTGCAAAAGTTCTGTTGGCTTTAAATAATATTAAGAAGTATTATAAATATTTTCAGTATTTTCAGTAACTTTTTTGTATGTATATCTATGTATTACTTATTCAATTATAACTCTTTTTTCGTAGACCATTTCGCAATTTTAGAATTTATACAATTATTAAGAGTTTGTTTGATTTATTCGTTTAAAGAATGTTTTAATAATCTATATCCAAAAAATGGTATAAATATAACATTTATTATCTAAATTTGGTAATTATTTTCTAATTAATTCATTGTTAGATGAGGTCAGCACCTTTTCTATTTATTAAATTGGGTATTTTGGGGTAAACAAAGTATTTTGTAGTTACCTCATAGAATTGCAATTAATTTCTGAAAGCAAAACTAATTATGTATAACACAGTAATCAATAAAATTTTTACACTCACCTAATAGTTTATTATTAGTGCAATAAATTAGTGAATTAATGTTAATAAAGTCGAAATAAATAACTTAAACTGGCAACTAAACTATTTCTATATTAATGGACGATTTTTTTGTTAAAAGTCTTACTTATGTGAGTACATTTTAGCCATAATTTTCTCATTGAATTTTTCGTTGCAATTTTAGACAAATGTTATTTTTGTAAATATTGTGTATCAGTTATTTAGCAGTAATAATATTTTAATTAAGTAAACATACATACTGTATACTTACTTAATTAAGCAGCTGTATCATTTGGAAAGTATTTTATAAAATAATATTTATACATGATGTGTTTATTTTACATGGGTTGAATGAAAAGTAATGTCCCTGATTTTATAATTTTTACAAAAATTAAAGGGTTTTAATGAATGAAAAACAAAAATAATTCTTGGATGTTATCCTATGCAGTTGTTTTCTTTTTCAATATATCTCTTTTAATAATGAACAAGTTTTTGGAAGTCATTATGGAAGAATTAACCATCTTTTGTGCTTGGTTACTTCTTCACAGTTCTGTATTTATTTTAAACCAGCAGGTTTGGAAGTGTTTCTTTAATTTTGGGGAAAGGTGGAAATTATGTGGGATCAAGTCTGAAATGCTTAAAGGATACACTAAAACTTTAATACCAAACTTCTTAAATGCTTCTCTGAAGTTTTTGGTCGTATGTAGTTTGGTATTATGTAGTAATTCAGTATTCTCAAAAATTTTTATAATCGTTGATGTAAGAACTTCAATATTGTAATGTGGTAATTTGAGTTTAATGCCTATATCATTTTTGAACATATAAATGTAAATTATATCCTGTGATATCCATATCTCAGGAAGCCATAATCATGATTTTTCACACTAACAGTTACATTATGCATTTCTTTTTCCCAGATGAGCCTTTATAATGATATTATACAATTCTTTGGTGGGAATCCTCATCTTTAATTTCATATTATAATAACAATGTATAAAATATTTTTAATTTTTCTGTTTAATATGCAAAACTTGTCTTGCATAAATTTTCCAGTAATTAACAATATAATCAATGTGGTCCATACATTCTTGCAAAATATGTAATATAACAGTAATTTTCCTCTGAGAGATTGTTTGATTATTTTGAACGAGCTTATCAACCTTTTTTGTATGTTTCTCATTATTTAATTGTCTTTTTTGATCCAGAATCTTTGTATTTTTTAATCTGCTAACGCATGATACTTATATCAACTCAGTTTTCACCATAAATAATCTGCAAGTGTCGATGAATGTCAATTGGAGCAGTGCCTTTAGAAAGAAAAATTTAATCACCAGTTCAAGGATCATTATATGTCTTCATTTCACGGATTATAAGTGTATAATATTTTCTAAATGCAGAGTAGAAACTTCAAGGTACAAATATAGCAATATCTGTTTACAATTAGCTGTAGTAGTTCGAGATTTTATTATTGCAACTATCTGAGGAGATGTATTGCAGGAAATTCTTTTTTTGGCTACTCAAAAGTATTGCAACTATGTAATTTCGTAATAGCCAAGTGTCTCATTATTGATAAGGGGTTTCGATTTAGTTCACTTATCTAATTATAGTATTATAACATAGAAATTCCAAATAAAATAAGCGAGCTGTTCGAGTGATTGGTGGAAATACGAAGTTGCAATTAAGTGAGAAAAAATTCCGCTTATAGCGTTATTATAAGTACTTATGAAGCATCAATGTATCCATTCATTAATGAGATGTAAAATTGGAGGTATTATTTTTTATTCAATCTACACATATTGCTATTGTAATTGTTTATTGTTATTATAATCATTGTAAAGGAAAAATGTGACTTAGTGTACATGAAGACAAAGCAATGAAATTTCATATGCATACCTATAAATATCACGAGTATAAACCGAAGTGCGTAAATAATAAGAAAAGAATGGAAAGAAATCAGGTAATGAATTTGCAAATAAGGATGTAAATACATATATATGTATAGAATATTGAGTGCATTGTTTAGAGGATTCATTGTACAAGGGTGATCTATATAATTGTTTTAAGTTATACATCCGTTAGCAGTTGCAGAAAAATGTTAAAGAACAGAGATGAATGGTTAAAAAAGAACTACATTTGTAGAACCATGTTTTCTTTTCAGAAGTGTAGTGTCTAATACTTTTAAAATGACGGAAGGAAGTCATTTATGTAAAAAAATCTACGTATGTTTGTTTCAATAAAATAAACTTCTAAAAATCAGGTGTAGTAGTTCTTGTACTATTTATATCTCTCCTTTCACAGTTTTCTATAACTGTTAATGGGGTTATGATCTGAAACTATGTAGACCACTCTGTATACAATTCAATTCATCTCATCTTATTATATCGTACAGTACTTTTATTCTTGATGCTGATGTTCCGAGAAGCGATAGAAGATGTGGATTACAATACTTTAAGTGTATGAAGATCTCTAATGCAGATGCGTATATGAGATGTTCTAAATGCCAATTGTATTGATCCTAACGAATAGGTACACAAAGATAGATTTTTATTTGTAACGTAACGGAAGATGTGTGCAGAATTGTAATTATAAAATGTAAGTAGAATTGTGTTCTAGTTACATATAAGGTTTATTTCATAAACTCTTCTGTTTATTTATAATAGTTCACATGTAGATTAAGGTTGTATTTTATGTTTAGAAAAGAGATATTTATTTCAGTGAAGAGTATACGGTATTTAAGATCGAAAATGTAGTAGTATTAATTTTTCGGTTATTAATATCTATATTTCTACTAATATAATGATTATTTTCATGGTAAACTTTTGGAATACTTTATTTGTACACAGGGTGTTTTACATAATCATTTACTATATAAATTGTCTGTTATTTGAAAAATGTCAATTAAAACTATTTGATTTTAAGAGAGGCATCTTATGATGAGCAAAGTATTGTTCTAAGTGCCTTCAGAAGTTCCAGGTGACTTTTTGTTGTTTAGATAAAACAATACTTTCCTTTTTAATTATTCATATAATAGCTTTCACAAGGATTTCATTACGTTCTCTAAACGTTTACATTTTTTTAGTTTAATCAGCACAAAGTGATTAATCTCTTTTAACAAAATTGTTTATTAATTACATAGCAACATTCTTATTTAATCATAATGTTGTATGGTATATTTTGAACATAATAAAATTGAAAATGCAAAATAGGTAGTGAATAAAACAGCAGTTCTTTTCATAAACAAAAAAACATAATTGTTTGTTAACATAACCAATTGCTAAAGGCTTCAAATCATAAGACAGTACATAATCATTATTACATTGTATAAGTTGTATAATTATCAATAATTTAGTTTGAAAAAGAAATATTGCGTTGGATATATCAACACTAAAAAATTTTAAATATATACGTATAACATAGCACAAATCTAATTTAACGTATGTGTAAGACAGAAGTGTGTCTCCGTGTGATACATGTTTGAGCGTAATTAATTAATCTAAATGTTTATTTTTTAAAGTCAGTTAAGGTCGTTTGAGGTTATTTTAACTAAATTAATAAGAATGTAAGTACGATTTACTTTGATTGGCTAATCAGAAGGATTTTTTCTATTATAAAAATATGTTGTTATCATCGTAAGTGTAATGTAAATCCTTAAATTCGATATAAGTTATCAGTATTTGTGTTGTAGGATAAATTGGACCAAGTTTCGTTGGTTTTTTGTTGTCCAATGTTTTCTATTTTTTATAGACTACATATTGGATAAAGTAATACTTAATACGTTGATTGTCGATCAGTGTAATTAGAGGACGTTAGATTTTATTTCTTTCTTTTCAGCGTTAAGGTAAGTACCTTAGCATATTATCATCAGACAGTGTTAAAAATTAAGAATAATCTTACATAATAATTTACATTACTCATACATACCACGTTTTTAAATTATCTGTGCTAGCGAGATGTTAACTTGTTTGCGATCGTTCAGTGTATTTACAATTTATTATATTCATACTTTAAATTCAAAAAATGTAGCAGTATGCAAGTTGATTAAACTGTGAAATTAATTGTATATCAATGTCAAAAGTTGTGCATTTAGGTACATAAATTAAAAGAAAATTCTTCTGATTATCTATTGAAGATAGATTTTGTTTGACATTTAACCCTTAGCGCTCCGTGCGTTTCTTTTTTTCATATGTAACAGTCCCTTTTTCAGACAATTTTGATTTTTTTCGTAGAAAATACGTCTTTCCATCGCTCAGTTTTACATTCTCAACATTAATATTCTTTCATATCTTTAACTATAAAAATAGGTCGAAAAGTAACTTAATGACAAAGCATTTGGAATGTAATCATATTAAATACAGAATGTCTCCGCAGTGGAGCCAACGAAGCGTTGAGGGTTAATAATTCTGAATGGTTTTGAAAGACCAACGTAAGTATATCATTGATCAGTGACCTCATTTCTGAATAGGATATGTACCCAACTAGAAAAAATATGTTCCCATTAAAAAAAAGAAGTCACCTCGAATCCTCGGAATAAGTTCTACATTTTTTCAAATAACACACAGTTTAAGAAATACCTAAATGAAGAAATTAATATGGCACATCTTGTATATAGGGTTCAGTGAAAACTTCAATAGATATAAAATGTACTTAACTGTTGGAATCAATATTAATACGTTAAATCCTACGTTAGTCCCTTGGAATTATATTACACTTTCCGTTTCAACGGCGTTCGCTTCTGGAGATTCAATTATAAAAAGTAATTATATTATATTAAACAGTACTCTACGTTTAGATTATTTTAAAGGGTTTCATTGAAACGTTTCAATAAAAAATGAGGTTTTTCATTACAAATGTTGGCAAAAGTAATATCCGTTTATTTTATATTTATACGCAAATGCATTTTTTATATTTATGCCTCTCTTAAATGAAAAGTGAAACAAAATGAGTTCCGTGTTCAACGTGTTAATTGTTAAACTATAAATATTTGAAACTATTTCTGTATATATTATGTACGGTAACACGATCGCTGCTGTTGTTAACAATAATTATCAGAAATCTTAGTATGTTAGAAAATTAATTAGGAAGGGTCGAATATAATGTATTATTTTGCATTGTACCCATTATTGTATATGATCGCCTTATAATAAATATAATATAATTATGTTATTTTTGTGCAAAATTAATTTGTGAAGTAACGTTTATTATAGTAGAGCTTTCTGTGTCTGAATTAATAGAGAGAAAAAAGTGTACGGAAATTAAGTATTCGAATTAGCAGTTTATTTTAATATTTAAGGATTCCATATCTTTTTGGCTACTAAATTAAAGTAAATGTCTTGTTATAAGTAATCCTATACAGTTGCATTCTGTTTGTATCTCAAATTATACTATCCTATATCTACACTTTTTCGCTTACAATTTGTCATTATTGCCACACCATATGCTATTAAATTCATACCAAATTATTGTTATCAGGATTTGCTTAATTAAGCACAATAAATTACATATGATCTGTAAAAAAACATATTTATGATAGGGTAAAGCATCTATTGTTAGAAAACATTCTATTCGGATGACTAAACGTTTGGATAGTAGGAGATTCGTGTATTAGGATGTTCGGATTATGGGGATTCCGGCAAAGAAGGCTCTGCTGTACTTGAGATCACCAGATCTAGCAGTTAGTATCTATATTTAATTTTATTGCGGTTTAACAACTGTTTAGAATTATTTATAAGCATATTAGTCGTTTTCCAGGTATCTGTTCATTTATAAAAAGGACTGTTTAATGTTAAAATTGTTAAAATTTAATGTAAGTAAAACAAATTTATTTTTCTTCTTTTTTAAATTCATAATACCTCATAGGTAGTATAAGATATTACTATAATAATAATAATAATAATAATAATAATAATATTTTTTGTAAATAGTTAAAACCTTTATAATACTTTTTAAAGTAGTTCCTCGGTATAGTATTGTTAAAATACCAAAAAGTACTTTTGTTTTATTAAGAATTTTACTAGATGATGTAATAAACTTGAATTTTTAGTAGCCTATTACGAGTGTATTTTATTACACTATATTAGTGATGATTGCATGCGGCTCTTCAATTGCTTAGCTACGGTCCATCATTTACAAAAAGATTTTAGCAAAAGGCATAATCTGTCATTAATGTGAAACATGCAATACGTGTTACTACTGTAATTAGCAAAAAAATTCTATTAGAATCATAGTTTCAAACATATTTACATAATTCCCTGTGTTGAAAAGATTTTTTATGAGAAACAGAGTCAAATATCACTTAATTAAACAGCAGCTGTATGTTCAATTTTTTGTAATAAAAAAATACACATATTTACTTATTTCTGTACATATATCTATATACGTATATATGTGTATATCAATAGTATTACTAATAAAAAGTAAATAAAATTTAAAGAAAGGTTTTATTGTAAAAGAACAAAGTCCACCGTATGAATTAAATTTTTTTTTTAAATATACTTAGGTATTAATTGGATTGTATTGTAAAAGCCGGTATAGAGTATTAGGTTTTCAGTTTTGGCATACTGTGGAAGAAAGATATTGTACATAACTGCACTACATGATAAATTCCTTAAATCACAATTTTCCGTACAATATACACATCCGTTTATTCTAATTTAATATGTCGCAATAATATGTTTATATTGTATAGAGCAGGGCTTTTTAAACTTTTTGATTTACAACCTCCTTTATTCTTCTCGAGGTGGAGAAGAAAATATTTTGATATACATATAAATATACGTTCAATAAATAAACAAATGAAAAATTAATTGATAATAAAAGAAATTTATTTTTAGATAATTGTTGTTATACATATAATTTTACCATTTTTTACTAAAGTCTTCGCAATTTGAATGGTTTATATATAAATATTAAAATACATATTGATTTCGTGATATCGTCAACAAATTTATTGTATAATAGAATAAAATACCGAGAAATTTTATTGAATTAGTATAAAATTATATTTTTATAGATTACATTCCGTCATGGAAACCTACAGTTTAAGAAGCTCTGGTTTAAAGAATGAAAAAATAAATTTATATAAATTAATGATTGTAATAAAATTTACCGTACATAGAAATTAATATAAACACTAAATGAATGTGAAAAGTACCTGAAATCAGTCGATATATTTGAGAATATTTTCTTTACCGTTTAAAACAATTAATAAAGAAAAAATGTAGATATACTTTGGAGAAGCTTGAGAAGTATCTTTAGTTATATGATATTAATTTAATAAATGAATTAATGAAAGTTAATATTATCATAATATGTTAAATAATCGGTTGGTTATAATTGGGCACTAAATTTCTACCAAACTTTGACACCTAATTTATACAAAAAACAGACGAATACTTAATGCTATTGTCAAGTATTTCAATGGTTTTGATTTATTTTATTTTTTATCTAATCTTTGATATACTTTTGCTGTCGATGTGGACGGCATTTCTTAGCATACCAAATCTTTCATTAATTTGGTAACATTTTTATGAAAAAGCTTCTACCAAGTATTTTGAATACATGACAATGATATATATAATTAGCGGAGATGCTGTACTTTGATTTAATTAAAAAAGAAATAAACCAGATTTTGAGTACAATATTTGTTACAAATCTTATTTTATGATTATCGCTGTATGAAGTAAGATGATAGTTTCGATTAAAATAAGATATCCGTAAAGAATTACACAAAATATTCATTAATTGATACTTCATTAGCTTTTACTTTTTTGTTGTTGTAAATTCATGAATTAACCATATTTTAGATAAAAATTCTAATAAGCATTATGAAGTTCAATGCAATATTATATTTTTAATACGTACTGTATATTATACATTTTATGTATATAAGTTTCGTTTATTATACATATAATTAATAATAACAATTCATAATCTATATATTTAATTATAAGTTAAATATGTTACAGAAAATATTAGATCATATACATATAGCGAGTATAACAATATATAGTATTGTGTCCATAACACCAGATTTTTCTTATCATACACGCTAGATATGAAATATCGTATACTTGAATTCAATTAATTAGTAAGTACGTAGTAACTAAAACATAGTGGTATACAAGTACTTTTTGTAACCAGTTTATCAATAAATTGAATTAAATAAATCAAAGTAGCAAAAATATAAATGAAGCACCATCATTGTTATTGAATAAAAAATGAAGTTACGTGCAATGCAAATTAGATACAGATTTTTTGTAATTATCACTGATTAGTTTCTATTGTAAAGCAGAGTCTGACACAAAACACGCACACCTGTATGTACTTACTTCATTATTGATGTACAAATCATAGACATTCTTAGATTTGCAAGCTCACTCTGTAAATGAATCACACCACAAGATTAAATTACCGAATCACAACTGCGGATCGTGTTCGTCAAGTGTTTCTATTATAACAATAGAATCTCATGTTATAGACTCCCATCGATTACAATAGTGGTATTCAAATGTCACACATTTAAATGAATATGTAAATTTAAATATTGGAATGTGAAACAAGTACTAAAGTGTTATTTTTGTCTTGCCAGATAAACTCTTAAGAGATAATTTTCTTTTTGAGATGAAGATATAAACATAGAATTTACATACAATTTATTGCAGCTTGAAAACTAAAATATAGATTTTTATGTATACTGAAATGTAAAAGAATGATAAAATAGTAATCAACTATTTGCTACAGGTAATAAGCGTTTTCTTCGTATTTTTAAAGTGTAATTGTATTATTGCAAAAAATTTAGGAATGCTAGATACCATTTTCATGTTTTGCTAAAAGTTATTTTCTTTTTTGATGTTTCACTCTTTTTGTGCCCAATTAATAATTCTACCGTCTAACGATTTAATTTTGTTACCAGTCACATGTAATGTTGGGGTACAAAAAAAAAATGAATAAAGTTAAAACAATTTCAATTTTGTGTTAATTTTTTGAAAATTCTGGTACTTTCATAATTGTAGATAACCTGTGTTAAATCAGTGTTGAATGAATTGAATGAAAATTATTATACCTTGTCAGGAAACAAACGGTTAGAAAATGTGCGTTCAGGTAAGTATGTACATATCTATGGTTTACTACACGACAAAGTGAAAGAGAAAGAAAGGTATTACGGTGTGCACTTCCTTTAAACAATATTTACCCTTATTTCCACATTTTTCTGTAATCTTATCTTCTTTCACGTTAGTGTATATTCCGACTGTTTCCATGACCTGTTATGCATATTAACAACCAGTGTTGTTAGATAAGAATCGCGTAAAGTAATGACCTTATTTTACAGCATTCGAGATTCTGTATCATACATTAATTTCAAGATGGACAAAGTGATTTCCAATGTATTTTGTAATCGCTCTTTAACTTTCAGCCCGCAAATTATGAACCACCTTGTTTGAATTGTCATTAAAATGCAAGGTTTAAAATCATTATTATCATTAAATTATAAATGAAGCTACATATAATATAAATTTCGTAATAGTTCGAGTAATCGTAAGGTCAACAGAATTAATATGACCGTTGTCATTAAATGTCAAAGTTAAGTAATGTCAGAAAGGAATTAATAATGCATCTTATTAAGTATTACAACATACTATTAATATCTTCAACGAAGTATTTTTTAATATTTTTTGGAGGTACAGTAAAGAAATATAAAAAGTAAAGTGTATACACTAAAAATTCATTTTAATTTATAATTGTTCCTAAACATTATGTCTGAAAAAAAATTGAATTTATATATCATAACATTTATGTACATGATTTCATAATAGATTAATTATTAATTACTACTGAGGAATGGATAACTCCTTAATTAAAGTAATCTTAATCTAAAAATACTTATTTCTCTGTTTTGTACTTTTCACTTTTGATTTTTGTGTAAATGAGGATGATCGTTACTTCGAGAATTTGCAATCGTTTTATAATGATAGATAACATGAGTAATGCTGTATTACTTCATGCATATACAAATTTGAATTACTACATTTATTATGTAATTTCAAGTGATTTTATTATCAAACTTTTATAAATCAATGATATTATACAACGAAAATATTTAAGTCAATCAAGTTATCGAGTAATTTATGTATATGAATTTAGAATCCACTATTTTAAAGACCTATTTATAGGATATATATTATATTACATTAACCATGTTATATTAAAAATATTCATACATGACGTAATACTCTGTAATTTCCTTTTACGATGATTACGCGATTACGATTACTAAAATCTCTGTTATAACACGATATTTTTGTGTTATAATTTCGTTCTAACACAGTTGAATAATTTAAAAACTTCTGGTGTTTTAGTATTTCTTTTAATAAATAAATTTAGTATATCTAGTAATTTTATTAATTGTTATTATTCTTAATAATCTTTAGTACTTTATAACTCAATTTCATATAATACGGCACTTTATTAATACCGTGTTATAAGAAAGTACCTCATAACTGTTTTGCAGAAATTTATGCAAATTCAAATTTTTATCAGTATAGATAAAATAATGGAACTTAAACAAAGTTTTAGCACTTGTACCTCTTTAAGTTTATAATTTCTGATTTACCTTAGAACTTTGTATATTTTTACGCATCATGTTTACTTTGTACTTCTTCGCGCATTTGAATTTCACATAAATGCATAAAAATCCGCAATCTACTTATAACATTAAACACGTATACAGAATTTCTTAATTTGTTAGCGCCAAACATCGAATTTCTAATTATCTCTTAACAATGTTTTTCTTTTATAAACATTGTTATGTTCGCTGTGTTACTGTAACAATCAAAACATGTATAACGTTTGATTATGAATATTGGAGTCATAAAAGGGTAAACGATTGTTCGTTTCAACGAAATAACATGATTGAAAAGGTGAACGTTCATTCATGTTTCATGGAGGAGACTTATGTTTCATGTTTATTTCATGTTACAATGAGCACCTATTATTAAACTACAGACTGTGATTCAGGCCAGGCAGGCACGTGCGTCGTATGCGCGGTTGAGGCAACGGAGTGAGGCGCAGCCGCAGTCGTCAGTCGTCGCTCGGATCTTGATCGGGCCGTATGTATTGTGGTTGTAAAGTAGATCCGTAAGCAAAAGACTAGCGTCGTTTAGTTCATTCTGAAGTATTTAGAGATGATCTTTTTCTTAGTTTCTCAACACAACCACGATTACGCGTAAGCAGTTTATTCTGTGTGTATTTCTCTCGTGTCGTTTTCAAGATTGTACGCGTTTACCGATCATCGATCATTCTTTCTTTCAAGCTAACAAAACGAATAGAGTGAGAAAGAGAAAAGGGAAGATAGAACATTGTGACTCAAGTTATAATGGATCGGTCGTCAAAAATGATTTTACGGAAGATCATCATAGACTTTGTGTGCTTAATTATTGGTAAGTGAATTAACATATTTTGTACATTTATATAGTTGTGTGAGCGGTTAGAATGTTTTCACAATTCGTAATGTGAGAGGTAAACGGTTGGTTCTAGAGACTCCTTTGTATTCACGCTAGAAGGGTACGATGAACGATGATTACGTTATATCAGGCGGCTGTCAGATTGACAGTCGGGGCGCCGCACGCGGCTCGTTTGATTTCCAAGCGAGCTAACCTTTAAATTGGCAGGTGCTTGCCTCGTCGAGATAATGTTACGAATGGTGCGTTGTCATTTTCCAAATTTCTATTTTGTTTAGTTAGTTCGATTAAATGATTTGTTTATAAAAATTTACTACCATCAATTTTTCTGGAACTACACATTTTTCATAAATATATATATTTGTCAAAATTCATTTTCATTGTACGTACGGTGAATCGATGATAATAACGTATTTTAAACGAATTTCAACAAACCTATGAAGTGTGTTCAGCGTTTCAACACTAATACTTTCTCGAAATTTAGTTAAGAGTACCTTTTTATGTTATACGTTGCAAAGGTATTTTCGATTAAGATTTTCGCGAATCTTTTAGTATATGTTTTCATGTGTTAACTACCTGTATTTACACATCAACGAAGCAGATTCTTTATAAAATGCTTATTTAGCGTAAAAGAAATGGATGAGTTGTTAGAAAAAATATTTTGATATTCACAACTTCAACAATTAAATAAGCTGTAAAAAGTTTTTTAATTTGTCTTGGTGGACATAGAAAAATAGAAACACCCTTTAGCTCGATCGATTTAATCTGAGAAATGGTGACACGGTTTCATTTAACAGGTTATCTGGTACGTTACAGTTATGAGATATTCTTTCAATTCCGTAGAAAGATATTAAAAAGAAAATAAGAGAAATTTTGATCAAATTAGTATTTGAGGAACATTTTGGAAAGTTTTATCGAATCATTATAAAACTACTATAAAATATTTATTTCTTTAAAAGAGAATCTTTATTTCGTAAAATTATTTGTTATTTTATACATTTTTTATACGTTGATGTTAAAATGATTAAAACGTATTAGTTTTATAAAAAATCTACGTCAATATTATATTTCCTTTTCTAAACAGTTTGAATATAAATAACATTTTTATAACTTTAATCAAATAACTTATGCATACATATTTTATACAAGTTAGTAAATAAATTAGTCTAAAATGAGTTATAATACAAACTAGTTTGTTTCGATTAACAAACAAATGTCAGTAAATATAATCTTTTCTAGTATGTCAATTTTAATAATTTATAATATAAATGAATAAAAGTTTTAGATACTGTAATAATAATTCAAATCGAAATAAAATAAAGAAAAAAGGATTTAAGGTCATCTAAAATAATTTTAATTTCAGTTCTTGTTTGCAATTGTAATGGCAAACAAGCTTGTATAATGACATTTATCTCCATTAGTAGACATCATCGATATAAAGTAAAATGCTGAATACAAATTTTCTCATTGAAACAATTGTTCTATATAAAATCATATTTTTAAAATTGTGCTGTTTAAAATTCTGTTCTTGCTGTACCTGTTTTAGTATATTTTAGTATTATGCATAAAAATAAGCTGAAACTGAGAAAAACGTTTAAAAAAGAATCCGGTAATGTATTACATGCAAAGATATGTCATTTTTGTATACATTTATTATTATTACATACAAATAATAATATATAGTATAGTAATCAGAAAGCTTATATTTATCTATAATACATTTAATAATACTAATAGCGAGTAAACAATTTAAATGCAAAATTGATAATTTAATTTTAATTACTTATGCAAATGAATACGAAATATATACTTACTTACTTACATACTTTTGAGAAAAAATAAAATTATTCTTAAAGAAAAATTTCCGTTTTACATTTTGCCTTTTAATGCACATTGTTCTATAATTATTTGTTTTAAACGGAATTTATTGTTGAAAGCAAGATTTATTGCTATCTTTGATTTACTCATTATCTATGGTCCACTTATCTATGAAAAATATACATATAACTCTTAAGAAAAAAAAAAAAAAATAAGAAAATAGGGAAAGAAGAGGAAATAGGAGTTGTATTAAAATATGTAAACATAACTTCGTAAAGTTCATAAGTATGTACTCATAGGTGACATGTTTGATTTTATTTTGAAGCTATCGACCTCCTTAAGAAATTATTTGTTTTCCAAACAAATGTCAGAAATGGTGATCTTGAATTTCGAATACAAGCTTCTGTCTCTTCTTACTGTAGTTTTGATGGATATGCGTGTTAAACAGTTTAACAGTGAAATATAATAAAGTAGTTCCAAACAGTTCAAGTGAAAGTCTTCGGCATATTCTTATAAAATTTTGTAGGCACATAAATAACTTATTGAAAATTGAAAAATCTTTGATCTATAGGTATTTGATCAATTAACTAAGTATGGTTTCGGAGTTATAAAGCATTGACTGTATTTATCTTATTAAATATTAGATTGAAGCTTAGAAAACTTTATTTAATTTGTTTCCTCTTATCCCATTAAAAATTTCTTTTTATCCAAATGTGATAAGAGATCGTTGGTTGTTTGGTTATTAATAAAAAGAGATCGTGACATGAAAAAGATTGAAGTACTCTAACATAAATGATATAACGGTCAGAAATATGTAGATCACATGATAAAAATTTATTTTCCAAGTTTTCGATAAATTTATCTGTACTAATAATAAAAATATACAGGACATTCCTGGAATGATGTCCACGTATTTTAATTAACAGTAGAATTTGGTTGTTAATAAATTAGCTAGAATAATCTGCTTGTTATAATCAAACTTTGGTCATTGGTATCAATTGTGCTAATTATTTGAAGCCAAATGATAAGGATTCTCACAAACTCGTACTGTATGCACCTTTTCTTTAAAACTTGCTTTTAATCAAAGAAAGTACGTAAATAGATCTTGTAGATCTGTATATTTTTTCTTCTTTTATCTTTTTTTCAAAACGTGTTGTTACAATGACTGTGACAGGCATGTGCATCGATATGTATTGGAGATCATGGTTTTGAACGTGTATTAAAAACATGCGTGTAGCTGTGAACTATTTCACGTATATTTAAATACACGTGTAATGTTTCAGGTGTGCTTAGACACACGTACATTAATGCGTTTTTATTTTAATCCATGTAATTTTTAGATATATTGGTATTAATTTACGGTTCGAGACTATGGTTTCACAAGTATCGAGATTAAAGTACAGACATGAATTAAAACGTTATTTTTATTAACAGACTTTCTTGAATGAGTCCTTTGTTTTGATATAAGAAAACTAATGTATTAACATTTTATGGTAAAAGCCCACTTCTCAATATCTGTGGAACCATAGCCTCTATCTGTAAATTAATACCGATATTCTAAAAATTACCTAAATTAAAATAAAAATGCGTTAACACTTTACCGACCACTCGTGGGTCAATTTATTCCCGACCAGTTCATTGACTTTGCAGGGGATGCATCATTAATGAATTGAACACAATGATTTCTTTCGAGTAATTAATAGTTTAAACTCTCTTTACAGTATATATATACTGTAATTTTGTTGAAAACAGTTACCTTTGTGCAAGGGAACATTAAAAAACTTACAAACTGAAGCATATGAAAAGCCGATTAATAGGTTTCCGGTCGGTAAGGTGTTAATGCACGTGAATTAACGTATGTGAAATACTATTAATAAATACAGCTGGAAAAGTGACTAGAGGGGGTATGCCTATTAAAATGCGCGTAAATATTATTGTTAGTAATAAACTGAGTTCAATAAGGAAAATTTCGAAGCCTTAAAGTAATCACAATAAACTCTATTTCACCGTATCTTGCATGTCGGGAAATTTTTCAACAGTTACGAAGCGTGGACGATGAGGTTGAAGAAAGGCTTGGGTAAAACGAAAAAAAAACAAATTACGTATAGTACAGCCTCTTATGTGTGAACTAATAGAATGACAACAGTGTTCAGATAAAAGAATTTTTGAATAACAGAATAATCATGTTTTTTTTATGCCAACTTCAATGTATTTAAATAGACAATAAGAGGGTTAATAGTTTGTTTAAATATTTATGTATGCTGCTGTGTCTTTTTCACTGTGAGATTTCATAATTTAAAAATATAAAGAGCTATTATTAGATGAGACTTTCTTTAGATAATGGAATATTGAGGTACAATGTTTAGATAATGAGTGTTTGGATAAGGTAGGTCCTGCTGTACTTTATTTACATACACATACATATGGGCTTTACTTTAAGGTGACAAATGTAGAATTTTTCAGTTTTAATGAATGAAATGGTAATATTACGGTTCGAGAATAAGAATCTCGTTTTAAAGGTAAAAAGATGTTACTACCTTTGGTGTCTAGCTAAGAAAATTGATAAAATACCACGGACAAAATGATAGTACAGGTATAAAAAAGGGCTAAAGGGGTTTTGATTTTTGAGAGCGAAAAGTAGACTCTTATAGATTTTTGAGTGCTGGATTCGAATTTGCGAGACAAAAACTTTCTATCACATTAGTTGTTAGAGATACTTGAAGATAGAAATGCAACAAAGTCCGATTTTTGCCAGATTTGTGGAGATATATCACGAACAGTAGTTTTTTCCTAACATTTATATTCATCGCATGGTGTAGTACAATTTTTCTTCTACAAAACCAAATTTGATTTGTCATTTTACGTTTTCTGGTTATCGAGATATATCAATTTAAAGTTGTTCTGTTTTAATCGATCAGCCATATGATAAGCATCGAAATGAACTAACTTTAAATTGATATATCTTGGTAACAGAAAATCGTGTGATGACAAATTAGGTTCGGTTTTGCAGAAGAAGAATTGTACTATATGTTACAATGAATGTAAATGTTGGAAAAAACTTATTGTTCGTGATATATGTTCGCAAATCTGACAAAAATCGGAATTTTTTGCATTTCTATTTTCAAATACCTCTAACAACTGATGTGTTAGACATTTATTTCTTGCAGATTCGAATTCAGCGTTCAAAAATCTATAAGAGACTACTTTTCGCTCTCAAAAATCAAACTTCCCTTTAGCCCTTTTTTATATCTGTGCTATCATTTTGTCCGTGGTATTTTAATCGTTTTCTGAACTAGATGCCAAAGGTAGTAACATCCTTTTACCTTTCAAACGAGATTCTTATTCTCGATCCTTAATATTACCACTTCATTCATTAACACTAGATTTACGGATATTTCTTATATATCTGTTTTCAATATACATATACTAAGGAATAAGGTATACATCAAACAGAATTTGAAATTTCAGAATTGAGAGGGAAATAGATTTGGGTTTATTTGTATTGCTCCATCGATAAAAGTTAGCAAAAATTGTTAGAAATAATAATAACTGTTTTTGCAAATTTTGCTCATCAATTTGACGAGTCCCATAAATCCAGTGCTAAAACTGAAAAGTTCTATCTTAAAGTTCGTCATCTTAAAATTAAAGATAGCCCATATGTGCTATCTTTTTGTCTGGGAGCGTAGTACTACATTTGCCAAGAGAGAAACGCGTTCGCGGAGAATGGAGAATTGCGGGTACAGATGAAAACCAGATAACGCAAAAATGAGTATTATTCGTGGCGGGAAGTAGGCCGAGGGCATTTTCGCCTTGAAAGTCGCTTACAGGTGTCCATTTGTTCCTTCTTCGTCGCGTTTGTTTTCAAGTTCAACACATGAATAACCGGGCTCACGTACTGGTTGCCCCATTTACTTCTCCTTTTGTACCTTTGTCGACTCTGTTTATCATGAGAACACACGATATCGATGCTTTAAGGGTACCCATTAATTTTCTTCGATGACAGGAAGTTATACACGATTTAACGATTGAAATATGATTTATTGTACAGCAGATAATAGTATACGCATAATGTATTATATAAAAAAGAGGAAGTTGATTTAGGGTATAAGCATGTCCTGTAAGTAAAATAACTGGTGTCTATGCACTTACGTACGTATAACATGTGAATAATAAAGAAATAAATTTAGGTTTCGATAAATGACAATGCTTTTAACTAAATAATATGAATATTAAGATTAAAAAGTAAAAAAGCATGTGCAAGTGCATACATGTGTACGTGTCCCTTAATATTATTTAACTTTTATATTTTTCTAAGTGGCATCTTTTATAATATATTTATATTTACTCACATTATGAGTAAAATTTTTAAAACATTGTTTTGTTACAATCAAAAAATCTCAAAGTGGTTATTTTTGAAATTTCTATTTTTAGAACGAAGTTTCCAATATTAATATATATTTATATGAAGGAAACTGTGCAAAAATTTTTTTCTCAATAAACAATCATATAATACACGTATTATCTTTTTTCTCTTTTAATAAGAATATATAGTATCCATATATATTTAAAATAAATGTCCTTTCCTACATTTAGAATGTGTAAAAAGTATAAAAAGAACATGAAACGAGCAACGGAGTAAATTTGTTAAATTAAAGTCAACAATGTGAAAGCAAAGAGTAGCTTTCTTTTTAGGCGGCGTTTTTTGATGCTTTGTTTGCTTTTATTTCGGTATTATGCCTCGGTCTTTTACCAGCATAACCAGTGTCACCCCACGGAACGTGTCTTTCACGATTCTCTCTAATAAGCAGACCCTTTCAAACTTCGTTAAGCGGTACAAACAAGTCCGACAGGGCATTAAAGGCAATTCCGTCGGAGCCTGTGTGTCACTAGGCCTCCCTGTAACACATGGAAGATCGAAGTCATTCAGTAGGAGGCAAGTGTAAATTAGCCGTTCAAAATCGCGCTGATTCAATGATCCAGTAGAAAGTCAGCGGTGATCTCAATGGTTTTGTTGCTTCGTTTTGTTAGTCGATGCTAAATACTTCCCACGAACGGTCCCTTTCGTATATAGGGTGGTCCAGTGAATTGATATAATTTATAGCACTTCGTTAGGGGATAATGTAAGTGGTGTTATGGCACCTTGATATTTGTATTTATAATAAAAATGATTTAATCACAAATGGTGTCGTATGCTTCAAATACAGTGGGTGTAAAAAATATTCGTACACTGGTACAACTTTGATTTCTATCATTTATATGTTGCAAAAACATATATTAAACAACAAAAACTTGTTGTAGTATATAAAAATACAGTACACAGATAACAAGGCTAAAAATGACTACTTATTTTTCATAAATTGTTACTTAAAAATTTTAAAAAATGCGATCGAGCGCGAACTTTCATGCATACAAAGTATTCGTACATTTCACATATTTTAATTATAAAACGAAAACAATAATTTTTTATAAAAGCTAAGAATTTGGTTGGATACACCTTGTGTTGAACAATATGTTTTAAACAACTTTACACGTTCAAACTTGTTTATTATTAATAATTAAGGCCGATGTAGATTGTCCAAATAGAGGATTTTATTATTTTCCTATAGATCTGATTTTGTTTTTTATTCATTATACAGTCCATTTCATTATACAAAAATGATCCTATTATTGGCTAATAATATAACTCAAATAATAAAATAATAATAACTCAAAGTTATATGGTACAATAGAAAGCAACAGTCCGATTTTCTTTGATTTTATGCTATTAGATGCTATCAGAAGAAAAACCCAGAGGAAATCAATGTTTTGCTTCTTGAAAGTTCAAGTAAAAGTTCAGACAGTTGTATAACGTAATATAAATAACTTGCACTAATATTACATATTTAACTATCTTTCATAGCATGACAGCCGATCTTGGGAAAGTGTATTGCTTGAAAAATTTGAAATTTTTTTTTAATTCATAAGCATGTATTTATTTAATTAAGTATGATTGTTAATGTTTTTATAAATTACACACTTAAGTTAGTTTAGTAATTAAATAAGCAAATTCATTATCTTAAATAAGCAATTTCATTTTAAACAGCTGTTAATTTTGTAGAAATATATGTGTTTGTTAAAAAATAAGAATGTTGAAAATATTTTGATCGAGATGATAAATTCGAGGATGATATATATCTTATCGTGTTGTGAACTTTTCTGAGAACTATAACATTGACTTACTTTACTTATACACTTGTTAATCTAATTGATCTAAAAATTCAAGTGTGCGGAGATATTTTACCATAATTCTGGACAAATTTGTACAGAATAACTGGATTCAAGTCAAATAGACCTCATATTCTTTATTACCTTTTGGGAAATTCGGGATATACGGTCACATTAGTTAAGAATATCTGATTTTATTTTAGAAATGTATTTTTATTCATAAACTCAAGAAAGGATAAAATAACGTTTACGTTACATACAGTAGCGAACATAAGTTTAAGACGAGAAGACAATATTAAATGTAGCACCGTGGTTTATAAATATTGTCTGTGCATTCATTTTTATTGTTAATAAGGTAATATAGTACTTATTGATTAATGCAGAAACTTGTTTACTGTATTATTTCTCGTATATTAATTGCTTCATTTTTGTTAAGTCTCTGGTCTTAAACTTTTGTTCGCTACTGTATGATTATATGATACAGAATCACTAGTAGTTCGAGGTTACATTTTTCACACAAGTTATTAAGAAAGGGGTTACCTATTTACTTTCTGGACGTTATCGAACCCATTAATTTAAATAAAAATTGCTAAATGTATATGGGTCGAAAAGTCTGTATTGTCCAAGACAGAAATGGCATTCTATTTTAGCGACGGAGCTGGTTTGCTCTTTTTACCGAACAAATATAGTTCAAAGATTACGTTTATCTTGTCATTTTTCGTTTTGTTATCTACGGTTGATGTTCTAGGTGTCCTTACATTCTCACGCACTTTTTGGTACTTTCATATCGAAAATTATATTCTTTGAAATATATATATAAAAGGTGTATGCTGTTCTAATTCTGTTCAGAGAAGTATTCCGACGTTTGAGGAAAATTAAGTAAATCTGAAATGTCATTAAAAACTTAGATTATAAACTTGAATTATGAAAAATTCGTTCATTCAATATCAGAATAAAAATCTAATAAATCATATAATTTAATTTCCTTTTGCATTCGTTTGTCAAGTGTGATTCAACGTCAGTCTTTATCACAGTAACTCCTATATCGAGTCATACTCGACATTTTTAAAGTGCCATTTTAAATACTGTAGCGGATAAAAATTAAAGGCAATGAGTGAACGAAATTAAACATATATAAGTTACAATAAAGCTTGAGAGCTGTGTTTAATATAATTAACAAAAATAAGTACCACTCAAGAAATTGTCCTTTGAAGTAAATTTCAAATAATGCACCTAAAATACTAGGGAGTTATTGGCAACAATATTGAAAAATAATTCAGAGTGCAAAGAGTTAATGTTTAATTTAATTAGAAATTTAGAAGTATGTAAAGAACTAAAAGCATCAGAAAAATATTTTTGTAAAAGTTGTTCGGTATGAGAGGGAATGTTGTGTGCTATAAACGTTTCTTCTTTAGATACATATTGATGATCACGTTAATTTTGTTAAACAGGATTTAAAATTTTGTATTTCATAATATGTTATCATCCTAAACATGATGTACTTAGATATCTATGTTACTGATGAGTCGAACAGCTAAATTAATTATATAAATGGCAAGTATGCATAAGTATACTTTTAGAATACTATAAGAATAGTAAAAGTTACACATTAAGCTGTTTTAAAAGTGTTAGTTGAACCATACATGGTTGAATTTCGGTTTTTAACACTAGGTCTACGGGACCCGTCAATTTGACGGGTTTCGGACTTCATGAGCAAAATTTGCAAAAACAATTACTATTACTCCTAGCAATTTTTGTTAGCTTTTATCAATGGAGCGATATAAATATACTCAAATCTATTTTCCTCTTAGGTTTACAATTTCAAATTCTGTTTGATGTTTATCTTATTCCTTAGTATATGTATGCTAGAAATAGATGTATAAGAAATATCCGTAAATCTAGTGTTAATATTGGAATTGTATAAGGAAATTCTAAGAATTTACTCAATAATTTTAGATAATCCCAATAGCGGCAAATAATCTTCGTTTTGAAAAATAAATTGATTAAAAAAGCAGCAAATTCCAGTTATTTGAATGAAAAATTATAGACATCTAGTAGAAGATATCTAGCACAAATTTTGATCTAGTTACCTGCGTTGTTTTCGCTTTCAGACAGTGTTCAAATAAATGAAGTTTATGATAAATAAATGAAGTTCGAATAAATGAAAAGTTTTTATTGCTGTACTATATGCTCCTCGAAATAAATAACTCTGTTTTTAAATGCTATGAAATATGAAACACCTACGTAAGTAAAGTAGAATCTTCTATATTATATGGACTACTAGGGACACAAAAGTGTTCAGGTAAAAGAATTTTCGAATAACAGAACAATTACTTTTTCTTGTACTAAACTCTATTTTATTTGAATGGATATTAAAGAGGGTTTAATAGTGTATTTAAATAATTGTGTATTCCATATCTTTTAAATTCTGCAATTTTATTAGATAACGAACTATTATTAAATGACACATTGTTCGGATTATAGAAAATTTGGTTACGATATTTAAATAATGGCTGTTTGTATAGATGTTCCACTGTACCATAAAGTGACTGTTTACAAAATCGCAATTTTGTACCAATTCCCGTTCGTTCGATTCACCGTTGTTCGAGTGATGATTTATCGAATATAACGTAATTTATTTGTCACTTTCCCAGCGGTGTTACTGTCAGAATAAATTGTCCTTTTTATTAGTTACCGAACGCCTGGCAGTATCCGTTTAAAAGGGCAGGCAATCACGCAAGTACGAGCGCGTTTGCGGCCGCTGAGGAACCGGCTCTACAATTCATCCTCAAATCACTTTGGACGTCATTGACAACCGTTTTCATTGTGTTTTCGATTTCACGCCGTTTACACCGCGTCATTCTGACGTGCACAAGGCAATAGCGTTTTCTCTTTTGTCGATCGCGCATCTCCTCACGTGTACGTACAGTCAGTCACGAAAAAGCCTTCGTACACTATTTCACGGGAAAATATATTAACCGTTTGCGTACCACGAGCCGCTTTCGCGCTCTTCCGATTTCCTGTCGAGAAAACCCAGTGCATTTGACCGATACAGACAATTGACAGCGCGCTTACAATTTGCCAAACTGCGCTCAAACTTTTAGACGCATGTACGTCGCATCGCCATCACCTAGTATAAGAATATATATATATAATAGTATTTCATAAAATAATAAGTTACAAATTAAAAATATGAAAAATTTAAAGGACAAACAATATTTCGGCACATAATCAAAGGAGCGCGATCGCGCTCCTTGGCGTTTTTCGATCGTGTTTTTTGAAAACCCTTTGGTACGCAAACGGTTAATCTCATTTTTTAACCACTTGCGCTGTAAAGACGTGTCACGCACGTCAAGATACTTTTGTTCCAAAACCGCCAACGATGTGTATACCACGTCGATAGGTATTTGTCGCAGAAACAAAAACGACGTGTCCCCCACGTCGGCTAACAGTTGGCAAAAAATGCCTTGTGGCATTACATATTCCCAATTGTTTTGAAATTTACCATACAAAAGTAGATTATTAATTAATAAAATCTCATTGTTGTTGAGAATATTTATTCATATCCGTGTAAATTCTTTATGTAAGACTCTACCAATGCGCTAAGGCACTGGTTAAAGATTTGTGTTCGCAGACGCGGTGCGGCGTCAATGTAACGCCTTACCGCACTTTATATCGTAGAGTGCGGCTCGGCTACCGAAAGTTAAATCGTAGCGCAAGTGGTTAAAACCGTGTACAGTTGCTCATGAAAGTGTTCGAACACCTGCTGCAGAAATTGTATAGAATAGAGGTATATGCGTTGCATTCGTTTTTTCAAAGTAATATTTTAACACTTGGACAACCGAATGAGGAGATCTTCCATTTCTTCCTCAACAAAACGCTGCGATTGATTCTATTTACTTTTGTTATTAATTAGTTTTGAATTAGTATTGTTTACAGTTCGTTAAATGAATTTTTTGCTTTTCCAAAGTACAATTTTTAATCAGCTCTTAATACGTGATGGAGAGTGTTCGGTTAGGTGGGTCATCGTGCGGTTAGCTAAATGCTAATAGGCTCTTGGTCGGTGAAGTGTTAACACTTAGTCAATCGAATGGGGAGATCTTCCATTCTTTCCTCTGCCATTGATTCTATTTACTTTTGTTATTAGTTAATCTTGAACTAGTGGTGCTCACAGTTCGTCAAATGCATTTTCTGCTTTTCCAAAGTACAATTTTTAATCAATTCTTAATACGCGATGGAGAGTGTTCGGTTAGCTAAATGTTAATAGGCTCCCTATTGGTGAAGTGTTAACACTTAGCCAACCGAATGTGGAGATCTCCCATTTCTTTCTCGACAAAGCACTGTCATTGATTCTATCTACTTTCTTTATTAGTTGGTCTTGAGCCAGTGTTGAATTTATTAAAAATTGTATTTTGGAAAAGCAGAAAATATATTTGACGAATTGTGAACAACACTGGTTCAAGACTAACTAGTAACAAAAGTAAGTAGAATCAGTTGCAGCGCTTTGTTGAGGAAAAAATGAGGGATCTGCCCATTCGGTTGGCTAAGTGTTAATGAAAGTTTGTGTACATGTAGAGCACAATGGAATGTATACGGAGCAATTCTTTTACCGACGGAAAATCTCTTTAAGGGAGTGAAATCAAGAGATTAAAGGTATTAGCAATTTTTCATTTTTCTCGTGCAATGTTTTCTGAAACTTTTTTTGCAACAAGATGATAATGCGTTAAAAGCTGAACATTTCTACAAGAAAATCTTTGTTTTTGCACCATTACATGGTTATAGAAAGAACAAAGGCCGTTGCAAGCTCTCTAATGGTATGAAATTAACTGAAATCATCCTTTGCTATGCCATTTTTTATTTAGTTTCTCAAATATTACTTCGTAATGACGCAAGATAGAACAAAACGTTTCCTATTTCTTTTGACACTCTATCACTGTGTTGCGAAAAAAATTCTAGACTATATTGTATCAAAAAAATGAAAATGTGTTAAGTTCTACTGTGACGGTCCGAAATCAAGGCGATTTTGGGGAATTTTTTGTGGGCAAACTATACAACATATCATTTTGCGGCTTAGGATGTTTGTTTACTATAACCTTAAGTTTATTTAAAAATTTTTGCAAGCCAGGAAAGCATATATGTGTAAAATTGTAGAACGTTTTTTATGACGTCGTAAAACAAACAGCCTTCTATGGCTGCCATGATACTAGCTGTTGTAGTGATTTGAAAACTGAAAATAAACAAGATTCTTAATCTGTATGAGCGTGGCTATCATCGGTACCAGAATGGTTTGAAAATACTGAACAGAAAAAAAATGGCACTGGTCTAAAGAAAAATTTTTAAATTTTGGTAAAAAAATCGGAATGTTTTACATTCCCAAAATTCGAAAAAGATTCCAATCGAAGCAATTCTGGTAGTGACGAGAATGACACATCTAATGAACACATCTGCCAAGCGGGAAGTGAATCGGTCAATCCGTTACGGAGCTATCGTGGCATCCATTTCCAAAAATGTGGTTTTGAGAAAAACACGTTTAAAGTTTCAAGTACTGTTTAGGTGTATATAGAAAGTTTTGATCATACTTATAAGCTAATTAGCTATCCCAGAGCTGTACAGTACACCTTCCTTCTTTTCCTATAATTCCTATAGTGTTGATGCTGCAGTTCTATGAGCTGTCCGAGCCTCTTCCGACGCCTATTGGCTTTTTATCGCTACGTGCCTTTTGCGGATGTTATCGCGATTATCAGCGAAAATTTTAGTTATTGGGCCAATTACGGTTCCCATACAGAGTTCTTCATATTTTCAACCGAATCGGTGTTTCGTAAAATGGCTAATCCATAATATGTGGTCAAATTGATGATATCGGCTAGCTTTCCGGATCCTTTTCTCCTATACCTTTATTCTTTTTCTTCACACTTCTCAATTAAGTTCCAAACCTTTTCTTCACGTGTAGAACACATTCAAGCTCCTTCAGTATCATATTATCGTAAGGATTCAAATCTATAATAGAATCGTTAATTTTTCGAATTCTGTTAAATCCCTTTGGGAATAAGTTTTTAACATGTTAAAGTCTAAGAAAATGCGAAAAAAAATTTGTTATTTCTAATAATTTGTATTGACGTTTATTGATCGACTGATATGAATATACCTTAATCCAGCGGTCCCAACCCCCGGACTGCGGACTGGTACCGGTCCATGGGCCATTTGGTACCGGGCCGCAGAGAAGGAATAAATAACTTATATTATTTCCGTTTTATTTATTATCTGAGTGTTAGGAGGCAGAGAGGATGTTACTCATGTTATGTTGGTGCGATGTTTCTAAGACGCTGCTAATAAAGTTACATGCAAGTACACAATGGATTCACGTTTATTATTATATTTAAAAAATGCCACTGTTTTTATGCCAGTCGTATCATTTTATTTTGTGTATGTATCCGCCACATTTTAAAAACCGCTCCTTGAAAATATTTTCTGACATTAAACTAGTCCATGACCCAAAAAGTGTTGGCGACGCTACCCTAATCTATTTCCCTCTCAGCTTTGGAGTTTCAAATTCTGTATGATGTAGACCTATTTCTTAGTTCATGTATATTAGAAATAAATGCACAATAAATGTACGTAAATCTAGTGTTAAAGAACTGTGGGGACGTCAAGGAAAATAAATTTACTCGTGCGTACTTCGTATAAACTTTAATATATTATCTCTACTGTCGCGTGACTCGTTTTCTTGAAGGCTCGAGCAAGGAATGCCTGGCCCCACTTCCGTTTTTCCGGTCTGACGCCTCTTCGTCCTCCACGGTTGGGGGAAATAAGAAAGGGAGGAAAAGGTTCTTTTGAGTTGCATCGGGCTTCGAATTATTAGGTGTACAAGTTAATTGTAGTCTTTTTTGGTAGATTCAGAGTTTATTTGAGTTTTTATGCCCAAAAGTTAGTGGATGAAGCAATTTCCCTCACTTTCTATAACCTTTGCTCATCTTTCGGACAACTAATGCCTGATTTGAAGAAATGAGACTGTTTTATTTCGATGAACTTATTTAAAAGTGATTGCAATTCTTCATCCTTGAATCGTTGCTGTTGTCCAGGTCGGTTTTTATCCTGGAGATCGAAATTTTCTTCCCGGAACCTTCGGTATCAGTATTTGCAGGTGGAATGAGATGCAGCATTCTCACCAAGAGCATCACAGATCATTTCTGTAGCTTCAGCGGCGTTTCTTTTTTAACCGATGTGCGAAGAGCACACAACGACGAATGTGCTCTTTACTGCACTCCATCGTTTAAACTGTTGTTTACCCAGATCATGTTGACCGAATAAAGCAGTTTTCTAACGTTTTGGAAAACTAAATGTCTACACTGAAAGACTCCAAAAATAATGTTATGATATTCAAATTGTAAATAGCTTTTATCATCATTGAAAGATGAAAGACCAAAATTAACGTGTACACCTAATATATCAGATTCGTTTATTATCACTGGGGCCCTGGGTACCTTTTTCCTCCACTCCGCATTACCTCTGTGTTATGTACGCCGCAGAACCTTCCTATTGGCGACAAAATTGCTCCATATACATTCCATTATGCTCTATGTGCACACAAGCTTTCATTGTGATCAGAATTTCAGGATTAGATGAATTTTCTTGTGATGTAGTGTACGAATACTTTTTGGAGCCGCTGTACTTGCTTACGTGTTCATTTCCATACAATGACGCGAATAAATGTCGACCGAAGGAAATGGAAAGATGAACGTTCGCCGTGACGCGTGTTCACGGATAGGATAGGAAGTGTTACGAACGGCGACTCCTGTGAACCATGAAATACCGATGCGAGAAGGACACGGGTCGCGACGCGAAGCAATGCGATACCACGTGAACCTTATTTCCTCGGAACCGTTACCGTGCGATGTAAGAAGAATGCCCCGCGATCGTTAAACGTTACGACCGTGGAACGTCTTCGTTTTAAGTACAGTAGACGATTTCCGTGTCACGCGAGTTTCTACAACGCGGATACCTATAACGCGCCAAACATACAGTAGCGGACAAAAGTATAACACAACAGGATAATGTAGAACATAATTTTATGGTACGCAAATATTGTTCATCCATTCATTTTTATCGTTGTTACGGTAAAACACTATTTATTCATTAGCATAGAATAGAAATTTTATTTATGCTATTACTTCTTATTAATTAATTAATTTACAGTAGCGGACAAAAGTTTAAGATGACAGGATAGTATAAAACATAATTTTATGATTTGCAAATATTGTTTATCTATTCATTTTTATCGCCATTATGGTAGAACACTATTTATTCATTAGCATTGAATAGAAATTTTATATATATATTATTATTTCTTAATAATTAATTAATTTACAATAGTGAACAAAAGTTTAAGACTGCAGGATAATGTAGAACATAATTTTATGGTTTGCAAATATTGTTTATCTATTCATTTTTATCGTCATTATGGTAGAACACTATTTATTGATTAGCATAGAATACAAATTTTATTTATACTGTTATTTCTTAATAATTAATTAATTTACAGTAACGGACAAAAATTTAAGATGATAGGACAATGTAGAACATAATTTTATGGTTCGCAAATATTGTTCATTTATTCATTTTTATCGTTGTACGGTAGAATATTATTTATTCTTTAGCATAGAATAGAAATTTTATTTATACCATTATTTCTTATAATTAATTTGTTTATTTTCTTTGACCCTTTGGTCTTAAACTTTTGTCTATTACTGTATGCGTGACCACCATTTTTGTACCACACGATCCCTCGTACTTACAATGCGTTAAATGATAAAGTACGGGAATTCCCTGCATTTAATCCGTTTGCATCACAGCTTTGAATACGTTACTAGCGTTATTCATCTGAGAGTCAACGATAGCTCTTGTGTTTTTGTTTATTATCGATTTTACTTAAAAATTATGTGTAACGATTAAACAGAAAGTAGGTTTATAGATTTGTGCGATAAACGATACTGAGATAATTTGTTTAAGCCTCAGAATTCTATATTGCTGATAAGACACTGGCGAAATGTTTTTACCGCAATAGAAGAATATTATCGAGAGCGTATTATTCCGCGATTGGTGATAATTGACAATCATCCTGTGCAGATTACTCCGTTTATTGATGCAAATGGGTTAAGAATTAAATTTGTTCTAATTCAGCATTACACTATGCATTTTCTTTTATGTGGAGTTTAAGGTCTCATTCATCTACCAGATTATTAGTGACCACATTGATTTTTCTTTTGGTTCACACTAGATACTACATTATAATAGGTTGTATAGATTTATACCTTTTAGAAATTCAACGATCCTTTGCACGACTGTTCATCCTGTAAAGCTTTCAGTGAATTTGTTGTGTTTTTTCCTTTTGTCGTTATATCTTAGGTCTGTTCCATAATTGTTTAGCTTTTTCACGTGACTGTAGAAAGTAAAAGTTGATACGGTAATAATCATCCTAAACTCGTTAGTTTAGGGTTTAGATCATTCGTGTTATATTAGAAGAATTCTTGTACAGCCCGATTTCCTATAACTTGAATTCAAGATAAGACGCAGGAATTTCTCGCATTTGAAAATCGTTCATTTTTGAGAATAGAAGAGTTATTTCCGATCTTAGTTTCTTATGAGGGATCATTAACAGTAATATCAACTGTCCAAAGCTTTTAGCCTCAATTAATTTTAATACCCCTGCCAGATATTTTAGAAACCCATTCCTTTTTAGGACCCCTCATTATAGTCATACATCACTGGACCCCGTAATCAGAGTCTGTAATCTAGCCAATTGCTACTTAACGAAGGTTGACTTTTTCTCACTCAGTATCTCCAATTTTTAAGCCGAGTTGTTTGGACTATTAAAGGCCACCTAATCTAATATACCTTTCCATATTTTGTACATTGCTCTATCTTACTTTTGTGTATCCTGCATGTACTTTTTGTATTATGTTTTGTAGTCTTATATAATATACGAAAGGACTGTGCCCGTTGACCCTCTATAGGCCTCATTTTTGTTTTAAATATAAAAAAAGAACGCACATGGGTGTGCATAGTACAATACTATTACAAAATATATACAAAATACGGATGCGAATTTAAATAGTACCATATTCGATTTAGCGCGAATTTTAAAGTAGGATTAGGTTGTATCTTTTTTTCTTTTTTTTTTTATTATACTACTCAACCCCTTGTGGGGTTGTTAGCAGTATACACCTTAACAAAAGCGTTAACAAGTATAGTATCCTAATCCTGAAACTTATTCCAGTTGACCTACTTAATAATTATATTTCGGGTAATACGTAGTTTGATACAGTCTGAATAATAGGTTATATTTAATGAGAACGAAAATTCGATTAACCCTCTATGGGCCGAATTTTTGTTTTAAATATAAAAAAATTGATGGAACGAAAAATCAACAATTATAATCCTGTATATGCAGATGAAACAAAATTGTCCAATTTAAACAATTTTACATTATAGAACATTATATTAGGTTGTTCGGAAAGTAATTTCGTTTTTTTTAATGATATTTCGAGCTTTGAGATTAAACCTAGGCGTTTCAAATGATCATGAACGGTCGAATTCAATAAATTTCATCTCTTAGCGATTTTATGAGTTGTTATTCACCTATTTGCATTAATTAATGCCTTCATTGTGTCTTCATCAGCCTCAACTGGCCTTCCAGAACGTGATACATCTTCAACATCAAAATTGCCGGATCGAAATTTTGTAAACCAGTTTTGGCACTGGGATTCTGTTAATACATCTTCTCCATACACAACGGATAACTTTTTCCTTGCTTGAACAGCATTTTTACCTTTTCGATAGTAGAAAAGTGAAAAATACCGAAAGTGTTGATTCTTACTTTCCATATTTGATAGAGCACCAACCGAAAACTACTGGATAGAATCAATCGAAACTTTTCACAAGCAAGCCTTGCTATATATGTTGTCAAAATATATAATGATCATGCGGCTTAAGTGTGAAATTGACTATGAAAAAATACAATTAAGCCCTGTGTTAGGAAAAGACGAAATTACTTTCCGAACAACCCAATAGAATTAATATGTATACGCCATTTCATGAAAAAAAAACAAATTAATTGTTAAAATGTCAATAAATTAGCATATGACCTGAAAGTTACACGGGCCCATAGAGAGTTGAAATACAAAAAGGAATTATATCTACTCTAGTTGAGAATTATACTATTTCTAAAGGCGTGCATCCCAATTTTCGCGATAGCCGAAGCTAAAATCAGGTTTCGAAAGTTTTGGGTACCCGAGATTCTAAAACCGAATGAGGGAGATATCTATTATTTAGATATTTCATGATGTTTTCCTGATTGCATATTACCTGTTTTGTAACATTTTTCGTAGCTTTGGTTATTTTCTTGCTTCAAATATATTATATTGATATTTCCTCTTCAAAGATTATTCGAAAAATTTGTTTGAACAATTTATTCCAAATGTTTGAATAAAATATGCCCAACACTGCTGTATTATTATCTTGGTCTCTACGTTTATGTGCATGCCTATCATGTTTGCAGAAAATATTTCTTCGAAGGTTATCATGATTTTCTACAATATTTTTTACGGTAGATACGGTGGCCGCCAAAGTTTCTGGCTGCAATGAAATTTTGTTATAGTATTAACGATCAAGAGTCTGGAATTAAAGGTACTGTGCAAAGATGACCTGTTGGTGAGACAAACTGATTGGCTGTCTCATACCAGCAATGCATTAGTCACAGGTATTATGCATAAATATAGCATGATGATGAATAACAACACTTTTGAATAATTCTCGGGTGTGCTTCTTGGAAAACGATGAACCTATTTCTTATAGCTTAGTCAGAAACTTTTGGCAGCTGCTACGTCTACAAACCAAGGAGATCGGTTATATTTTCCAACACTGATCTGTGCTGGTAAAAATCATTTATTTTGTTTAGAATTCCTTTGATCTGGCCGTCCAAAGCTGGATAAAACTTAGCAAAAAAGTATTTCAAACAATAGATAAGTTACAGTTTGAGTAAAATTCTACTTCAAAGAGGAAAAAAAAAATTGTTTAGGTTTGCAAATTAATTCGTTGCCTTTGCATTTAACGCTTTGCAATTCCCATTCAAATTAAAATATCTTTCCACCCTGTAATGATTTGAAAGTAGCAACATTATACTCTAAGGAACATTAAAAAAATTAACGAGAACTAGGCATAATTTCACTTAATAGTAGTAAACAATATGGCATTTAACAAGAAGCATTTGAAGCACTGCATTCTCTTTGCTTTTGAAGCGAAGAAAAATGCATCTGAAGTTAAAGAAATGGTTTGTTTCGCTTTGGGTAATGGCACTGTGATGTATAAAATGTGCAAAAAATGATTGCAAAGATTTTGAAATGTAGATTTTAATCTGTTGGACAAGCCACGTCCAGAACAGGCAAGAAAGTTTAAAAAAGCTTTTGAAAAATGTGTGAAAATACTAAACAAGGGCTTGCATTGCACCAATGCTTACCGTAACGTTTATTTCAGTTAGAAAAAATTCAAAAATTAGGAAGATACATTGGGTTCCGTATGAAAAAGGCACCGAATTAACCCCTTAATGCACAGTTCTTTTTTTTTTAAGACTGGCCAAAAAAATCAATTTTTTTTAATGTAAAAAACACAATTTAGAACGTTGTCTTGGCAAGGAAATTAAAAAAATACAAAAATAATCAAAATTTTTATTATATTGTAAATTTTATTGTCGCTCGAGTTAACTCGAGTGTGCACGTTAAGGGGTTAATTTGCATACCTAATATATAAAGGTAAAATTAAACATTTTAATTTTGTTTACACATAAAAGATTTAAGTAATTTATACATTCAAAAATTCATCCGTTTAAGAAACTTACTGCTGAAAATTCTGTAAACTGGAAAACTTTCAAAGAAAGCTGCTTATCAGACACCGTCGGTAGATCTTTGTGTTTAATTTACAGCTAAAAAGTTCAACGGCTAGAGTAACCAACCACTCTGTGGTCGTTGGAAAATCCCCGTGAAGAGTTCCGGTAAATTCCCTCGAACAACACTTTTCCGTGATGTATCCCCAAAATAATGTGTACCTACCTGCATGCACCTTCTAGACGGCGGTTCTTCCTTTTTGAGGATCCCATAATATTTATAAAGTGAGTTAACCCTTAGCGAACGAATACCGCCATATTCGCGATATTATAAATATTTTTAACCCCTTGGCCTACACGATATCTGCCAATTGTGCGAGCTATAGTAAACAAGAAAGTCGGTCGCACGCCCTGCCATTCAACTGATCAGCCGTGTACTCGAACTGGTGCAAAATGTATACTTTTCATGACATACAGTGGCTCCAAAAAGTATTCGTACACTACGTCACAAATAAATTCGTTTAACCCTGAAATTCTGAGTCTGATAGAAGCATTTGATAAAACTTTGTGGGTATGTAGATCGTAATAGTATACGTATGAATTAATCTCTTCTTTTCATTTAAATGCCATTTTAAAGGGGTGAAACCAGCGTTGAAGTTTTTGAGTTTTCTCTCATTTTTTAAAGATAACTTTGTAATGATACTTGATGAAGCAAAATCTTTCAAATAGAAAATGTTTAATTTTTAATACTCTATCGCCCTGTCATAAAAAGAGAACACAGAAAAGCTTGTATTCAAAGCGTGAAAAATCGTTGAAACTTTGAGATTCGTTATCAGCCCCCTTAAAAGATATTTTGCCGCCAAAAAAATTGCTCCACGCAGGATACACTATGTACACACATAAAGTTTCATTGAAATCAGAATGTCATAAGTAGATGAATTTCCTTATAATACAGTGTACGAATACTTTTTGGACCCACTGTATATATTTCATTGCAACGAAAGGAATTGTGAAATAATAAACAATGTTTAGGTACAAATAGTCATTTTAAAACGTCTAGGGTGTAATCATAATCAAAGAAAAAATATCCGATGTGGAATAACACCAATCGCTTGTTCTAATAATAATACGCGGTATCTTATGCACAAATTCCACACCACCAGTCTGACTCGTGACTTTTGTTTATGACACAAATTCTTTACCACGACTCTGACTCGTGGTTATAGGCCAAAGGGTTGAAAAATCGAATGCTGCCATATAGGTGGCATGATATGATATTTCAGGAAATCTGTTAGGATCGACGTTGCTTGTGCACGCTAAAATTATGGGCGCTCGGCAATTGTTTCTTGACGTTTCTAGACGAAAAATTTCATGTTATTTGTATATACAGGTACGAAAAAAAATTGCGCTATTGCACGTATACGCCCCATGTTGAACTTTTCATTTAAGCCAATCAATTGGGTATTCTCATTTGTAGGCGTTCTTTGACGCGGCACCGAAAAGATAGTGCGGCGACTCCTTGAAGTTGCGTTCGCGGGTAACCTGAAATGCCGAAAGGAAGGAATCGGCAATTGTTATTCGAGATCTACCTTTCTCGATTCCGTGGCGGGTGAAAAGATTGAGGGCAGTCTTGATTAACCGACATAGGGGAACGGTTGTGGCCGTTTAGAAATAAAGTAATTTTACGTCCTTTTACTTGTATTTCGTTATTTCCTGACTTTCCTCCTCTACACATTGTAAAATGAAGAATTTAAAAAAAATTTTAATTATGGCTTTGTACTATTGAAAAATTGTAAGGCGTACGTAAGTCAAAAATATTACTTAATCATAAAAGTGTGGGTCGTATACATCTCACGCGGCCTGAATGGAAAATCTTCAAAAAATGATCCTGCATGGAATGTGTTAACACCTATATTTATATTGATTAATTTACGGAATGTTCAAATTCCCTTTATTTTTATTACTATTGTTTTAGTATTTAACTCTTAGCACTCTAGAGGTGACTGTTGGTCACCAAATGATAGTTTGGTAAATTTTCAAACTTTAGTTAGTTTCTTTATTAGTTAGACTTAAAGAATACGTAGTGATACGTGTAAATTTTATTAATTACTTAACTAAACTAAATGACGTTTAATATAGGCAAATCTTAGTAAATATTTCGAATTTGAAAATTTTTGACGTTAGCATCATTAGACGACTAGTAGTCACCTCTCGAGTGCAAAGGGTTAATACTGTAAATAATACTAGTAAAAGAAATTCATAAAACAATTTTAATCCTTTGTTACCTAAAAAGTATAATACTTTTACCTGATTACATTCCATAAAATATAGATACTGAAATACTTACAGAATTTATGTTCGACACTGTAGTATCACTTATCGGTTTAATTAATTTTACATTACAATTGAAAAAATGTATCTAAATATTTATTACCGAAAAAGGAATGTAGAAATATTTTTTACACCCACTACATATACAGTATTTTATTCTTAAGGAGTCTGTTTGTTGGATGGAAATTAGTTGATAGATCTTGCTTCAGGAATTCAGATAACGGGAAGTTATATAAATGTGAAAGAGTAGGTAGTATTCGTATTTAGAGAATGATCTAATCTGTTGTGGGCGCTAAGATCGATGAAGTGAAGAGGTAATAGGAGAATGTGTGTTGAATATTCGAAAATAAAAGATAATGTCGATAAAAGGAAGAATTTTCATCGAGAATGTACTTGAATAGAGCTAGTATAAGGTAAGATGAAGAAATAATAGGAAATAATGTATGCAATTCGATTACTTTCGTGAATCTTTTGTTTTGTATATCTTTGCAACGAATATTCTCTAACTTCTATAAATGTTATTTAATTCGCTTCAACCTTACATACATAACCTTGGTACTTGAATCTTACTGTAATCTTAACACTTAACCAACCGAATGAGGAAATCTCCCATTCCTTCCTCTGCCATTGATTCTATTTACTTCTGTCATTAGTTAATCTTGAAATGGAGTCGGATTTATTAAAAATTGTACTTTGGAAAAGCAGAAAATCCATTTAACGAACTGTGAATAACCCGAGTTCAAGATTAACTAATAACAAAAATAAATAGAATCAATGACAGAGGAAAGAATGGGAGATCTCCACATTCGGTTGGCCAAGTGTTAACACTTCACTAATGGGGAGCCTATTAACATTTAGTTAACCGCACGGTGACACAGCTAACCGAACACTCTCCATAATGTATTAAGAATTTGTTAAAAATTGTACTTTGGAAGAGCAGAAAATGCATTTGACGAACTGTGAACAACCCGAGTTCAAGATTAACTAATAACAAAAATAAATAGAATCAATGACAGAGGGAAGAATGGGAGATCTCCCCATTCGGTTAGCCAAATGTTAACACTTCACTAATGGGGAGCCTATTAACATTTAGCTAACCGCACGGTGACACACCTAACCGAACACTCTCCATAATGTATTAAGAATTTGTTAAAAATTGTACTTTGGAAGAGCAGAAAATACATTTGACGAACTGTGAACAACCCGAGTTCAAGATTAACTAATAACAAAGGTAAATAGAATCAATGGCAGAGGAACGAATGGGAGATCTCCCCATTTGATTGACTAAGTGTTAACACTTCACCGACCGAGAGCCTATTAACATTTAGCTAACTGCACGGTGACACACCTAACCGAACACTCTCCATAATGTATTAAGAACTGATTAAAAATTGTACTTTGGAAAAGTAGAAAATACATTTGACGAACTGTGAACAACACTAGTTTAAGACTAATTAATAACAAAAGTGAATAGAATCAATGACAGAGGGAAGAATGGGAGATCTCCCCATTCGGTTGGCCAAGTGTTAAAATATTACTTTGAAAAGACAAATGTAACGCATAATTCTATAAAATTTCTTGCAGTGGGTGTTTGCACACTTTCATGAGCAACTTGTACATGGTTTTAAAAAGTGAGATTAATATCTGTGCGGTTCGTTTCTGTGCATATTTTTAAATAGATAAATGTTGTTTGAACGTTGTTGTATTCGTGTGGTTAACAATATAGTGAAACGTGGAAAATAAAAAATAAGTGTAAAATGAGATATTTAGACATAATCAGTGGCTTTTAATAAAACTGCTGTATTTTGTTAAAAAGCATCCACTGTTGAGTGTAAATTAATGATATTCATTTTCGATGCTTTGTCACATTTATGGTAGTCTGCAGCCTTCTAGATTTCCTTTTCCTGGCAGATAACGAAATTACTTTCAATGTGCTTATTAGAAATAGTAAAACGAATCTAAATTCATGAAAGAAACAATATGACAAAAAGTATTCAAGGAATCACAAAACAAAAATTATTAATATTTTTCGAGAGTGTGATATTTTTTAAAACAAATGGGTAAATGTAGCGACTCTTGATGCTGCCTGCACTGCCTATTTCCTAATTTTATGAAAATATCAAACTCGGCATCTTTTTCTAGAATGTTGCTTCGATATTGTGGGTGGAATTATTAATTAATCCTTTAATTATTGTAATTAATTATATCCTTTAATAAGGCATAATTAATCCTTTGCGGTCGGCAGATTTCGCTGTTGGGAGCACCAGCAGGTTGGAGCAAATTTAGCGTTTCGCAGTTACTTTCCCGTACAGGATTTAAAGTCAATATATGGATAGTACAACACACTGAATCTGTTGTATTTAATACTAATTATAACACGTAAAAATACAAAATTTTTCATTTCTATCATCTTCTAAAGTTTGACATTTTGCAAAACTTGTGAATGTCTCCGTTACGGGGACATCGACTTTTACGATGAATTGTAAATGTCTCCGCAGCGGGGACATCGATCGCAAAGGGTTAAAAATTTCGTTATCACTTCCGTGAAATATATTATTTATTTTTGACATTTTGGGGCAGTCTATAACAAGCAAAGTTCACTAAAGCACTGGAAGAAACATTCTTTTACACCTGTTGCAAATCACTCTTGCCATGAATAAAAATGTGCATGTTTAATTTTGTCCTAGTTTGAATGACGAAACATACTCGTCATCTGTTACTTAGGCAAAACAAGTGCATGACGCAATGCAGTCGTCACATTTATCAAAGCGGTTAAGAATGCATATTTGTTAAATGATAAATATTTTTTGAAAACTCTATTTTAACTCGAGATGTGACTCTTAGTCGTTTGACGATACTAACTTCAAAAATTTTCAAATTTAGAATATTTAATAACATTCGCCTATATTAACACGTTTCCTGCCGCGTGGGGCGTATACGCCCCATGCTAAAATTTTCTCCCACGCCGGAAAAAAGCCTTTAAAAAAAGGTATATTTTTAACAATGTTTTGTCAAATAAACTAAAAATGATTGCTTTTCTGGTTTAAATTTATAAAGAGATATGCCTTTCTTTTAAGTTTATGGTTTTAAATTACTGAAATATTGTGTATTATACCACAAAAAACATGCTTGTGTCAACCATAAAAAAAATGTGGGGCGTATATGCCCTACGCTGGCCTGAACGGAAAGTCTTAAAAAAAATGTCCGGCAGGGAACGTGTTAAACTTCATTTCGTTTAGTTAAGTAATTAATAAAATTTACATGTATCACTATTTACCCTTCAAGTTTATCTAATAAACAGACTAACTAAAGTTTGAAAATTTGTAAAACTTTCGTTTGGTGACTAACAGTCACCTCTCGAGTGCAAAGGGTTAACATTTTAGTGAAATCAATGCCAAGCTCTGATCCACAGGCTGTATTGTGGAGTCTTAGTGGCCGCGTATTTGACACCACTGCTCTAAGGCAGTGATGAGCAATTTTTGTTCTATAGCGTACCAAAATTAAAAGCCTAACATTTCACAGGGACCACAACAAATGCATATGTACAAATATAATATAAATGCAAAAATATATTAAAAAAGAAATTTATTTTATAGATTGGATTTTGTTATTTTCAACTTAGAAGCTTTTTTAACACTAGGTTTACGGAGCCATTTGACATGTTTTGGACTTCATGAACAAAATTTGTGAAAATAATTACTATTATAATCAACAATTTTTGCTGATTTCTATTGACAAAGCGATACAAGTATACCCAAATCTATTTCCCTCTCAGTTCTGCAATTTCAAATTGATGTATTTACCTATTTTTTAATATATGTATATTAGAAATAGATATACAAGAAATGTCCGTAAATCTAGTGTTAAAGATTTACATTTTATTAGCAATGCTTTTGATATGTACATATATTATATACAAGTAAATGTAGAGGTATAAGGAAGTATGTGTATTTTTTCAATCGGAAAAAATTAAATATGCAGTTGCAGTTTAATCGATGAAGTATTTCACTCTGTGTCACTCATCAACGAGCTTTTCAATACTGGAGAATATGTTTGAAACCATGGCATTAATACATTGTTTTAACAGTTTGCGATAGTAAGTATTTATTTCATGCTCCGTATTGACAACACATCCTTTTTTTTCAATTGTTTTTGTAAATCATATGCGGGCCGCAGTTTGCTCGTCACTGCTCTAAGGTATTAATTATTTGACTGTCACGCCGAAATTACATATTTCGCTCAGAACACCATGGGAGTACACTACATGCAATGTTTTGTAGAAATTAATCTTTTATTTTCGATGTTCTGATACAAATTTTTAATCGTTCAGTGGGGCACTTGTTGCTTCAAACTATCCTCTAATTAGTGGTAAAAATTGGAATTGGAGTTTTACAGTGACTCGCAAAATTGATCGAATTTAAGGTTAACCTTTTGACTGCTATGCTGAAATCACATGTTTTGCTCAGAACGTCACGGGAGTACACCGCTAGATGTAATATTTCGTAGAAATTTTTTTTGTTTTCGATGTTCTAATAAGAATTGTTAATTGTTCAATGGGGCACTTTTTACTTCAAAGTATTCTGTAATTAGTTGTAACGTTCTGTTACACTGAAATGATGAGCACGTGGAATAATAAATTCAGTAACAAAATGAACAGAAATATATTTAACACTAGATTTACGAACATTTCTTGTGCATCTATTTCTAATTTACATATTCTAAGGAATAGGTATACATCGTACAAAATTTTAAATTACAGAGCTGAGAGGGAAATAGATTAGGGTATACTCGTATGAGTCCATCAATGAAAGTTAACAAAAATTATTAGGAATGATAGCAATTGTTTTTGCAAATTTTGTTCACGAAGTCCGAAACCTAGTGTTAAGAATAAACGGTACAATACAGGGTGTTCGGACGATGCTAGGAGAAAATTGAAGGGGTTAGTCTATGCAACATTCTTAGACGAAAATCAAGAGTAACAATATTGCGTTTGATGCTTTATTTATAAGTTATAAATGTGCCCATAATTATGAAAGTGGTCTAAGTCAAAATTAAAAAAAAAAAATGAGTTTATTAGTTATTTCACATTATATTATTTTAAACTAAATTAATTGAATATAATTTTCACGATATTGTAAAAAATGAACGATTTAGATAATGGTTGTTATTTCAACATTATACGGAATTCATTTGGTGTTAATTATGAAAGTGGTCTAAGTAAAAAATTTGAAAAATTTGAATTTATTAGTTATTACAAATCAGCCGACGATGATAATGGTAATGATGGTAACACATTAGTTGAACGAGAAACACGAAGTCATTCGTGAATTTGTAAAAAATGAACCGTTACATTGTGTTAGCCATTTTGTCATGTTGATCAAAAATATACGGAAATATTAAATTACTTCCATTATACACCACCACTAGACAAGTAACGAAAGAAAAACGAAGATATTATGTGTTTACTACCACCCTGCATCCCTTCAGTTATGCAGGAACATTTTAAGAATCTCAAAACTCATAATGGTAAAAGCCAAAAATGATAAAAATGGATTACTTTACAAAAGTAATTAATAAATGTTCATGAATTATTTTATTAAAATTATTGTTTCTAATAAAACTTATAGCTTTTTATCGCTTTAAGTCATTTATAGGCCATTCAGTTAATTTTGAAAATGGTCTAAGTCAATTCAAACTTTAAAAACAACATTTCCGTATGAGATTCACACAAAATTTCACATTCTTAATAAATTTTCATTAATCAAGACTAATACAATTCTAAATTAAAATATTGTATAATATAAAAGTATTTTTTAACTTATTCAAATGTAATCCATCAAATATCTCGAAACAAGAAATATATGACTTAGACCACTTTCATAATTATGGGCACAAATAGCTAAAAAATGGGATATTTTACGCCTGTAGTAGACTATACTATTACATGGTTAATTCCTTCCGTACGATGATATTCTCCCTTTAGTTTTTTGTTGCTCTCTCGTTACAGCCGGGAATTTTGAATTCCTGCAGTCCACACGTTCAAAATACACTAACAGTCTATTTTTATTCAACTCTTACAATTGTAAGTAGTTGAAACGCTTCGGTCACCAATGATCACCGTGGCATCACAGGAGATACCGTCGCAGTCAAAGTGTTAAAAGGGTTAAACACGACTGTTACTTTGGCAAAGAGGAAGTGAAAAGTTCCCTCTTACACGATTTGCATGCGAGGATCGCTAAACGCGTTAATACGTTATCGATACAAACGATACCCGAGGATAGGTGAGAATATCGCAGTGGTTGGAAGTAACGGTATCGTTAAATGTTGGTTCTCTTAGTCATCGGGCCTGCAGAAATTCGCGGCGATGACGAGCGCTTGAAATACACCTATGCATTTAAATGGATGTCAAGGCGGATCTGTTTTGCTTAGACTGTACATACGCGCTCTCTCTCGCCTCGTTCATAATCATGAATGATATATGTATACGCGTATTGTGTTTATTATCAGGCCTTGCATAACACGCGTTCACCAAGTGCATTCGAACGCGATTATTACACCGAGGAAGATTACCGACACGGATACTGTTACTGCAAATTGTTTTCGCATTTCTATCGATTACGTTTATTGGCAGCGGGGAACGCGAGAAAACCATATTGATGTTCGCGATTCTCCTTTCGTGTATTATTAGATGAAATAATAGAAAGCGCGGGCGGTTCGCTGTAACATATTATTATATCGAGCGTAGGCGGGTTCATTTTCCTTGTATTTGTTCACGGTTTATGAAGTTATTATGTAAGTTCGAATAACGTATGGAACTTGAATAACTCGTTTCAGGGACTTAAACTGTCGGTGATGATTTCCTTGTGGAACATATTACGAGGATGGTTATTATGATATATTATTTACAAGGACTTTCGAATTTAGTATTAAATATTAATACATTGCAATGTTTATTTGTAATAATCATTACAACACCTTTATCACTGGTATTTTAAAAGATTTTTAAAAGATTGTAGAACGGTAAAGAATAGTCTAATGGAATTACATGTTGATCAAGTTTTTGAATTTCTGTTTGTTGAATGTTTATTTGCATAAATTATAATTAAATAGTTATCGTTCAATAATAACGTCATGTATTTCCTTTTTATGACTTAGCGTGGAAATTGAGTGGCTTTTAATCACGGTAAAGATTAGAGAATAGTAGAGTTGTAAAAATAAATTGAACGGTTAAATAATAGGACATAATTCGAAGATATACAGATGAAAATAAATACGTAATAGTTAGTTATTTAATTTAATTTGAAACTACGTAGCTTGTCTTCTATGCTCAGATTATCGAACGCGAGTGTAAAACTCGTTATTCGCTTCTTAATAGCGTTGAAACTATCTAGTTTCAGCGATTTCAATTTTTCGCAAACACCGAGCAAACAAGTTTGCAAGTACTTACACGCGTAACAGAGAATCGATGGAAATGCTTATCCAATTTTTACTTGTTGAATTTACCATAAAGCGTTAATTAAAACTCTGAATAGAACGATTTTATCCGGAACGGATATTACGACACTACATGTAGTGATTTAGATAAACGTGCAACCTAATTACGCGAATGAAATAAAACCGGCGATAACAAGTGTTAATTATCGTTAACGCACTTCGAATTGTCGGTCTTCCAGCTTAACTTATTTCTCGTAAAATAACGCACCTCCAATTTCAAATTAATCTTCACCTACAACCTTTGGATAAAAAATCAGTGTATATATTATTATTACCGATATTTTATGTTCTTTTTTTATACTACAACTATTAACTCTTTGTTTTATAACATTCAATAAAATTCATAGTACAGATCCAGATGTAGCAGACAGACTATATTTGCAATATAGTTTAATTAAGATAAAAATTATTATTTATGGGGCATAATTTATAAATGATGTGATCATTAGGATACAGTAGCGTACAAAAGTTTAAGATGACAGGACAATGCAAAACATAGTTTTATGGTATGCAAATATTATTCATATACTTATTTTTATTGGCATTATTGTACGAATTCTTATTAATTAATTTATTTATTTTCTTTGACTCTTTGGTCTTATACTTTTGGCCGCTATTGTACATTTAATTTGATTAATTCGAATTATGTAGAAATAGTACAGTCTAAAGTGTAAAATGAAGTAAGTAAAATAAAAGAAATTTTAATTTTTTTTTGTATTCATTTCATATTACACAGATTTAACTACCCTAAAGAATTTTATATTCATACCATACCATTTCGCATCTCAGAAAATGTACAGTAGCGGATAAAAGTTTAAGACCAGAGAGTTAACAAAAATGAATTAATTAATATATGAGAAATAGTACAGTAAAAAAATTTCTTGTTCTATATTAATCAATAAGTACCATATTATTTTATTAACAATAAAAATAAATGTATAGATAATATTTATAAACCATGGTACAATACTTTATATTGTCTTCTATTTCTTATTAATTACTTAATTTCTTTTCTTTGACCCTTTGGTCTTAAGCTTTTGTCCGTTACTGTAGATATACCGATTACGGCTCATGTTCCTAATATAGCCACTCGTAATATCTCGTAAAATAAGTCGTAAAAGTTGCTTCTTTTGTTCTACTTTAGTACTTAAACAGGTGTAAAAAGACATACTATAATTACAACATTGTGTGATTAACAATTAGCTAACAATTATTGAGCTGTGACAATTTTACATTGCGTTCGAAGAAAGTAAGTCTAAAAATTCTATAAGTGCATACATATATTTACCACAAATATTTGATTAATAATATATTTGAGTATTTTAATTGATGCGAACCTTCTTTTTAATAAAAATAACGATTTTTCTTTCAACGTACGTTTCCAGTACGGCCTACTTCTAGCGTTCCTAATATGGCCTATCTTCAAGATTCTGAATATAGCAGAGGAGCGTTGCTAGGCGTTAAAACAATAGAATATTGTATAGATGAACATCGTGTGACTGACTTGCGATCCGGAATCAAACAGAATAAAATATTTTAAAATAAAGATATCTTGTTCTTTAATCCTAATAAAAAAAATTATTTAGAAACATTTATGTTGTAATAAATAATACAAATACGTGTAAAAATGACATTACAAACTCATATCTGTATAGATGAATTCATCATTATTTCTTGAGTAGGCCATATTAGGTACTCTTTTCGGGTTTCGATTTTTACATGACAATGTTATCTCAAATATTATTCAACAGTTCTAACCTACTTTATATGAAACATAAATAATTTCTCTTTATTTTGAGACCAATTTGATACAAAAACATTAATTATTCTTCAATTTACAACGATTTAAGTTTTGCTGGGCCATTTTCGGTACCTCTACCCTATATGCAAAGTAAGATTTAAATTATAACTATTAGGTTAGAGGGAAAGTTCTGTCGTATTTTCCGTTTCCGTTAATTCATGTGGAACCCAAACACTTTGCTTTAACGCAAACCCAAGAGATTTAATGTGATATCCAACAGCGGTATGATGAATGCCAAACTCTTCTGCAATTTCTCGACTTGTTAAATGTGGATTATTTTCCAACATGGATCACAAAACATCATTATCGATCTTGGATGGTCGTCCAGATCGATCACTTCCTTGGAGGCTAAGATCTCCGGAACGAAATTTGCTAAACCATCTTTGACAAGTACGAACATTTACAATATCTTTTCCAAATACCGCACATAAATTTTTACATGCAACCGATGCGTTACTTCCTTTTTGGAATTCATACAAAATGCAGTGTCGTAAATGCACTTTATCTACTGACATGTTTTTCACTTTAAATATCACAAGTAAATGATGAACGGTAAAAAAGGACTCCTTTTATATTATGCAGCAGGTAAAAAAACAAAAAAAATTCCCAATGACTCACTAGCCAGATGTTTTTTTTCTTTACAAAAAAAATTACCTGCCCATTTAAAATACGACAGAACTTTCTCTCCAACCCAATATTATAATATGCCAACGTGTTGTATTCGTAATATAATACGTTTTATTGCTGAAAAAGTAAAAAGCAGGCATAAAAATTACATATTAATAAATTGAATAATATCTTGGTACATTGCACTGTTGCATAAGTTTTTGTCTATTTAGTCATGAACATTAGTAAGAACAATGGGTTTCTAAAAGTTAGAAAAATTTATTTTTATCTTATTCATAATTCAGATCTTTTATTATTACTAATAGCGGTTTATTTTATGTTGATTTTCTCTAAGCTAATCAGTAACATGTTCGTCGAATTGCGAAAAGTCATTTTAAAAAATAACTCAACAGAAAAGTATATAGGTCGTATAAATAAATATGTAATATGTATTATCGAAGTAAGACACCGAGTCAAATCTTTCAAGCGATTACTTGCAAAATTTTATTTCTTGTCTGTTACTCGATCGAGTGATAAAAAGATCGCTTCTTGGAAGGCCACCGCGAGCACATGCCAATAACCCTGAAAACACAATGTACCCTGTATATTTCTAAATATTACCAGCTTCCCCTGTGGTCAGCAATAAATTTGAGGCACAATTACCGGCGAATGATCGTGAAACTTCAACCAGTCCGTAAAATATATGCCACGGGTCCCTCTCAAACGTAGTCGGCTACATAAATAATGACCGCATGTGATCCCATGCGAATCGGTGCAGTTGTTGTAACTAGCTCACCGCATTCGCCTTGTTTCACTTAAAAGCAAGCTCGAACAATTATTTTAATAGCTAACCCGGACGAGCGATCTCCGTGTAACGGAGGCGAAATTCCGAACAATTTTCATCAAATAAACAGCGAAAGATAACCACGTCAATGTTTCACGAAGCACTCCATAATTTTCCCTTTGAGGTTACCTTGCAATTTTTCCGGCCCTCTTTCGCCCTGTTGGCTCTACTATTAGATAGTCGTGACAGATAACGCGACATGGATTCTCGGTAGCTTATCGACCGATGGTTATCGAAAGTTATGGAAACTCGTTTACGGTAAAGATTACATGGCTAAGAGGTGAGGCAAGCGTTCAATTTTCAAATTATCGTGGTCTCTCGGCCGGATCATTGACTCACTGCGAATTCGTTCCGGGGGAAAAAAGGAATATGTCAGTGTAATCGGCAATTGTGCGATATCTAACTGAAACGTTGACGCAACTAAAACTCGTTGGCGGCTACGACGAATTACGGAAATGCCTGTTTTGCGGGTTATTCGCGTACTTATTATGAAGCGTACTTGGATGGAGTAAGCTGTATATCTATCTGAACCAAAGCCTTTTGCTGTCTATATATATAAAAACTAAGGAAGGATGTTTTAATATTCCACCCCTAAGGGGGTTAAATAGGGGTTGAAAGATTGTTTGAAAATCCGCTGATTTTGAAGCAAGCATTATGAAAACTGGTACTTAGTATTTTGGTCAGATATAAAGAAATACGTGTTTCTTAAGGGGAACAGGGTTCATTCTACCCAAAGCTTGATCGCTTTTAACACTTAGCTGACCGAATGAGGAGATCTCCCATTTTGTCCTCAACAGAGCGCTGCAATTGATTCTGTTTGCTTTTGTTATTAGTTAGTCCTGAAGTAGTACTGTTCATAAATTTTCTAAAACACAATTTTCAATAAATTCAACATCAGCTTAGGATCAACTAATAACAAAAGTAAATAGAATCGATGACATTGCTTTGTCAAGGAAAAAATGGGAGATCTCCCCATTCGGTCGGCTAAGTGTTAACTCTTGGCCAACTATCGACATTCCTTCCACGGTTTGGCCTTTCAAATTTATTTTTCCACGCATAATATGAGGGAAGATCAACATAAAATTATCTATTTTACAAAGATCAAAAAATTCTAGTAATATATAATGATTAAATGTAGGTAATGCTTTTAAATTGGAACAAAGTAGAAAAGGATATTATTAGATGAACGCTAATTAAATATTTTATATTGATTGTTTTTATTGAAAATTTTTAATAGCTATGTAATTACGATCGGTAAAAATTAAGGATGTTGGATTGCGAGACGAAATAGGACAGTAACTATTAAAGACAGTAGAATTATAGTTTTCATCGAGATCGAAAGATTCTTCGATCTCGATGAATTTCAGGAAACATAACACATAAATATCTCTGTTATTTATCGTTATGCCACAATGTTTTGCAAGATAGAGTTACGTCATTCGAAAAGTTGTGTACACTGACGCAAACAACATTTTTTTAAGATTATCTTTTTACAAAAAAATTTATCGGCCTAGTATACACCATGACCTCGAAGTGAGAATTTTAGATTTAATTGACGTAAGTTTCAACGTGGGGAATACGCATTCATGGAAAGAATTTTTTCTCAACATTTCAAGGTTATCGCGTCATCAACACTTGTTCGATAATTGTGTGAAATTCGTTTTTACTTTTGTTTAATAATCTTTTGTAGTTTAATATTTAGTTCGCTTTGTTTAGTAATTAAATACTCTGAATGGTGTTACATTTCGAAGTCTAAATGATGTTACATTTTAAAAAGTCCAACAAAGTCTAATCTCCACCAGATTGTTGAAACGTTGTATTAAAACATAATTGCATCTGTGCACTTTAACATTTTTCGTGTGTCATGATGGTATTCAATTAATTAAATAACAAACTCTGAATTAATTGTTTATCATTTTATCACGTTTGTTTCTTATCTAAAAGGTATACAAAGCAAGCATTGACGCAGTAGTTGTAGCATAAGAAATGTACATATTTTGAAATGCACAATGTTGTTGTCGGTTGCACATCAGTAATAAATTCAGTTATCATTAAACAGGTAGACATTCCATAACGTAATGATGTCACCTTTATATTAAGAATTAATATTGTCGTTTGTAATGAGAACCTACAAACCTTCCTTATTTCTTATTTACACGTTTATGGGGATCCTTAAATTAAATTACTAATATTATTTAATTAGTATCACTAATATTTAATTTAATATTATTTAATTATTATCACTAATATTTAATTTAATATTATTTAATTAGTATTACTAATATTTAATTTGATATTATTTAATGAATAATATTAATATTTATTTATTACTAATTATTTATTTATTTATTAATAATATTACTAATATGAACATATAGGAAAAGAGCGTTGTGAATTTATTAAGTTGAAAAGTATCTTCGTTTATGCTTATACATATAAATATTTTAAATAATTAAAAAGGTGTCAAATAATATTTAATATGTAATATTATACAATAAATAAATGCGATTTACTTGTTTTATTGTATATGTTCTCATATTATCCTATTTTATTTGCAAACGGTGATTTCATCACTGTGTAATTCACTTGCGTTCTTATCAAAAATTTTAGATCCGTGTATTTTTATATTATTTGGCATCTGTAGTACTTATCTTGATATCTTTCGGGCATGAAGATAGTCAGAAAATTCGAAGAATAAGTTTTATATGATCTTTTTGTGAGAAATACAAATAAATATCAGAATTGGAAATAAGATAAAAAGTAATCAGAGAGTAGGCGATTAAAAACAACAGTTTTTCGTTTTAAGAATAATTAGTCGTAAATCAAAACTAATTTATTAAGCTCATATTGTTTATGACATAAATTTATAAACAGTATTCATTATTGTAATTGTTTAGTGTGAATGCATACATTTGAGGTTATATTAGTTTGATAAGAAATATGTTATACTGATTTAAAGTTAAGTATATTTTATTACAGCGGTTCAAAGTGGTATTTATAGTATATATCATAAGAAAATTCATCTGACTTTAAAATTTTGATTTCAGTGAAGGTTTATGTGTATACGAAACATAATGGATCATGTATTGAGCAATCTCTTTGTCGAAAAAAAATCTTTTTAAAGGATTGAAATGAACCTGTAAAGTTCCAGCACCTTTTCATGCTTTAACACTATTCCTACCACGACTGGTCAAATGACCGTTTTTAAAATTTCGATTAGAATTTCCTATATACAACGTAATTGAATCGCCTTTAAACTTTACAACTTTTCCTCAAATATACGTATAATACATTTTTCAATATTCAATTCTTTTTTTATTGTTTATTTTTTAAGAAAAATTTGTAGTCTGTCTTATCTACCGCGACCAGTCAAATAACGTGAAGTGTCGGTAGGAATAGTGTAAAATACAATTCTTTCTGGAAATTTTTTTACAACAGCGGAATAAAGCACAAAAAATTAAGCATTTCTTATATGAAAAGTTGTGGTCTATCATGGTTCATTATAGAATTACATTTAATAAACGAAGAAAACGTTGAAACCTTGAGTATTGATTTCACCTTTTTAAAGTAATACTCCCGTGAAAAAGAAATCAATTACGGTCTATATACTCATGAAGTTTTATTAAAAATAAATTCTGAAATCACAATTTTAAGCTTAAGTGAGTCTCTTCGTAATTTAGTGTATAAATACTTTCTGGAGCTTTTATATTTAAAAAGTTAAATGTAAAATCTATATTTTTGTAAAGATATGTATTCTGATTTTAAAGGATCATGCACTCTAAAATATAGTTAGCACTAGAATTACCGACAATTATAGTGCACTTATTTGTATGGAAGAGATCAAACTGAAAATTACATGAAAAGATATTGAATACCCAGAAAATAAATCTTTATTTATACTTTCTGCGGAAAATCATAGTAAATTGTCGAAGCTTTACCACAGTGAATTTATAAGGCTGCTATGAATAATCACCAATTGATTACTTTGATTGCTTTGGTGGCTCTAGTGTTAAACTTTGAAAGTATTTTACAAAATCTACGAAGTAGCTTCGAAATTTTGTATCCAATTGTTATCTCTCACATGAGCCAACCGTTTCGTTATTAACCCTTTGCATTCCGAATTATTTTTCAATTTTGTTGGCAAGGATTCCCTAGAATTCTAGATGCTTTATTTGAAATTGACTTTAAAAAACAATTTCTTGAGTGGTACTTATTTTTTTTTGTTAATTAAATTAAACATAGCTCTCAAACTTTGTTATAACTTATATTTGTTTAATTTCGTTGACCCTTTGGTCTTAAACTTTTGTCCGCTACTGTATTTAAAATGGCACTTTAACACGTTGGTCGCCTAGTGTGATTCGGCTAAATTTCTCGTTGGGTCCAAATCCGATTGCATAGAAAATTGGGGTAAAAAAATATAAAAACAGCAAAAATTTTAACTTTTTATTTTTATTTTATGTATTTTATATTTATATATATATTATACTTCAATACTTATTCCGTTGAATTCCTTTTAAAATTCCAATTTAAAATCCTATTTAACTTTAAGAAAAAGAGTGTCACCCAAATATGAGTGACGTGGCGACGAACGTGTTAAAAATGTCGAGTGTGACTCGATTTTGTCAGTTTTTGTTGGGATGTGAATGTTCAAATCACGCATTCCAGAATATTCGTGGTTCTCTTTTTCTTGTTCAAACGTCATTTATATTTATTTATTTGCTGTGTTCACGTAAAGATGCTATTCCTGTGTTTTTACGTTAGTTTGTTTTGTTTTTTTCTGTCACTCTTCCCGGCGTGCATGTTTTGTGGTTTTTCATATGTATAGTTCTTCCGTATTTTGTAAATAAAACCATCAATTTTTATCATAGTAACTCCTAGTTCGAGTCACACTCTACAAAGGAGTACAAAGGGTTAAAGCATTAAAAATACTTTGTTATCGCTCTATCGTTTATTTTGATGGCAAAAAATGTAAATGCCACAGTAAATGTGTATCAAGCTTTCGGATTACAAGATGTAAACGGTGATCAAAACTTTATCTTATGATTCCAGTGAGCATGGCGGTGCTGATGTTCTTCCTATTTGGTAAACCGTACAAACGTGGATTTTTCTGCAACGACGAGTCGTTATATCACCCGTTCCACACGTCGACGGTAACTAGTGCGATGCTCTACGTTGTTGGCCTTTTCCTTCCTATATGTACGGTGAGTCACCTGCTGCGATTCTCGATTTCCCCGCTCTATAAAAAAAGCGTCAGACGATACCCTGTCGACGTTTTTCGTGTTTCTGCGGTCGAGCTGTTTTGTACGCGGTGTTGCTTTAGTATTCGAGGAATATCAAGCGTTTGAAGCATGCAAGAAGAGCGAATTTGTATTCTATGCTAATCGATAAATGGTGTCCTACTATAATGACAAATTAATTAATTAATGAGAAGTAATAGTATAAATAAAATTTCTATTCTATGCTAATCAATAAATAGTGTTCTATCATAATGACGATAAAAATGAATAGATAAACAGTAATAATAGATAAACAATATTTGCGAATCATAAAATTATGTTTATATTGTTCTATCTTCTTAAGCTTTTGTATAGGAGACTTTATTGTATTCCCTTACTATTTACAAATGTATATTAAAATATAATCAAATTAAATGTGATAAATGACGGAGTCCCATAAATAATATACATAATACAGATTATTTATCATAATGTATGGCAAACTTAGATTGAATCAATTAAAAATTTAAAGACACTATTTATTAAAAGGTTCCAAAAATAAATTTTTGAATTGAAATTAATTAAAAAACGATTTTACTCTTGCATGTTTCTGTGAATGGTTTCCTTCACTACTTTTCAAATTTATTCTTAAATTAGTTATTGAATTTATTTTTAAGACATCACTTATCATAGATTTTAGATTCTTGATATTTTCCAATTTGTGGTGTATTTAATTACGTTATATTTAATTTTGTTTATTTTATCACCAGTATAAAAATTTGTTGTAATAAGGATGTAATGAAATATTCATTATTTAAATTGTTAAAAAGGAATAAGTATTGTAGCATATTTATTTCAACTTAACTTTTACATTTCAGCAGGTTAGATTTTTATCAGTAGCTATTTTTTAAAAGGCAAATAACACATTAAAATTATCAAGGATATTTTAATAGTTATCTGTCAACGATTTTTTGTTTAAATAACAAACATCGGTGTTTGTAAGCTTAATCCAAAATATGCTTATTTATTATATGTAAATTAATATTTTAAAACAGCTATATACGTGATTCTTTAAACCAAAGAAGAACAATACTTCATAATGTTTTCAATTCATTAATTATATATTTATTTTCATTTCATTACGTGCAGTAAATTAATTTAGTTAGAAAATCTATGAATATAAATTTCTTTTAATTTTCATAAAGATTCTAAATTAGTTATGATTTTTTCACAAAAATAATTGAAGAAGCGTTCTCTTCTAATTACACAAAATGATATGCATAAAATTTAATTCAACCTATGATTCTTGTTTTCAATTTTCTACAATACTATATATTGTTTAACGCTTGCGTTTAAATTTTATGAAGCTACATTTTACGCTGTGTGAGTTATCAGCCAATGTCAACAGCATTTGAGGTTTATCAGCATCGTTAAGTTCACTTGTACCTGATGTATGCAATTTTGAATCGTAATACCCATTTATTCCTATCTTCGAATAATAGATATTTTTAATGAGTCACTAAATTTTTAACATTTAAATCAAAAATATGATCACGTATGTAAGTAAAAACGCTTGTATAAAAAAAGCGTCTCGCACGTTTCCTTAGACAAATACAGACTTGTGACTCCTGGAGTTACATACAGTAGCGGACAAAAGTTTAACCCCAAAGAGTCAAAGAAAATAAATAAATTAATAACTAAGAAATAACGGTATAAATAAAATTTGTATTCTATGCTAATCAATAAATAGTGTTCTACCATAATGACGATAAAAATGAATAGATGAACAATATTTGTGAACCATAAAATTATGTTCTACATTGTACTGTCGTTTTAAACTTTTGTCCGCTACTGTAAATTAATTAATTAATGAGAAGTAATAGTATAAATAAAATTTCTATTCTATGCTAATCAATAAATAGTGTTCTATCATAATGACGATAAAAATGAATAGATAAACAATATTTACGAAGCATAAAATTATGTTTTACATTGCCCTGACGTCTTAAACTGTATATCGTATAGATATACCTTTGAAAAGTATTTGCACACTATACAGTGGGACTTCGCTTATCAGTTATCTGGATATTATAATCGGAAATTCCGATGATATTCAAACATAGTGTCATTCAATAATAACTTTTTATTTTTAAAATTCATGAAATTTTACTGCAAGGAGACACAGGATACAAAAATTTTTAAATAAACTATTAATTTTTTTAATATTCGTTTAATCCTTTTAGTGCTGAACGACGATATATCGTTGTGTATGCCATGGCGCCTAACTATTTGCATCGCGAGAAAGCTCTATCTCAAAATAAATATATGAAACGTTATAAGTGTTTCAATTTTTTCTTTTATTCCGTAACATTCTTCTTGTTGAATATTGTAAATATTATTCTTACTTCCGTTTTTACGAACTTCTTCCCAAACCTTAGCAAATTCGTTAAATTTGCTCGGTACTGAAAGGGTTAAACAAACGAAGTTTAGCACAAGGAAACGTGATTGTTCTATTATTCGAAAATTCTATTATCGAAACACGTTTGCCTCACTATTAGTTTCGATAATCGAGGTTCTACTGTATTACAAACAAAATCATTAATCCTTAAATGCATGATCTTTTTTTACACCTTGAAAAAAATATATTATGTAGACATATACATGCTAATGCAGGGAAAAATAAAGAAAAAATTTCTTTTATAATTTTTTTATAGTAATTTATTAAAAAATTTTCCGTTGCATATCTGCAACACTATGCATTTACTAGAAAATAATACTTATAAAAACACAAATGCATTACCTCAAAGCAAAATAACTGTACCGAAGAAAATATATTACTGCATATAAAAACTGCTTTTGTACGTACTTACCTTTGAAAATCAAATAATTACACAGCAAAACAACAATGCAATTTGCACCTATTTCAAATTTTTGATAACCTTCGATTTGTCAATATCAAGCTCATATTTAATAGTCTTGAAAGAAAAGAATGTGTTGCCAATCGATAAAATATATCGTGTAGTTAGTGATAATTCTACGACAGTATGCAATAATCGAATACTAATGACTTTGAGGTCATTTGAATGGAATGTTGTAGTATTACAACGATATGCATTTAATGATTGAACCCTAAAATTCTGACTTCAATGAAAGTTTCGTAAAATTGTCACCAATTGTCACGTCCGGGGGTGTGGCAGTGATTGTCATCGGTAGCCTCGACTTGACTCTGGTTAATTTCTGAGTTTGGCAACTAACGCATTCTCTTACGAAATTTTGTATATCGTTTTTCATTCCTGGTCAAAAGTAGCGTTGTCTGAGTCGTCCGTTGGTTTTGGTGACACCTTTGTGTCCGGCATGTGCAGAAACATGGTTCTCGATGATTAAATCTTTGATTTTCGTGGGGTATTCGGATTTCGTTTTTACATGCGTATATTCGCGTATTTGTTGCGACTGAAAGCTCGATTAGGTTTTCCTTGTTAAAATTCCATGGGATGTCGTCTATTGAGGTTTGGAATAAAGAGATTGAGTCTAGATTTAATTCCGTAACGACGTCTAAAAGTGATCTGAGAGATTCTAAAATTATTTCTGTGGTTGTTAGACGTTGAGTGGTTTCTTTGACCGGAAGTAATATAAGATTATTCTGTTCGTATTTAAATATTTTCGCCCTGGCTAATAATGCGTCCTGTGATCGTGGAAGTTTGTTCTGCATGTAAATGTCCTGTGCTCCTGCGTCTAATGGTTGGCCGTCGAGTGTGACAAAGCATGCCAGGTTGTCTTTTCTCATTACCAATCTGTCCTTGATATCGATCAAAAAGTATCTGTCATGTCGTGCAAGTGGTAGGGGGTCATCGAAAATTTGCGAATCGCTGGAAGTATGTATGGATTAATTTTCTTTTCATCGAAATACCACTTTAAGGAGGCGAAATCAACGTCAAAAGTTTAGGTGCCATTTCGCATCTCTTAACACTTTACTGACCGGAAGCCTATTAATCGGCTTTTCATATGCTTCAGTTTGTAAGCTTTGTTATGTTCCCTTATACGAAGGTGACTGTTTTGAGCAAAATCGTGTATATACATATACTGTACAGAGATATTAAACTATTAATTACTCGAAGAAAATCATTGTGCTCGATTCATTAATGATGCATCCCCTGCAAAGTTAGCCGGTCGGGAATAAGTTGATTCACGAGCGGTCGGTAAAGTGTTAAACATCACTTTGTAATGGCTCGTGATACAGCAAAGCTTTTCAGATAAAAAAAACGTTTAGTTTCTAATGCTCTGTCATTTTGCCATAAAAAAAGATCTGAGAAAAGTTTGTATTCAGAGCATGAAGGATTGCTAAAACTTTGATAGTTGTTTTTGTCTCCTCAAAAAGATTTCCTGTCGACAAAAAAATTGCTCCATCCCATGACCCATTATGCTCTATGCACTTACAGATTTTCTATGAAATCAGAATTTCAATTTCCTTGTAATATAGTGTACGAATACTTTTTGAAGCCACTGTACGTCTACAGTGCGCGACAAGATAGTACAGCTGATGATTTACAGTGTTTCTCGAGTAACTTCAAAGCGGTATATCTCGGCAAAAGAACATCATATAACTACAAGTCAAATTTGATTTTACAAAGGAAGGTTAGTAATATACGGTACTGTTCATAAAAATGTTGGATAAGAATTATTATCTGTGTAATATAAATGTAAATATAGGAAAAATACATACTTTTTATCTATTTATCCCGAAACTTAACACTAGATTTATGGACATTTCTTCTATATCTGTTTCTTAATATATATACATATATATTAGAAATAGATGAATACATTAAACAGGATTTGAAATTACAGAACTGAAAGGGAAATAGGTTTAGGTATATTTGTATCGCTCCGTCAATAAAAGTGAGCAAAAATTGTTGGTCATAATGGTAATTATTTTTGTAAATTTTGCTCATGAATTCCAAAACACGTCAAATTGACGGGTCCCGTAAACCTAGTATTAAGTGGCAAGCATTTTTGTGGTCAGATTTGAATGTAATATATGAAAATATATAAGAAATCTTTGCAATCTGAACCAACGAAATCTTGTTGATCTCTTTTTTCATATTTCTGATACAATTTTTTACATAAAAGGGTCAAATTTTCCCCAAAAAATGGAACCTGTGGTTTATCTTCATCTGTATTATTAAGGGTAGGACACTGTATAAGTACGAGACAAAATGATGGCACACCGTATGAGTATTTTAGCGTTCCTCGAGTCTAACGTAATGTATACAAATTTTGCACCCGTATCCATATACAGTATCCCTTCCTTAATAACATTGGTGAAGATTAACCACAGGTTACATTTTTCACTGCAAATTTAACCTTTTCATGTGAAAAATGGGCGCGACAAACGGATTGCACAGATACGAAAACAGAGAATAACGAAATTTCGTTGTTTGAGATGGCAAAGATTTTTCATCCGTTTTTATATATTGAATCTGAATCTAGCCGCAGTAGTAGCCTGTCACGTTAACCCTTTCGCTACGACAGTCCAGTCCGCCGAAGTACCGTCACTAAACGAAAACTCGCTCTAAAAACTTTCTCTAAGTCTTAACCCTTTGCACTCTGCGTCATATTGGATGTATTGGATGGACGTATTCTCGATTCCTCAAAATCACTATTTTTTTTACATATCTTGGTAACTATACCATATTTTACTTTGATATCTTGTACCACTTTAGCAGAAAACTTCACAGAAACATGCATTTCTGAAAAGGTTGCGCTGGGATAAGTTGATTCCCCGGAATCACTAATAAATTTTAATATCCCCTGAGAGGGGACAACGGAGTGCAAAGGGTTAACACGTTCCGTGCCAAGCCATTTTTGCCTGACTTGTCGTTCAGACCATTTGATATTTTGACTAAATGCACCATTAAATGTAATTATTAATTATTGTATACACAACAATTAAATAAACTTATGTGTTTTGCTCTATACTGTATCTTTTGTAATGCTTCATTTGTTAGGTAGAAATATATTGGGTTGTTCAAAAAGTAATCGCGTTCTTTTCATTTGATTTTCAGGTGTGTTTATTTAATATATGTAATGAACATTACTCAATGATATATTGGCCGTTTTGTTCGATGACCTTCTGCCATCTCTCGGGTAACTTCATAATACCGCGTTCATAAAACTTCCTATCTTTCTCTGCAAGAAACTTGTCAAGGTGCTGTTTGATGAGGTCTTCTGAAGCAAACGTTTTACCATTCAAGGAGTTTTGCAAGGAGCGAAAGAGATGAAAATCTGATAGCGCTAAGTCAGGGCTATACGGCTGTTGTGGCAATACATCTCAATCAAGCTGCAACAATTTTTGCCGGGTGACCAAACTTTGTGTGTGGTCTTGCATTGTTGTGGTGAAACACCACCCCCTTACGATTGATCAGCTCGGAACGTTTCTGAGCGATGGCATCGCTTCATTTCTGCAGTTGCTCACAGTAGATATTGGAATTAATTGTTTTGCTGTTTGGAAGCAACTCATAGAAAACTGGTCCCTTCCAATCCCACCAGATTGACAGCATCACCTTCTTTTGACGGATGTTCGCCTTTGCTTGTCTTTCTGGTGCTTCATCTCGCCTGCTCCAACTTCTTTTTCGGCTAATATTATTGTAAACAATCCATTTTTCGTTGCCTGTGATCATACGCTTCAAGAACGGATCACTTTTTTCACGTTTAATGAGTTGATCGCAGACGTTCATGCGCTGCGTCAGATGAATTTCTTTCAATTCATGTGGTACCAAAACATCGAGTTTTTTCACAAAGCCTAATGATTTCAAATGGCCATGAATACTTCCAATGGATACTTTAAGAGCAGCAGCAAGCTCCCGAATCGTTGAATGTTTATTTGCTTGCACCAATGCTTTCATTTCATCGTCGTCAATCGCAGAAGGCCAACCGGAACGATGAGCGTCTTTAACCGAAAAATCACCATCACGGAATCGGGCGAACTAGTTTTGGCACTGGCGATCTTTGATGACATTATAAATCTGACACAATTTATTTCTTGCTTCAGTTGTTCTTTTCCCTTTTTTAAAGTAATAAAGCAAAATATGGCGAATGTGGTCCTCAAAATTATCCATCTTCAAACCACAATTGCAAGCACAAAACTCGACAGAATCGTACGAAATTTTTTTCTAGTTTTAAGGTTAACTGACGACAATAAAACGTGTATAAACATTTGATATTCATATCACGCTAAGATATAAATAAACATGGACAACGACATCTATTGAAAAAAAACGCAATGACTTTTTGAACAACCAAATAGCTTACAGAATTATATTTGTAATAAAATGTATGTTTTCAGCGCATTAAATAAATATGACTGCGTGTTCAACCAGTGGTACACGTGGCCTGACGATCAAGTTTACCGTATACCATCGGTGATATGCGTGGCACGAAATGTGTTAAATAACAACCATGCTGAATAAAACAATCATTGCTCTAATGTAACAAGTATATTTACATTTTTAATATGAAAAGTCTTACGAAATTATTAAATTTTGCGCATACATGTGACGCTCGAAGCAAATGGGTTAAGCATAGGAGATAATCGGGTTTTGTTACATTCACATTGATATTCCACAGATAGTAACTTTTTTTCAAATATTTTTGTAAACCGTCTCGTTTGCGCGCTAACCATCCCCTGTAAAATCAAATTTGATTCGTAATTATATGACGTCTTTTTTCGCCGAGATATACCGCGTTGAAGTTACTTGAGAAACCGTGAAAATTATAGACTGCTAGGGTGGAGGTAGAAGACGAGTTACACCAAAGCATAAAACTAAACGTGTGTATGTATATATACATACTAGTTGTGTTACCCGCATTTTTTTTTATAGTGCTTGCTTTAAAATCGGCGGATTTTCAAAAAACTTTCACTCCTTATTTCACCCCCTTGGAAGTTGATCTTCTAAAAACATTGAAACACGTATTTCTTTATCCCTAACCAAAAATCTAAATACCAGTTTTCATAGTGCTTGCTTCAAACTCGACGGATTTTCAAACAACCTTCCAACCCCCACTTAATCCTCTTAGGAGTGGAATATTAAAAAATTTTTCCTTAATGAGTGCCTACGTCATAAAAGGAACCCATTGTCCAAATTTCATGTTATTAGCTTCAGTAGTTTAGGCTCTATGATAATGAATCAGTCAGTCAGGACATGTCTTTTTATATGTATAGATTAGTAATTAAATAGATGACTAGGTGCAATCTGGAATGTTGAGACAAAATTTGGCGATGTTAATTCTTAAACTGTATTCAGCAAGAAATAAATATATCTATCTATAGACTCTGCTATCGTTTCGTCGTACACTGTACGGATACGTGTGCAAAACTTGAATACATCACGTTGGACTCGAGAAACGTTAAAAATCATATGGTGTGCTATCGTTTTGTCGCGTACTGTAGTAGGGGAACCATTAGCAAGCGGGTAGCATCTCACAGGCGAATAAAAAGCTTCCTATTTTTTTTATCTAATTTCCTGATGATACTGTCGTCGCGCAGCTGTTCTTTCCTCGCTTTTTATTTCCCCTACGCGAGATAAAATCCCTGCGTCAATTTAATACGATGTATCGCTAGATATTTTTAAATCAGTTTCTTGCCGCTGTCGACAAAGCGTCGTCGGTCGACGAAAGAAGCGCGGACAGGAAGAGAGAGAGAAAGCGAGAGAAAGCGGGAGAAAGAATTAGAGCAGTGGTTTTTAACCTTTTCGAGACACGGAACACTTTTGATTAGAGGGGAAATTTACGGAACTCTCTAAAAATTGTTACAATCTTACGTAGTAGTGTAGATAAAGAAAGTAGTAGTTAAAAAATGTGGTATTTATGAAAACTATAACAACTAAAACAACTTTATACAGAGTGTCCCTGAAAGATATGTACAAATAGGCACCAGTAATACTACACAAAAGAATATGAAAAAATATTGTGTAATTCTTTTTCGTTTGGAATTTCATTTTTGAGGAAATCGAGTTTGAAAATCCACTTATAACATTTATCGTATACCTACTATTTATAGGTACCAGGGTCAGCAAGAAACAGAATATTTTATCATATCGGTTATGAAATTGTTACAAATATGATAAGCATTATATGTCCTTCGACAACCACATTTTAGATATAAATACAGGCATACAAAACAAATCTTTAAACCGGATTTAAAAAAAAATCAAGTTCCAAACGAAAAAAGGTATTTTATAATTTTTTCATATTTCTTTGCAAGGTATTATTTACAACAGCGGACAAAAGACCAAAGAGTCAATGAAATTAAACTAACTAATTTATAAGAAATAGTATGATAAACAAAATTTAAATTCTGTGCTTACGAATAAATAGTAATCTATTATAATAACAATAAGAATGAATGTATAGACAACATTTGCAGACCATAAAACTATGTTCTACATAGTACGGGGGCAATTCGAAAATGGACTCTATATATGTTTTGAAATTTTACTTACTGTGTTTTGTTAACAATTTCATAGTGATTTCTTCCTAGAACCTATCATTTATGTTTCTTAAGTGAACAAATCAATTTTTTAATGTTAAAAATTATGTATGTTACATAGGGGGGGAGGGCATAAAAACTTTAGAAAGGTTAAGGTGGGGCATGACACAAAAAAGGTTGGGAAACACTGTTCTACATTGTCTTCTTGTCTTAAACTTTTGTTCGCTAATGTAGTGTTTGCTTGTACATGAATTTCAGGGACACCCTGTATAAATCTGTATGCCCATAGTATGTCACGCTTTCTTCCACGGAACTTCTTGTAACGTTTTATAATTTTGCGAAATATTCGTGGTAAGCACTTGGAACATTAGTGTTCCATGGAACACCGGTAAAGAACCACTGAGTTAGACTGTGTACAGTACGCGACAAAATGATAACACACCATATGATTTTTAGTGTTTCTAGAGTCTAACGTAATGTATACAAATTTCGCACACGTATCTATAACACGTATCTCTTCTTTAACCCGTTGTCGCACGCTTTTAATTTGATGATCGTGCTCAGAAACACATTTTTTTTCAATTGTTTATGACTGCCAGATGGAATCAAGTGTAAGTTGTATGTTTGGAAGTGAAAATTATCACATTTGGCTACAGTTTTTCCAAAAAAACTCTCGACGGCTATAACCGTCATTTGCTCATCGTGTCATTTTTCCTCTTCCCAGAGCAAATGACGGCTATGACCGTCGTGACGACTATACAGTATTTGCTTTACTAATTCAAAATGATTCCTACGAATAAAAGAGAGTAAATAGGTGTCAACTTAACACAGGAAAATCAGTTCAAAACAAAATTATCATTTATAAGTTATTTTGCTTATAAAATAGTATAATAATAACCGCATAAAAAAACAATTAATATGCTATCTGGCATGCTATAAACTTTTTTCTACATGTATTACTTAATAATTAACAAATGTATGTGATAGTATACCTCGTACTAACGCTGTTATTCTTTTTATTGATTATAATGTGCACGACGGCTATAGCCGTCATTTGCCTACATATCGCCAAAGATCGGACGTCTATAGACGTCATTTGCGGCAACGGGTTAACCCGTTCGTCGCCCAGAGTGATTCGATCCAAATCCGATTGCATAGTAAATTGGGGCAAAAAAATATAAAAACAGCAAAAATTTTAACTTTTTATTTTTATTTTATGTATTTTATATTTAAAGATATTATACTTCAATACTTATTCCATTGAATTCCTTTTAAAATTCCAATTTAAAATCCTATTTAACTCTAAGAAAAAGAGTGTCACCCATATTTGGGTGACGTGGCGACGAACGTGTTGATAATACAGATGAAGATTTGCCACAGGTTATAATTTTTACCGCAAATTTAATCTTTCTATGAGGAAACTGGATACGACAAAATACAAGATTTTGTTGTTTGAGATAGCAAACATTTTTCATATATATATATATTTTCATGTGTTGAAATCGAATCAAAAAGTAGCCTGTTGGGTTAAGTTTAGGGCATAAAAATGGATAAAAAGTGTGATTTTTTCTGAATTTACGTTGATATTCCACATGTAGTAATTTTTGTTGAAGCTCCTTGTTATGCTTCAATGGTTTTAGCTTTAATTATGTTGAAATTAGGTGGTTACGGATTAATTCGATTATTAATAGTTTTTAAATTTAATAAACTATTGATTTATTTTACGGTAATTAGATTATTAGGAATATCGTTGTTAAGATTGATCTGTTTAGGTTAGATTGATATGAAAATTTTAGTAGCACATATAGTAGTAGTACATATAGGTTTGACAATTCTGAAAATATTAGTTTTATTTAAATTTAGATGTTTAGGAGCGATATTAATTATAACTGCTCGTGATTTGACTTCTTCAGGTTTATTTTATTTAATTAATGTAGTTTATAAATTTTCTCATACTCGTTTATTAATTTTAAATTAAATGATTTATTAATTTATATAGCTTCTCTCAGATTAATGTGATATTTAATATGTTCATCTAGTATGTCAGTTCCTGTTTCTATAAATCTAATTAGAGAAATAGTACTAATCTATCCATGTAAAGTTAAGCATAGAAGATAATCACATGAGAAGTATCGATTTTTGTTACATTCACGTTGATATTCCACAGATAGTAATTAATTTCAAATATTTTTGCAAATCGTACCGTATGGCGCTAACCAAAGTAAAGTCAAATTTGGCTTGTAATTATATAATGCTCTTTTGAAGTTACTCGAGAAACACCGTAAATCATAGGCTGTGGTATCATTTTGACGCGCACTGTATAAGGTGGTAGGATCCGAAACGGAGACAGAGTGTATAGGTGTGAGCTCATAAGGATCCCCGGCACATGTGGGATGCAACGACGAAAGAAGAGCATTCGTTAGGTTTCGGTAGTCGTGGGAATCGATTTACGGTATCTGGAAGTGGTGCACGTGCACACTGATGTATTTTTGCCGAGCAGCGCGAGGGCAGAAGAGACTGGTATCCTCTATTTGCATCCTTGGAAACTGCACTCCGGCCAGGCTTGGGCTTACCAAGCGGTCGTTAGCCACTAAAGGAAACTGAACAGATGTACAGTCCCCTCCGTTGCCTCGTCGAATTATACTGGGTGTTAAGCTGCGTCTACACTATCTAACAAAACAATGTTATACGACAAATAATTTGTTTCTGACTTTGTCATGTAACATGTTAGCAAAAAATTAATAACACTTTATCTTCTTCGCAGCTATCTAGACTCAGGGCTTCTTAAACTATGGGTCGCGACCCCAAATGGGGTCGCGTAGCAAAATTCTGCGATTTTTAATTTTAGATTTTTGTATGTTTCAAAACGAATTCTAAAACTATATATTTTCATATGTATATGTATATTGTTACCTAATAAATAAATCATCAAAAAATATTAATTTATTTTTCTGTTATATTTGTATGGGGTCGTCAAGAAATTCGCAATCATAAATGGGGTCGTGAATGACAAAAGTTTAAGAAGCCCTGATCTAGACCATCCACAATTATTACTAATCTGCTCTGCTGTGCCATAAAACTATCTAGACACTTAACCATCTCTGCCATTAAACTGACTTAATGCTTGTATAGCATCTAAAGCTAATATAACATGTTAGTATAACTTGTTACTGAAACTCTAAAAACAGCGTTGTCTACTCTAGTAACGAAACATGCCATGAGCCAAAGCCGTATGATTTGTTAAGTGGCGTCTACATTGTGTAACAAAACACTGTTATACAACAAATAATTTGTTTCTGACTTTGTCATATGATATGTTAGTATAACTTGTTACTGAAACTCTAAAAACAGCGTTGTCTACTCTAGTAACGAAACATGTCATGAGCCAAAGTCATATGACTTGTTAAGCTGCGTCTACACTGTAACAAAACACTGTTATACGACAAATAATTTGTTTCTGACTTTGTCATATGATATGTTAGTATAACTTGTTACTGAAACTCTAAAAACAGCGTAGTCTATACTAGTAACGAAACATGTCACGAGCCAAAGTCGTATGACTTGTTAGCATTTAGTCAACCGAATGGGGAGATCTACCATTTTTTTCTTAATAAAGCAATGCCATTGATTTTAATTATTTTTGTTATTAGTTAGTCTTGAATTGGTGTTGTCCACGGTTTATCAAATGCACTTTTTGTTTTTTTAAAGTACATTTTTTAATAAATTCAACACTAGCTCAAGACCAACTATTAGGTGTGCAAATTAATTCGGTACCTTTTTCGTACGGAATCCATCTTTCTAATTTTCGAATTTTCCCTACCTGAACTAAACGTTACGATAAGCATTGGTGGGTGACATCCAGTTGCAACCCAAACCCTCCTTTAGTTTTTCAATAGTTTTTTAAACCCTGGACGCAGCTTGCCTAATAGATTAAAATCTACGTTTTGAAATCTTTGAAACCATTTTTTGCACGTTTTATACGTCATAGCGTCATTATCAAAAGCGGAACAAACCATTTCTTTAGCTTCAGAAGCATTTTTCTTCAGTTCGAAAGCAAAAAGAATGCAGTGCCTCAAATGCTTCTTGTCGAACGCCATATTGTTTATTGCTATTAGGTGAAATTATGCCGAGTTGTCGTTAATTATTTTAATGTTTCTTCGTATGATGTTGTTACTTTCAAATCATCACAAAGCCAGAAAGGTGTTTTAATTTGAATTAAAATTAATTAGAAGTTTCAAAGCGTTAAATGCAAAGGCACCAAATTAATTTGCACACCTAATAATAACAAAAATAAATAAAATCAATGGCAGCGCTTTGTCGAGAAAAAAGTGGGAGATCTCTCCATTCGGTTGGCTAGGTGTTAAGCTGCGTCTACACTGTAAAAAAACACTGTTATACGACAAATAATTTGTTTCTGACTTTGTCATATGTCACGTTAGTATAACTTATTACTGAGACTCGAGAAATAGCGTCTACACTAGTAACGAAACATTTCATGTGATAAAGTCATATGACTTGTCAGAAAATATAAGACAGAAATGTCATATGACATTTTTTCCGTCAGGTGAAAAAGTTATATGTTACCCACGAAGTGTCGGTAAATTCTTAAAGATCAAAGAATATCATATTGTAAACTCCTTTTAACGAACTGACAGAAAAAGCGTTGGATAGAGATTCATAAGAAACGAACGTTTAACACTAGATTGCCGGAGTGAGTCAATTTAACTCACTTATGATTTTGTCAAATTCAAGTATCGTGTGAAAGGAATAAAAGTAAGGGCGTTTGTGTTAAATGTAATAAAGAAATCTGAGGGAAAATGTATTTTAACCCTTTGCACTCGAGAGATGACTGTTAGTCGTCTAATGATACTAACTTCAAAAATTTTCAAATTCGAAATATTTACTAAGATTCTGCTATATTAAACGTCATTTAGTTTAGTTAAGTGATATGCTAAAATTTGCATACATAACTATTTAACCTTTGAGTCTAACTGATAAATAAACTAATTAAAGTCTGAACCTCTGCGAAACTATCATTTGGTGACTAACAGTCAAAGGGTTAAAAACAAAACATATATGTAAAAATTGTTTTGAATAAACTTCCTTTAAAATAAAGTTTTATTTTTTTTTTAAACTTCAATTCTCATGTTTCAGTTAAATTGACCCGTTTCAGGCAAAATAGGTATATACCCAACATCCAGCATTCTAGCGTTAACTCGATACCCCTCTGTTTCAACTCCTCGTCATTTTTTGCTCCCTCACAACTCGTTGAACTTTCTCTGATTAATCGATTCCATGTTTCTGATATCTACCAATCAGGGCTGTTCATTTTCCTAATCACCACCTCTTTCTTGTGCCCTCAGCGCGTTTCTTTTCGGAAGATAGAGTTTAGAGATAGAGTTTAGGGTAACCGTTTACCCTAATTCACCTGGTCGATAACCGCTGGACCTTGCACCGAATTCCTTTATTAGGAAATTCTTAGTTTACGACACCTGCGATTCGCTGTTTAAAAAAGTACACAATGAAACATATAGGCTAAAACATTTAAAACGAATTCCTTAAAAATAGTTTTTTCAGAAGAAGAATTATACTATATCATACAATAAGTGTAAATGTTTGAAAAAAACAACTGTTCGAAATACACCCTTGCAAATCGGCACAAAATCGGATCTTTTGCATTTCTATCTTCAAATATCTCTAACAACTGATGTGATAGACAATTTTTTCTGGCAGATTCGAATTCAGCACTCAAAAATCTACAAGAAACTACTTTTCTCTCTCACGAATGTAGAGTTTCTCAGTTTTAATGAATGAAATGGCAATATTAGGGTTCGAGAATAAGAATCTCGTTTGAAAGGTAAAAACATGTTTCTACCTTTGATGTCTAATTAAGAAAACGGATAAAATACCACGGACAAAATGATAGCACAGGTGTAAAAAAGGGCTAAAGCCCTTGACAAATTTTTGAGAGCAAAAAGTAGATTCTTATAGATTTTTGAGTGCTAGATTCGAATTTGCGAGACAAAAATTGTCTATCACATTAGTTGTTAGAGATACTTGAACGGATAGTTGCCGGATGTTGGGTATATACCTATATTGTCTGAAACGAGTCAATTTGACTCAAACATGAAAATTGAAGTTTTTTAAAAAAAGTTTTTTTTCTTTATTTTTAAGAAAATTTGTTCAAAACAATTTTTACATATATATGCTGTTTTTAAAATACATTTTTCGCCCTTACTTCTGTTCCTTTCACATGATACTTGAACTTGACAAAATCACAAGTGAGTCAAATTGACTCGCTCCGACAAATCTGTAAAAGTAATTGGCCATCAAAAGCTGCATCTTTGATCGAACATTATCTATCCTTTTCATGTATTAGGTGGACCAGTTAATTTTAAACTTTCATCTCTCGATGATGATAAAGTCTATTTACAATTTGAATATCGTAAAAGTATTTTTGGAGCCTTATACTATAAACATCTAGCTTTCCAAAACATTAAAAAACTACTTGATTCGATCAACGTGACCTGGGTAAACAACAGTTCAAACGATGGCGTGCAGCAAAGACACACGTTTGTTATTGTGTGCTCTTCGCACTTCAGTTAAAAAAGAAACGCCGCTGAAGCTGCAGAAATGATCTGCAATGCTCTTGGTGAGAATGCTGCATCTCATTCCACCTGCAAATACTGATACCGAAGGTTCTGGGAAGGAAATTTCGATTTCCAGGATAAAAAACGATTTGGACAACCGCAACGATTCAAGGATGAGGAATTGCAAACACTTTTAGATGAGTTCATCGAAATAAAACAGTCTAGTTTCTTCAAATCAGGCATCCGTTGTCCGAAAGATGGGCAAAGGTTATAGAAAGTGTGGGAGATTGCTTCATCCACTAACTTTTGGGCATAAAAACTTAAATAAACTCTGAATCTACCAAAAAAGACTAAAAGTAACTTGTACACCTAATATATATGCTGTTTTTAAAATACATTATCCGCAGATTTTTATATTACATTTAGCACAAACGCTTACTTCTATTCCTTTCACATGATCCTTGAATTCGACAAAATCACAAGTGAGTCAAATTGACTCACTCAGGCAATCTAGTGTTAATATTTCCTTCGCACGTGTTTTATACGTAGCGGTTGGCGGAAAATCGTTCGAATTCCATAGATAGCTCAACGATATTTATAGATCTTGCGCGATATATCTTATAACATTGGTTATCTTGAGCAGAGATTCGTTATGATAGGTATCTGTAAACGGAGCGATCGATGATTGGTTTCATGCAGAATATTTGACGTATACCTAAGAAAATCGTATCACGGTTGACAGATTTAATGTTCTTTGAAATTGTAAGTTATTATGAATGTTTTGATTGCGTGTTGGTAATTAAACTTTTTGTTCTTAACAAGACTTGCATTTTGTTTTAGTTGTTTGCTACTTTCTTCAAACTTGTACAGTACGGCTAAATATTATTTAAGGTGTATTATAATAGTGAATATGTTTAAGAGAAGAGGAATATGAAGAATTTTTCTATATCTTGCTTTTGAAGATACTATGAACTGTTTTAATGGTATAAAAATATACCAAAATTGCATTTGGTATTTGAGTGTAGAGCGTCTCTAAAATAATTAAAATTGAATTGTTAAAGTTTGTTTATTTATATATTTTATTTGACTTCATGTTTGGTAGTGTGTTAGGTAAACAAGTAAATAGAAATTTGTGTTACATATTTTTTAACGTTTTCGTTTTATTTTAATTTCATGACAAGTTTACATTTATTACACACTTTTGTTAATCAAGTTTTCTTAAATATAAAGAATTAAATAAAAAAAATTACAATCTAAATTTATGATTTGTATTTTTTCTTCTCCTTTATTGTTCATTGTATGCTTTATATTAATCTGATTTAATTTAAAAATTCGTTTCATTAAAAAAATACAGTTGTTAAGCAAATTTATATTTGAAACCGTAAAAAATATTTAGATTATTTTATTGCATTTCATCATGCTCCATACATATTAAAAATTGGTATTTAAAAGTTGTATAGCGTTTTGTTTCTAGTTCGAATTATATCGAAAAACTTAAGGTGGTCGGCACAAGAGTAGCTTCTATTACGGGAGATCCTACTGTACATTAAGGTAATCTAGATATCTTATTCATAAACTACCACTGTTATTCCTTTATTTGCTCAATCCTTCTGTCGTGTACGTGTTTTCCACCGTCAGTATCTGGGTAGTTAAACGCGTACGTCGCACGCCGAATTAACTTTATGCGACTAGTTATAGGTAGGTAGACTGTATAATAATAATGCCGGTGTAGTGACTAGAGAAACACTTGATACTTTATTCTGGATACATTGAAAGTAACTTTAAATTAAATGTTTGTGTGTTATATCTTGGCTATTGCAAATCGAAAAACGGTACGTTTGAGTTGAATGATCGGCTATTAGTGTTTTCGCTTGCCAGGCGCTATCAATATATACATGCCCTTGGCCGGGCAGACACCACTCCAAGAACAAGATGATTCGCCGGTCATCCTTGGAGAGGAAAGGTACGGCCCACGTAAAGGGTGATTTGGGGTTATACCTTGTAAAATCCTAGACCTCAGGAGGTCACCTGAAAGTCTCCTTATTTGGACTATTGTAGGACAGGTACACGCAGGCTTATATTAATTTGATAAATTACACTTAATCGCGTCGTCAAATGTCGCCTAATAAATCTCTAACGAATGTCGCCCGGCGGGCATGCATCTCTTTTTATATGCATTAGCACAGGTGGTGGGGGTTTGCCATCATCGAATGTTCGAGAAGGCGTTCTTTTTACCCATTAGAGTAAACCGTCGTCGAACATTCGAGAAGGCTCCTTTCCACGCACCTGCGCTACCCGCCAGGACCGAACATTCGCGACGAACGACAAACGCCTCATACACACACTCACCCTCACTCTCATGCATTCTCTCACGCTATGACAAATTCGGCACCTCTACACTATTTTATTGCGGAGTGCAATAATGACTGATGGCCTGGTGCTGATGAACCGTCATTAACCAAATTGTTATTTAAGTATCCTGGCCATCATTTCGGTCAAGAGCTTCGCAACGCGACAATCACATCGCGAACCTCTTCTTATCCCCGTTTCCGTGGAACTCGAAGACATTCTCTGGCAGCCGGCGCAACTAGAGTGGCGAAGGATATCGCGATCGTCGCTCACGATATCGCACTGGTGCATGCACGTTTCAGCAAATTTCCATTTGATAGGCCGCAAGGCAGTCCGCTCGAGACCTGTCAGAGCCTATTTTGCTTTTGCTCCGCCGTCCGTGACTCGCACGATGTTCGAATTACCGCTGTCACCGTTGGCAAGAAGCTGGTTCCTGTTGCTCGTGGCGGCGATTAGTCGAGGTAGCCCCAGCCGGAGGATGCAGTATTCTTCGGTTCGAATGAAACTGCCTGGCATCCGTCCTGTCCCGACCGCCAGTCAGCCTTTCCAAGAGCTAATCACGCCACAAAGGGATTCTATAATAACGCAGCGAGAAAGATTAAAGGGTGTCGTGTTTCTCAGCCTTTCTCGCTCGTTTTACCGTTTTCACGGAGACACGCTTTTCCGCTCGTTAGAAATAGAGGTGTCCAGACAGATTCGAAGACATCTACCGAGCTAAATTCGGATTAAGAATTTAACCCTGCTGCTGCTGCGTTCATCGAATTTCGTTGCAATCGGGTGTGCTCTGGTTTCGATAAAAATGTGTAGGATATGAAGGTGAAGGAGAAAGACACACGAGTCTTATAAACAAAGAAAGTTAACAGTTTATTCAAAAAATACACAAGAAAGTTAATTTATTCGAAAACACACAAGAAAAAGAACAAGAATTTGAGCTGCATTGCTTTCAGCAACTGTTCTTCCCAGGAGCGCAAAAAACGACTGCCGCCAAATTTGCAGGCCGCAACAAGTTTACCTAAAACAATCGACTATCGACACGACGGTGAGCCGTGTCATCTTTATAACGGCTATTTTACGGAAAAATACTATGTCTTTCCAACGGTCATTCCGTGGAAAAATCCTACAAAATGTTAACACTTTGCATGCGGGCACAGTTTCCAAGTATTTAAACGTATAGCGGGTAAATCCAAGTTTTTCGCATACTAGTCAATTTGATAATTTACAAATATTATATTGATATGAAGGAACTTAATTTTTTAAATAAAAGATTGACTAATTGATTAAATATAATTTTATTCGTGACTTCCGTAAAAATAAAAAATGTCCATTTTACTGATAATTAGCATTTAAATCATTTTTATCTGATTCTGAATCACTGTCAGGTAAACGGTATGTACGTAGACGGTTTTTTGTTGGAAAAATATCACTTTCCTCTGAGGAGTAACTATCATTATCCGAAAGCTCATTATCATTAAAAGAAAAATCTGACAATATATCAGTAATTATTTCACTTTCATCACAATTGAAATCGCATAAATCCATTTTTAAAATGGGTAAAAGATAGTAGAATAAAACTCTAGTCAAAACTGGTAAAATTTTTAAATAGGATAAGGTAAAACGCAAGTTCCTTCAAAGCCACAGAATGCAGTTTATTGCAGTTTATAAGAAGAATAATTTTCAGAGAATTAAATACTGAAGTATAATGTTCAGATAATGAGGGATTGGGTAATGGGAGGTCCTATTGTATACAATACCGAGGAATATAGGTGAAATTGAGACAAATAAAAGGAATTAGGCTGAATTTATTAGTTACTAGAATTTAGTAGATAAAATTAATTAATTGCTGTCGTTTGTTAAAGTTATAAACATGTGTATACTTAACATAGAAATTAATAAATAGAAATTCAGATATACAAAACGATCTAAATGTTCCAATGGTTTTGGAAGAGGTAAGCAAATACGCGATTAAACATAAGGAGAGTATCGTAGCACACCCTTTTGCTGTAAAGGTATACAAAAAAATCATCAGAATGAGCATTAAAAAGAAAGCATCCCTCGGACCTGGTAACCAAATAACAAAACATGAAGAACAATCTTGTGGTGATATCTCAATGGGACTGTTACCTACAGTAGCTCCAAAGAGTATTCGTACACTATGTCATAAGTAAATTCGTTTAACCCTGAAATTCTGAGTATGATAGAAGCATTTTATAAAACTTTGTGAATATGTAGATCGTAATAGTATACGTATCAATTAATCTCTTGTTTTCATCTAAATGCCATTTTAAAGGGGTGAAACCAGCGTTGAAGTTTCTGAATTTTCTCTCATTTTTTAAAGATAACTTTGTAATGGTACTTGATGAAGCAAAACCTTTCAAATAGAAAATATTTAATTTTTAATACTCTATCGCCCTGTCATTAAAAAAGAAGACAGAAAAGCTTGTATTCAAAGCGTGAGAGATCGCTGAAATTTTGGAATTCGTTATTAGCCCCCTTAAAAGATATTTTGCCGCCAAAAAAATTGCTCCACGCAGGACATGCTTTGTACACACATAAAGTTTCATTGAAATCAGAATTTCAGGATTAGGTGAACTTCCTTATAATACAGTGTACGAATACTTTTTGGAGTCGCTGTACGTGCGATGAACCACACGTTAAATGAATTTACCAGATGTCCATTGGACAGATTGTAAAGCTCTAATCAATAATAAAAAAAAACTTCTTTATACAATATATAATTAACAAATTTGTCGTGTTCAAGAATACGTCGAAATATATTATTCACTGATTATACGATAACGTGTTTCCTTAACAATGACCACAATTTTTTGAAGGAAGATATAAAAATTGCCATTTCTTCAATTATTTATCGTATTCATTTCACATCTTGATTCATTTCAGAAAAATTTGTCGGAAATCATCTCGTCTGTTTTTATAGTTACTATTAATAACCAGATTTTCGATTAATGTTTGATTTCAACTGCATCCTGATATCTCACTCTGCTTTCTTTTTCGTTGTAATACGGCTGCTCGTTAATCTCCCATTCGTCCTTTTGCGTTCCATTTGGTTAGTCGAAAGCGATCGCTGATAAGCTGGAAGAAATATCTGGTTAGGCATATTCGTGTCGAACTGTCGACGAACGATGGGTTACATGGGTTAACGATGAATGACGTGGTGCATCGTAAGTCTATGTTGTATAACCGTATAAGTCGTCATACATTGAACAATGTGTACGTGGCTCGATTTTCATCGCATTTCTTGGTATACAGTGAGCATACAGTCATTCGCAAAAGTCATTGTACGCTTGTATTAAATTTACAAGGTGTTTCTTACATTTGTTTGTACGAAAATATAAATAAATTGAAAACACAAAATCACGAAATCTACTATATGTACAGTAGCGGACAAAAATTTAAGACCAAAGAGTCAACAAGAATAAATTAATTTATTTATAAGAAATAGAATAATAAATAAAATTTGTATTCTATGCTGATTAATAAATAGTGTTCTATCATGATAACAATAAAAATAAATGTATAAGCAATATTTACAAACCATAAAGCTATGCTTTACATTGTCCTTTCGTCTTAAACTTTTGTCTACTACTGTATAGTTAGTATGAATATATTAACACTGGGTTTACGGCACTCGTCAATTTGACGGGCTTCAGACTTAATGAACAAAATTTGCAAAAACGATTACTAATATTCCTAGCAATTTTTGCTAATTTTTATTGATGGAGTGACACAAATATGTCCAAATCTATTTCACTCCCAGTTCTGCAATTTCAAATTCTGTAATTATTATGGGAATGTAAAAATTGTTTAAAATAACGCAAGAAAAGTTTTTTTTTCAACAAAAAAGACTTTTCGAAAAATTTTCTTAAGGTAAAATTATAGCGCTCGTTATACCATTAAACTTTTATCCAAAATATTTTTCTCTATCTCTAGTACTTTAACACGTTGAATGCCACGGGGGTCACCGGTGACCAGCACTCAACTTGGCGGTGGCGCCGTGGGGGTCACCGGTGACCGGCGTGCTCAAATTGATAGAAATACATAATTTAGAAAAATGTCAATACTTATCAATTTTTTATTATTACCATCGTTAATGCAATGGTGTGAAGAAATTAATGCAGTATAAAATATCTAAAAGTAGTTACGCTTATTTAAGTTACACTTTATTTACTTTTATTTAAAAGTAGTAGGTAATATTTGAATAGTGTATGTATCGTGAAATAGAAAATTCATCGTGGCTCCACGGGAAAACCCTGTAAAACTGGTGTGGCATTCAACGTGTTAAGAGATATACACGAAAAAGTGGAGGTGTCGATTTGACTTTGGGGTTAATTTTCACACCCTTAAAGGGCGATTGGGCCCAAATGAAACATACTGTTATTCTTGTCTTGGATCACTCTATAATCTTAAAAAGTTTCATTCAAATCCGTGAATGACAGTTCGCGGTGTTCCCTTGTAAGAACAAGAGACGAAGGAAATTTGATGATATCTTTCATACTGTGAAGGTTGTAAAGTAATGAATTATGGATGTTGGTCCAAATCTCGATTGAAATATGCAGATTAATTGAGATTTGGATAAAGTAACGTGTTCATCAGCTCTCGTATGAAAAATGCAGCTTACGCTGCTAACCATCTTAATAAAGACATGACAATATATAATTTAAGAGTCTATTGTGCATTTCCATCAAGTTCCAACTGTTGGTGCTTTTTCAAGCATTTGTGGTCGAATAAAGTAAAAGGCACTTCATCCTATTTTATCAATCACGTGTATTTATACAGTACAATAGATGAACTCATTTACATATATATATGAACACAATTACATATATATTACATACATATATACAAACAATTACATATATGTATATATACACAAACAATTACACACACACACACATATATACACACACAAACAATTATATAAACATTACATATATATAATACAAAATACATTAATATATCTATACAAAAAAAATATATATATATAATATACACAAACATTTACATATATATATTTACACAAAAAAACAATAGACTAACAAAGATACGTTTGTAAATAATTTAAACCTATTTTTCCTTTTTTTTTCCTTTACTTTTACTTTTATTGAGTTATTATGAGTACGCTCTACCGACTAATTTCTCGATTCTTCTGTACATTACCGAAGAAATGATATATTTATATGTTTCTATTGTCTTTTGTTTCCCTTCCACTCTGTTGCACGCTGTTTCATCAGCTGTAGGCATATACCGTCTCTTCCTAAACGAAATTACTATTTAGCATAACGAACACCAACCAATTATTGTATTTCAAGTATTCGAACGATACAAGTCCGAATAAGGCGATCATTTTCTAGGATCTATTATTCTCACTAATCGATTCCTACCTGTACTTTTATATGACCACATAAGTATATTTGTTTAGTACTGTGAGAATCAAATGTTAAATTTGATTAAAAAGATGGGCATTTAAACGTAAGGCTATGTATAAATATTTTTTGCAGCTACTGTACAATATAATCTCTAATCGAGTAAAATATATAACCATGTACATGTTCGTTTGTACATTTCTAGTAAAAAAAAAAGGAAAAGGGAAACGAGCAATTATTCCATATCCGTATAGATACGCATGCTTTTCATAAAAGAGAAAGTACGCAGTCATAACAGAAAGTAGAACTCGCAGATTTTTAAAATCGAATCATCTCCACGATCACCTTCGTCGAATGAAGATACAATCGTTTTATCGTTCTTTATGAAAAAAAAATTTGCGTTCGATCTGTCCGCGAACGTCTATAACAGCACTTAATAACCGTTTGAGTGCTATCACGCTTTTCTTGTTTTGCCAAAAATGCGAAGAAGCGCGATCGCGACGCTGTTTCTTACTATAATTTTCGCATTAATTGAGAACGATTGTATTCATATTAATTTCGATTTTTATTAATATCATTCAATATTACTACTATTATTATTGTTATTATTACTACTACTATTATTATTATTATTATTATTATTACTACTACTACTATTATTATTATTATTATTATTACTACTACTACTACTATTATTATTATTATTATTATTATTATTATTATTACTACTAAAGGTTTTTGATAATATAAAAATTAAAAATTATTTTCATTCTTTTAAGATAAGTGTTAATTTACGGTAATTACAAAAGGCACCGTGCCAAATTCTAATTTATTTGAAAATGACTACGATATAAAAAGATGAATCTAAAATTTTTTTTCCCTGAAAATTACTTTTTGTACAATAATTAGAGTTAATTATTGCTGTTTATATTATTAAAAAAAAAAAAAATTATGTATTTCATCCCGTATTTTTAGCACATGTACCTACAAGAAAATTCTTCAGCACTCAAACGGTTAAAATATAATAATAAGCAGTCCCTTGTTAGCAACGGATCCTCGCCTGAGACGTTCACGAGAGAGTTTCGTTCGGAACCGTTTCTCTGCCTGTTGATCCGCGTCATACCGTTTCATCAGGGCATGAATTTTCTACCTGCAGCTTCTCAGGAATCTAAGAAGGGTTCGTGTGGCAGCATCCCTGAGAGCTGATAGGTTTCACAACTTTAATTCCCTCATCCTTTGTGCTTAAAGAAAGGTAGACAGGGGAATGAATCGACTACTTTAACAGGGGGACTGATATTTTAATTTATTCTGGTCGAGAAAGTAGGATAGGTAATGTGAAAGTGAAACAAAATGAAATTTAATTTAAATTTTATTTATAAATATAAATTATAGTGTATACTGTATATTCCTTTTAGAGAAAGCACGTTCTTTTTATATTATTTTTATCAACTGTTTAAGCTCTTTTTTTTAAATAAAAATTAGCAAATCCAAATATTTCTTCTGAAGTAATTTATGGTGATAAAGTTTAGTTGCTTCTTTTTGGAGGTATACAATATTAACCCTTTGCACTCGAGAGGCGACTGTTAGTCACCAATTGATAGTTTCGCAACTTTTCAAACGCAACGGGTTAGATAGTAATTTACATGATACGTAAAAATTAATAAAGGAATTAATATGTCCATTACAATAAATTTACTACAAATGTAAATTTTAGTATGTTACTTAACCAAACTGAATGACATTTAATGTAAGCGAATCTCAGTGTAAATATTTAGCGTTCGAAAATCATTCAGATTAGTTTTATTAGACGACCAAGAGTCATTTCTCGAGTGCAAAGGGTTAAAACAGTTAAACAATTTTTCAAATTATTAAGAAATTCGTTGAAGAACGTAACAAACTCACTTAAAATTAAAAGTTTAATAAAATTTTCGTTACGCCATTGAAAAAACGGTATGCAATTGAATAAGAACTTCTATTAGACCGTTTTTTCATAAAATTAACAAATAAGTATATTTACTAAATTCGATCAATAAATCTGTTTAGAATTTATCAAATTCATCGTAATCGATTTACAAGTCATGAACGTGATCTCCCATCTTCTTTTCTCATTCTCCAATACCTGAAAGTTGGTGCCTTTGTGTACACAGCCGCAGAATGATTCGTAAAATCCATGAAAGTAGGGATGTTTCCGGTGGCGACGCACGTAAGGTAATAGGGATGCAATTTTTGAAACATCGAAATTTCGGAACTCCTCAAAACCCAAGAAAATTTCAAGTTTAGAAGATTCTGATCTTCACACTTTTTTTTGAAATTCTCGGAACCTACGTGAAAACAACTTATAACATCGATGAATAAAGAATATTTAGCAATGTACAATAGCGGACAAAAGTTTCAGACCAAAGGATCAAAGAAAACAAATTAATTGATTAATAAGAAATAGCACGATAAATAAAGTTCGTATTCTACGCTATTATAATATTTAATTTTTGGTTTATACAGGAATTTTTATGATATTGAAAACTTAATGTATTAAGTGCTGTGATAGTTTTTGATTTAAATAACTTATACAGAAGGATATGGTTATTACTTAAAATAAAACATTTTATGTTCAAAATACCGAATAAAAACAGGAAAAATCACGTAACTAAAGTTGATAGTAAATGTTAAGCAGTTGAAATGAAATAGAGTAATATTAATAATGCTAAAGTAATAATAATGAATTCTAGTGTTATTAGCATTGCTTATATATTATAGTAAGATTCTTTATTGAAGTATTGAACTTTCTCAAAAAAGTCTTTAGCTGCTGGCCTGCAAAACAATAAATAATTTCGATAAAATTATTAAACATTAAAATTCCTCGTGGACCATGTTACTTATTGTTAGCTGTTTTCCACGTATTTGTCATGTTATTTAGTTGTAGAAGTTTTAAATACAGTAGCAGACAAACTTTTTGTATTCTATGCTAATCAATAAATAGTGTTCTACCATAATGACGATAAAAATGAATAGATAAACAATATTTGCAAACCATAAAATTATGTTTTACATTATCCTGCAGTCTTAAACTTTTGTTCACTACTGTAAATTAATTAATTATTAAGAAATAACAGTATAAATAAAATTTGTATTCTATGCTAATCAATAAATAATGTTCTGCCATATTGACGATAAAAGTAAGTATATGAATAATATTAGGTGTACAAGTTAATTTTAGTCTTTCATATTTCGATGATGATAAAGGCTATTTACAATTTGAATATCGTAACGGTATTTTTGGAGTCTTACAGTGTAAATATCTAGTTTTCCAAAACATTATAAAACTGTTTGATTCGGTCAACATAACCTGGGTAAATAACAGTTTAAACGATGGCGTGCAGCAAAGAACACATTCGTCATTGTGTGCTCTTCGCACTTCGGTTAAAAAAGAAACTCCGCTAAAGCTGCAGAAATGATCTGTGATGCTCTTGGTGAGAATGCTGTATCTTATTTCACCTGCAAATACTGATACCGAAGGTTCTGGGAAAGAAATTTCGATCTCCAGGATAAAAAACGATTTGGACAACCGCAACAATTCAAGGATGAAGAAATGCAATCTCTTTTTGATGAGTTCATCGAAATAAAACGGCCTAGTTTCTTCAAATCAGGCATCCGTTGTCCGAAAGATGGGCAAAGGTTATAGAAAGTGAGGGAGATTGCTTCATCCACTAACTTTTGGGCATAAAAACTTAAATAAACTCTGAATCTACCAAAAAAGACTAAAATTAACTTGTATACCTAATATTTGCATACTATAAAACTATGTTTTGCATTGTTCCGTCGTCTTAAACTTTTGTCCGCTACTGTACCTCGAGGATCTGTAATTCATGAATGTTCGGTGTAAGATGTTTCGTGAATGCTTGGCAAATTAGTTTTTGGCGAAAGTATCTCATTATGCTGCCCATTAACGGTATATAGTCTGAAGGACTTTTTAATAACATCCGGCACTGTGGTTGGTAAAAAAAAAGAGATAATGAATCTAGAAATAGTTTGGTTGTTAATGTTCCTGACAAAAATGCGAGTTAGATATTTTTATATAATACTTTATGTTTTTATCATTCTTGTATGATAGCTACATACAATCGTATTAATTTTCTTTTTGTGACAAAAGGTCTCATCCCATAAAATAAATATATTGTTATTATTATTTGCTATTTGTTTAACCATAATCAATGAAAATTTATGCAGGGCTTCTGTTGAAACTTCAATTCTTAACCGTTTTATTGCTAAAGCATTGTCTTGTATACATGCTAAATGTGCAGGATGAAATGAGTAGTTATTTTTTTTTAGAAAATAATAAAAACAGTAATAATTAACTCTAATTATTCTATAAGAAGTATTGTTGAACAAAAAAAAATTTTTAAGTTTATCTTTTCATATCATAGTCATTTTCAGATAAATCGGAATTTGACATGGTGCTTTATGTAATTATCAGTATAACACTTATCTTAAAAAAATGAAAATAATTTTTAACTTTTATGTTATCAAAAATCACAATTGAATGATATTAATAAAAGCCGAAATTAATATGAACATAACCGCTCTCAATTAACACTAGAACTACCAGAGCAGTCAAATGATGGATTGATGATTATTCATAGCAACCTTATAAATTCACTTTACCAAGTTCCCAAAATTTACTATGATTCTCTGCAGAAGGTATAAATAAAGATTTGTTTTCTGGGTATTCGATATTCTTTCATGCAATTTTCAATTTGATCCGTTCCATGCAAATAAGTACACTGTAATCGTCAGTAGTTCTGGTGTTAATAAAAGTCAAAATAAAAGTCAAAAACACAATCTGTTAAGTTTAATTTGTAATATTGAATTGGCTTCTGAATCTTCTATTCAGTGGGGCATAAAACAGTAAACCAATTTCTATGATAAAAATTGATATTCAATCCATACTTGTAATTCAATTCTTAATTATTTGTACTCGAGAGGTTGCCGTTAGCCGTCTAACAATATTAATTTCAAAGATTTTCAAATGCCAGCTATTTACTAAGATTCCGTATATTAAATTTCATTTAGTTTAGTTAAATCGTATATTAAAATTTATATTAAATTTATATAATTATGATTTTCTGTAGAAGGTATAAATAAAGATTTGTTTTCTGGGTATTCGATATTTTTACATGTAACTTTCAATTTAATCCGTTCCATGCAAATAAGTACACTGTAATCGTCGGTAGTTTTAGTGTTATGCGATAGTTACAGTAACAAACAGCGGCGCGATCGCGCTTTTCCGCATTTCTGGCGAAACATACAGTGACTACAAAAAGTATTCGTACACTGTATCATAAATAAATTCGTTTAACCCTGAAATTCTGAGTCTGATAGAAGTATTTGATAAAACTTTCTGGGTATGTAGATCGTAATAGTATACGTATGAATTAATCTCTTCTTTTCATCTAAATACCATTTTAAAGGGGTGAAACCAGCATTGAAGTTTCTGAGTTTTCTCTCATTTTTTAAAGATAACTTTGTAATGGTACTTGATGAAGCAAAACCTTTCAAATAGAAAATGTTTAATTTTTAATACTCTATCGCCCTGTCATAAAGAAAGAACACAGAAAAGCTTGTATTCAAAGCGTGAAAAATCGTTGAAACTTTGAGATTCGTTATCAGCCCCCTTAAAAGATATTTTGTCGCCAAAAAAATTGCTCCACGCAGGACACACCATGCTCGGTACACACATAAAGTTTCATTGAAATCAGAATTTCAGGAGTAGATGAATTTCCTTATAATAGAGTGTATGAATACTTTTTGGAGCCACTGTAAGAGAAGCTATAGCTATAGTAAGATAGCGGTTTGCCGCACTCAAACGGTTAACACTTGACCAACCGAATGGGGAGATCCCCCAATCTTTCCTCTGCCATTGATTATATTTACTGTTGTTATTAGTTAGTCTTGAACTACGGTTGTCACTGTTCATCAATTGCAATTTCTGCTCTTCCAAAGTATAATTTTTAATAAATTCAACTCCAGTTCAGTTCAGGATAACAAAAGTAAATAGAATCAATGGCAGAGAAAAGCAGGAGGATCTCCCCATTCGGTTAGTTAAATGTTAAGACAAAGTATCCTGCTTACAAAACAAAATGATTCCTTTAAATTTCGAGAATTTCCAGTTTCGGAGGCCTCTAGAGTTTCAAAAATTTTCCCCCATTTCCGATTCGAATTTCATCGATTTAAGAATTAGCTTCCAACTTATCCTCACAGAATACTCTAACTTGGCTGCCTACCGCACCGAGGCCGAAACCAGAGTCGACGATGCGATAAATAAGCGAATTGTTCGAGGATACAAAAGCGATTCGTCCCTTTTTCTCGCGATCGTTCTTCCCTGTTCTCTACCGCCTCGAGACGAAAGGTAGAGGGACGTCGGGACAGGTAAAAACGAGGGAACCTGCTGCGTGTTTCATTCATCCGCGAGGCCTCTCGACCGTGTATCACCTGGCGACCTTTATCTGGAATCTGACCGGTTAACCCAAATATGTGTCGAGACCGTGACAGATCGGTAGATGCAGAGAAAACGAAAGATCTCCAGGTTCGGTGCTTCTCGAGAATTCCTCGCCTTGCCTTCAGACCCCACGGTTTTAATCGTGGATCATGGTCCGAGACCCTGGCCTGTTCCCTTTGATTAATCTTCGAGAGGAGAGTACCGAACTGACCGGGACACATGAAATCAGATTAATGGCCTCGTGCTGTCTCCGATCCGCACGGGTTGTTCAACTTCTCGCGGCTTTTGTGAATTTAACGTTTCACTTTCTCTTGTCACCGTTTTGATTGATTCGTTGGAACTGCAACGGGAGGAGAGAACGACGGCGATGATTGCCAGGCAAGGGAAATTGGCAGGTTTTGAAAGCACTGATTGATTCCCCGGTAATTACGTACAGTTAAACCCTGTATAACACGGTACTTCTGTAGCACGATTTTGTTCGAGTTATATTTGAGTCGTTTATTTTGAAAAGAACCCAAGCCCATTTATACATAAATTGAAATATTTAAGGATTTGTGTTTCAATGTAATTAAAAATATACATACAGAATATTAATGAGTTATACTGCTTAACACCAGATTGCCGGATGTTGGGTATATACCTATTTTACCTGAAACGAGTCAATTTGACTCAAACATGAAAATTGAAGTTAAAAAAAAAATAAAACTTTATTTTAAAGAAAGTTTATTCAAAACAATTTTTACATATATATTCCATTTTTAAAATACATTTTCCGCAGATTTTTGTATTGCATTTAACATAAACACCCTTACTTCTATTCCTTTCACACGAACTTGATAAATCTAGTGTTAAGGTATCTAAAGGAGTTAAATTTACAATTCCAATTAAAATAATGTCAATTATTAAGTAAATAATATACGTTTTCTTATCAAGAATGGAGTTAAACCACTTTCAAAATTAACAACCAGATTCGTTATAAAATTTGAAAAAGCCCAAGTCCATTCAACATAATTTAACCCTTTGACTAAATGTGAGTTAAGCAAATCTTCAGACTTTAATTAGTTTTTTTATTAGCCAGAGTCAGAGATTAAATACTCATATATGTAAATTTTAATATATTACTTAACTAAATTAAATGACGTTTAACATAGATAAATCTTAATAAATATTTCAAATTTGAAAATTTGTCAAGGTAGTGTCATTAGACAATTAACAGTCACCTCTCGAGTGCAAAGGGTTAAAATGCTGCAAATTGTAAAAAACAATACTAAACATAATGAATTTGGTGTGTGTAATTGTTTCACTAATTTTTGAAATACACTCCCATTATTATTTTACATAAAAAAATATTTCTTTTAGCAGTCACCTAAATATAATGAATTTGGCGTATGTATAATAGTTCCACTAATTTTTGAAATATACTCCCAATGTTATTTTACATAAAAAAATATTTCTTTTAGCAGTTACCTAAACATAATGAATTTAACATATATTTAATAGTTCCACTAATTTTTAAAATATACTCCCAATATTATTTTACATAAAAAAAATTTCTTTTAGAAGTTACTTAAACATAATGAATTTGGTGTGTGTAGTAATTCCACTAATTTTTGAAATATACTCCCAATGTTATTTTACATAAAAAAATATTTCTTTTAGCAGTTACCTAACATAATGAATTTGGGATGTGTGAAATAGTTCCATTAACTTTTGAAATACACTTCTGTTTTTTGTTCTTACAATCAGTAATCGTTAAGCTCCTTGAAACACGATTTCATATAGCACGACACTCTCTCCGAACGTAATTACCGTGTAATGCGCGGGGGCTGACTGTATATTTATGTAATGGCGCTCTTAATGACGCGGTGAATGAAACGCGGTGATTGTATGGGGCAACTTATTTATGCTTTGTTGTGTGGTCGGCAGAGTTGTCGAAGTGGGTGTTACGTGGGTATTTATGCGAAGTTTAATTTCTAGAATTTCAGCTAATTAATTAGCGTATCTGGTGTCGGGTGGGCTTATTGATGGTTTATGCTAATCGGTACGGACACGATTTCTCTTGAGCAAGCAGAAATATTACATACCTGTCGCAATTTTTGAATAGCAAAGGTATTAGGAAATCAGTGAACGTGATAATTTAGCATTCTTTTTTAGCCTGTTAATGGCAATCAACAATTAAACTTTACGCTTTATGTGAGGGAAGAATTGAAATGATATACAATTAAACTTTTCAAGTTTATTAATATACTTGATTATTTAAATGTAAATTATTGTTCTACTTATAAATTATATTTAGTTTTATAAACAATGCTACATGTATAATTAGATATTAATAATATCCATTATCAAATTATAATTTATTCGTTATTATTATATTATATATTAATAAATCATATATATATAGGCATTAGATTATGATATTTATGTTTTGTTTTATGTGAGGGAGAAATTGAAGTAATATACAATTCGATTTTCTAAGTTTATTAATATACTTAATTATTTAAGTGTAAATTATTGATCTACTTATAAATCATTATATTTAGGTTTATAAACAATGCTATGTGTATAATTAGATATTAACAGTATCTATTATGAAATTACGATTTATTCATTCTTATTACACATTTATAAATCATTATATTAATAAATCAGATATATATTACATTATGAATGATGAATGAGTGAATAAAGAAGAACGTAAAGAAAGTAAAAGATAAAAAGAATAGAAGAAGCGAAGGAGATAATAGGGAATAAAGAGATTATTACTATATAGACTGCTCATTTTATTTTCAGAGGAATACATTATGATGAGTATAACAATTGTATTTTAGGATGTGATGATCGGTCGTGAATTAAAGTATATGCGACAAATAATAACAAAATATTTACTAAACGTAACAATTAACAATTAGAACTTAACAATTAAAAAGTAATGATATTAATCAAATGTGAGAAGCGCAGAGGTGCATATACTGGTTGCTAACTGCTAACTGCTAACCGCTGATTCTTGGCGTTCCCGTTTCGGCCGCTGCCGAAAAAGTTCCAAGTGTAGGGACGGTTCTGTGTACCCTACAGTATTTTAATTGTAAGTGTTTAAATTTCAAGACGACTTTTAATTGTTTAAAAGGAATAGTGTTTTTGGTTTCAATTGAATTTGTAACTCATTCCAAGATCAGTTCATTGATCCATCATACGTTAACACACTAAGATTATACAAAACTATTTAATACTAGATTTACGGACATTTCTTGTGTATCTATTTCTAATATACACCTATTAAGAAATATGTACACATCATACACAATTTAAAACTCCAGAGCTGATAGGGAAATAGATTAGGGTATATTTGTATCAGTCCATCAATAAAAGTCAACAAAAATCATTAAAAATAATAGTAATTATTTTTGGAAATTTTACACATGAAGTCCGAAATTCGTTAAATTCACGGGTCTCGTAAACCTAGTGCTAATGCTGTTTAAAAATTACCTTCGATGGACGGTTACGAAATTTCCTCTAACATTCGAATGAACGACGTTAGGCTCCGGTCCCCTAGTTGATTTCCCCCTTGCACTGTAGTTCCCTTCTTTAGAGCAGATCCAGTATTATTACGTTTACATTCCGTTACACTCTTCAGCGTTGGAGACATTACCCCTTCTATTATATTCGGATGTATATAAACGTCTATATAAGATTAATATTATATACAGGGTGTACGCGCTAAGTTTTTTCACCATTTCTTAGGCATTTCCAATAGTGCAATTAAAAAATGTTTCAGACAAATGTTTTTTTAGTGTTAGGTGATCTACATGTACCCATATTCCTAAATCTGAAAACATGCTTTTTACGTAAAAAAGTCAATGCGATCTTGACTTTTTTAAATAACATTATATATTTCTGATGTCACAGAATTATTGCTGACGTCGAGACGAATTCAACAGTGTATTAGACTTTTCGTTATCGCTATGGTTACACCGTCTTTGTTTACTTTCATTGCTTCCCATATTATGTATGTACGCTTCACAGTCATCAATCTAATCAGCTCATTGGTAGTATTGCTTCGGGTTAGCTTAGCGTATTGCGATTTGATCTTGTAGAATGAGTAAGTTTTCAATTACAGAAAGGTGTGATGTGCTATCTGTTTTTAATGAATGTGAAAAAGAACTTCGGAATCGCATAACAATTGCTTGTAATGATATAAACCGAGGCGCCCTAATTATAGCGACAACGAAAAGTTTAATACAAAGAGCAGAGCTCTGTATCATCAAAAATGGATCGCAGTTCGAACATCTGATGTAACCAGATTTTTTTGTAAGAAATAACTCATCATTAAAATTAAATTTCTACGAAATTTTCAAGTTTAAGGTCATTTCAAGGTCATATTATAATACGCGGTTGAATTCGTCTCGATGTCAGCAATAATTCCGTGACATCAGAAATATATAATGTCATTTAAAAAAGTTAAGGTCACATTGACTTTTTTACGTAAAAACCATGTTTTGAGATTTAGGAATATGGGTACATGTAGTTCATCTGACACTAAAAAAATATTTGTCTGAAACATTTTTTAATTGTAATACCGGAAGTGCCTAAAAAATGGTGATGAAACTTAGCGCGCACACCCTGTATATTCAAACTTCTATATAATCCAATCGATTAACACAACTTTCTTATCGCAGACTTTACTGGAATCAAATTTTTTTATTACGTTTTACGTGTATTTTAGAATTCCAGAATGAATGTTTCGCTAAATTTATCAAAAATTATTCAATTATAACCCTTACGCGATTGTTTCGTTTTTATGAATATGTACGTACAATAGAAAAAGTTAAGATAGATATTAGAAAATTAAATAATATCAAAAACGAATAACTTATTTATATAAATTTAACACTAGAACTACCAAAGTAGTCAAAATTACCAATTGGTGATTACTCATAGCAACCTTATAAATTCACTGTGGTAAAGCTTCCAAAGCTTACTATGATTTTCTGCAGAAAATATAAATAAAGATTTGTTTTCTGGGTATTCAATATTTTTTCATGAAGTTTTCAATTTGATCTCTTCCATGTAAATAAGTACACTTTAATTGCCGGTAGTTTTAGTGTTGAAAAATATATTGGAATAAGATATTTTGTGTACTACGCAAGTTTACCTACTTTAGGTTTATCTACATGTAATCCAAGTTTTTCCTAGAATAGCTTTTGTATATTTCGTTTTAGCGATATAATAGCTTTCTTTATCTTGGACCTATCTTACTAAAGTCAGATTGAAATAGATTGTACTTAAAATCAGTGAATTCAGTTTTTAGATTCATAATATAGTTTAACACTAGATTTACGAACATTTTTTGTATATCTATTTCTTATATCTAGATATATACTAAGCAATAAGGTATACATCAAACAGAATTTGAAATTGCAGAACTGAGAGGAGAATAGATTTGGGTATATTTGTATCGCTCTATTAATAAAAATGAGCAAAAATTGCTAAGGGTAATAGTAACTGTTTTTGCAAAAATTGCTAAGGATAATAGTAATTTTTTTTGCAGATTTTTGTCAATTTGACGGGTCCTAGTGTTAAAGAAAAGAAATACCTAATATATCGTAACGAATGCAATAGTATCAAATGTTTACATTTACTTTTTAGTTTCTTTAAACTTGTATATTGTTTTATGTTTCTTTTTTAAATAATTGTAAATATTATGTTATAAATACATGTATAAATTTTGTTGCAGATGATAGCAGGTGAATATTTTCATTCGAGGTACTGCGACACGGACTCGTCGAAGATATTATTTGGCTATAATATACCGCCATGGTTATGGAGTGCATATGAGAAGGTACGTTTTGAATTTGAACGAATATTTTTGATACACGAAGACCAAAGGGGAAGAACTTGATAAGTTCATTTTTGTCGATTTTCTGTTTTTGACGTCATTTCGTAGTTAAAGTCGAGTATTTTAATTATCCAAAGCGAAAAGAGAATGTTCTTCATAAATTCCAAGATAGAAGAATTTACAGTAGCGGACAAAAGTTTAAGATGACAGGACAATGTAAAACATAATTTTATGGTTCACAATTATTATTCATCTATTCATTTTTATTGTCGTTATGGTAGAACATTATTTATTGATTAGCATAGAATACAAATTTTATTTATACTGTTATTTCTTAATAATTAATTAATTTACAGTAGTGAACAAAAGTTTAAGACTGCAGGATAATGTAAAACATAATTTTATGGTTTGCAAATATTGTTTATCTATTCATTTTTATCGTCATTATGGTAGAACACTATTTATTGATTAGCATAGAATACAAATTTTATTTATACTTATTATTTCTTAATAATTAATTAATTTACAGTAGTGAACAAAAGTTTAAGACTGCAGGATAATGTAAAACATAATTTTATGGTTTGCAAATATTGTTTATCTATTCATTTTTATCGTCATTATGGTAGAACACTATTTATTGATTAGCATAGAATACAAAAAGTTTGTCTGCTACTGTATTTAAAACTTCTACAACTAAATAACATGACAAATACGTGGAAAACAGCTAACAATAAGTAACATGGTCCACGAGGAATTTTAATGTTTAATAATTTTATCGAAATTATTTATTGTTTTGCAGGCCAGCAGCTAAAGACTTTTTTGAGAAAGTTCAATACTTCAATAAAGAATCTTACTATAATATATAAGCAATGCTAATAACACTAGAATTCATTATTATTACTTTAGCATTATTAATATTACTCTATTTCATTTCAACTGCTTAACATTTACTATCAACTTTAGTTACGTGACTTTTCCTATTTTTATTCGATATTTTGAAGATAAAATGTTTTATTTTAAGTAATAACCATATCCTTCTGTATAAGTTATTTAAATCAAAAACTATCACAGCACTTAATGCATTAAGTTTTCAATATCATAAAAATTCCTGTATAAACCAAAAATTAAATACTGAAGTACGAGATTCATTTAAAACGTTCTGAAATTTGAAATCGGTCTCCTATAGAATTACGAAAATGTGACTTATCAAGTTCTTTCCCTGGGGTCCTCATACGAAAAACGATACATTAACGCTTTTGTTCCATACATGTTTAACCCTTTTGTGGTCAGCGGGAAATATGATACCCAATTACTTTTATCCATTCCAAGTTCATTAGAAACCATAGATTCCACTTTGTGAATCTACTACCATTTCTGTCAGACTATCTAAACTAAGTGTAGCCTAATATTACATTGCTTATATTGGTTGTGTTTTTATAATCTATAACAGTTATTCCCAAAGTGGGCGCTGCAGTGATCCAGAGGGGGGGGGGTCGGTGATGGCCACAGGTGCATTTTATATATTTTAAATACACCCGACTGTTTTTTTACACGATTTTGAAATAACGTGGTTCACTAATAAGAATAAATACACTTTTTTACACGAATTTTTTGTTCTAGCACGAATCCTTAAAAAATTTTTTTTAATTCTAATTTTGACAGTATCTTACAGAAACTTATTTATACAGTAACAAAATACAATTGGAGGAATACCGTAACCCTTGATGTACATAAGTAAACAAACCGTCGGTCGGCGCATTAAAATTTCAACGTAATCTTAAGTTTTGTGTAGCTGGATATCAAGAATTATAGAAGTAATAGAGAAACCAAAAAACCAGCCGCTAATAACAGACTTTATAACAACAAAAAAAGACCAACAGAGGCCGTTAATAACGAACGTAATAAACGTGCACGCTTGTTATCAAGTAGCGAGGAATAGTTGCAAAATTGATTTTTATTCCTAATTTCAATTTAAGTTTTTATATGTTTTGTACTTATGGATTGAATTTTCACTGTACACTAATTTTAATTTCTTTTGTAATAAAAATGAATTGTTTTTGTTTTATAAAAACTTATGTAATATGAATTTCATTATTATTTCTTTTGCACGGTTTTTTGGGATAATAGTTAGAGTTTTTTCATCTTACACGATTTTTTAAAGTTGTGGAACATATCCCCAGATCTACCGTATGTCACATGTATTTTTTTACACGATATTTTTTTGCACGTTTTTCAAAGAACGTAGTTACCGTGTAAAAAAAGAATTTGGTGTATATTTTACGATTATTATATCTTAAACATAATTAATAATAAAAAATAATATTTAAAAATCCCCTATTATATGGAAGTAACTACAAATGTTGTTGAATTGAAATTTTAATTCAAAAGCGGCTATCAACAATTCTGGCTACAAAAGGAGATCCCTATGGCTTATCCTGAAATATGGACTGTAATTCAAAAGTTATTAATTGCATTTCCTTCATCATATTTAGTGGGACGTGGATTCAATTCGGTAACCAGTTTATTAACAAAAAAGAAGAAACCGATAGCAAAAATAGTTAATCGAAGTGATTTAAGATTACTGCTGACGAAAATAGAGCCGAGGATTACTAAATTGGTAGCAGCACACCAGGTTCATCCTTCTCATTAAGATGATTTCGAATGTTTTAACTTTTTTTGTATTACCTTTCTATTCTGAGTTCAATAAATAGTTTCATCATTTCAAAGTTCAATGTTTCTAATTTACACCTTTCTTTACTATATTTTACGAAAAAGGTAGAATCATTAATACGTATATCTTTCTGTTTAATTGCTATTTTTAATTTCCAGGGGCGCTAAGTAATCTTTTTCTGGAAAGATTTTAGTTATTTTTTTTTTGGCAGTAGGTTAAAAAAGTTTGGGAACCTATGATCTATAAGAATCAATGAGGATGTTGTTATTTTTTGTAACCAGAAATCATGCTTTGAGTAATTTGTGTTTTATTGGTTTTGAAATTCATCTGTTGAGATATAGTTGAGATATTTTGACTTAAATGGAGACTAGAATTCAGATGAAGGGATATGTAGCTGTGTTAGGAAGAATTTTTTTCCCCTGCTTTTAACACCTGTGTTTCTTTGTATACTTTGGTACAGAGCAAACGTTTCCTGTCAATATTTAAGTATGTTTTTATTATTCTTCGCAAACAGGTTAGAGAATTTTTGAAGATTCTTAGGTTCCTTAAATACTTGTGACACTATAAAAATACACAATATGTATTGATTTGTAAAATAAGCTGCATAAATGTTTAAATTTAATTTCTTTGAGAAGCTTATTTTATATTCGAAGTTTAGGTGTCACTTTGCAATTAATTATCTTTTGCCAAGTATACCATGCTCCATCGTACAACACAATTATGTATTTAAATTTAGCGTCAAAAATAGAATTATAAATACGTGTTCAGTTATATAATACATTACAACATATGCTACAAATAAATAAACTTATAAGCTTATTAATTATAATTCAATTTATACGATTAATTTGCATTGTAAGCTGATATGTTGATGTATGTATTATAATTTAATATGTATTTTTAATATAATACATTAGAACATATTTTGTAAATAAATAATAAAAATTATAAGCTTACCAATTATAATTTAATTTACACAATCAGCTTGCATCGTGAACTGATATGTTGGTATATGTATTATAATTTAATATGTATTTTTAATACAATACATTAGAACATATTTGGTAAATGAATAATAAAAATTATAAGCTAATATCAATTATAATTTAATTTACACAATCAATTTGCATCATAAACTGATATATTGATGTATGTATTACAATTTAATATGTATTTGTAATATAATACATTATAATACATTAGAACATATTTTGTAAATATATAATAAAAATTATATGCTTATATCAATTATAATTTAATTTACACAATCAGTTTGCATCACAAAGTAATATGTTGGTATATGTATTACGATTTTATTATGTATTTTTAATATAATACATTATAATACATTAGAACATATTTTGTAAATAAATAATAAAAATTATAAGCTTATATCAATTATAATTTAATTTACACAATCAACTTGCATCCTAAACTGATATGTTGATGTATACATTACAGTTTTGTTATGTATTTTTAATATAATACATTATAATACATTAGAACATATGTTGTAAATAAATAATAAAAATTATAATCTAATTTACACAATTAATTTGCATCACAAAGTGATATGTTGGTATATGTATTACAATTTTATTATGTATTTTTAATATAATACGTTATAATACATTGGAACATATGTTGTAAATAAATAATAAAACTTATAAGCTTATATCAATTATAATCTAATTTACACAGTCAATTTGCATCGTGAACTGATATGTTGGTATATGTATTACAATTTATGAATACAAGATTGTATAATACACCTACAGTTTCTCAACATGATACCTTCCGATGTTTCAGATTGGCATATTTGGGTTTGGAGCAGCAACCACTGTCTTAATCACCGATATCGCCAAATATACGATCGGCCGACTGAGACCCCATTTTATGACGCTTTGTGTGCCTAACATTAATTGTAGTTTGGCCGAGAATCAACACAGATACATCGAAAGTTACTCGTGCACTGAGAACATCTCGTCGAGACTTCTGAAAGAAATCAGGTACGTACCTAAGTATTTTCTTCTGTACTCGAGAGATATCTTTTGGTAACCTTTTTATCCAGTAGCGCGGAAATTGAAACTGTTTAAAACTACCATAAAACTGGAATAACTTTCGTTCCGTTTGAATTGAATGGAACTTAACGAACGTACAAATTTAGATGATAAAACAGAACCTTGATTATTTAAAAGATTATTCTTTATTTTTATTATTAATCATTTAAGAGTTATTAATTTTAATTTCCAATAAAAGGAAGTGCTTTTTAGGGAGAAAAGATGTAAGAAAATTATTTTCATCGCTTCGCATGAAAAAGTTGAAGTGACATTCCTATATTGAACTAAAATCGGGTATTTTTCAGTAATCAGTAATTTCCGGTAATTGAGAAAAACACAGTATTTTCGTCGTTGCCTTTATAGGTTATACTTATTAACAAGTATTTGTAAAGATATCTGTAGGAAACGGTTTTTGACTCTTTTTGCACCTCGAAGCTGATATTTCAGCCTTCCATATTTAACCCTTTGACTGTTAAAGGCGTATATATACGCCTTCATAAGTTCATCAATATATACGAAAGGCGTATATATACGCCCTCACAAATCCATCAATATATACGAAAGACGTAAATATACGACCTCTGTATTTTGTTACTATAACACCTTTATTACTGTTTTACCGATTAATTCAACATGGAATTTATTGTCCTATGCAACCTAGCAATTAAATATGCTATTATTATTTGCCATTATTATTTTTTAAACCCTAAGAATGGTATCAAATTTCCGGGTACTGTTTTGGTCACTAGTCAGTGGACAAGTCACAGCGACTGACAAGCGAAAAACTCGCCGTTCATATTGATGGATTCGTCCAAGAGCGCTCCGCAGTCAAAGGGTTAATACAATTTAAACCGATGCGACTTTATTTCTATGAAAATAAGCTTCTACAATGAAAAACACGTCGATTTACAAGAAAATAAAATCAAAAACGTGAAGATATTTTCAATTTTAAGAAAAATACATTAATTTTAATAAACGTCTACAAAAATCTTTCGAGGTATTTTTGGACAGTGAAATCGGAAAATTTGTAAGGTACTAAAAGGGTAAATAATGTATACTCTTTACATTCAGTGACGTCAGTTACAATGTTGCAACAAAATTTTCACTTTTAACAAATTTTACCTTACCTATAATTATTTGTCTTAAACAATTGAACGGTTTTGCAGTTAAAAATCTTCGTCTGTTTCCGTTTTCTTTCTGATTAAATTTTATTTTATTATTTTGTAGCTTCAAGGAACTCTCGTGAGAGTTATATAGCTATACACGAATGTAACAGTTTACAAAAGCGATTACAAATGATATGAGTAATTTAAATTTGAAGATTACATTTTTTAAGAAAACGGTGTACACGAGTGCACGGTATAATATTAGGTTCCGATACATATTTATATATTTAGAAATTTAGAAATTATATTTATAATTTATAAAGCCTTTCGATAAGTTCGACTCTCTGAATATCGTACAAAAAATTGAAAAATAGTATGGTTAAAATCCTGCTTCTTGGGCTTACAATTACATCGAATCGGTAATTTTAAAACCCGTTGAGTGAATTTTTGAGCAAATCAGCCACTACACTACTGATAGAGATATAGAAATTTCTGGCAAAACACCGATTATACTTATAGCCGTATTAAGTCATAAGATTAATACTAAGTCCTTTGTATTTTGTATAAATGTAAATGTAATGGCGTAATGTTATAAAACCCCATACAGGATTTTATAGCTTACTAGCTGTTGCCCTCGGCTTTGCCCGCGCGGAAATACTTTAATTTCAATTTTAACTATTTTCAAGAGATGTCCAATTTTGCAAGTCCTTAACTTTAATTTTAACCAGAAAGTTAAATACTTACTAAATTTTAAAGTATTTTCTTCAAAATCGACGGATTTTCAAAGAAACTCTTATCCCTTATTTTACCCCCTTGGGGGTTGATTTTCTAAAAACGTTAAAACACGTATTTCTTTATTTCTAAACAAAAAGTTAAATACCAGTTTTCAATATGCTTGCTTCAAAATTTGCGGATTTTCAAACAGACTTTTAACCCTTATTTTACCCCCTTAGGGATTGATTTTCCAAACACGTTGAAATATGTATTCCTTTAATTCTAACTAAAAAGCTAAATACCAGTTTCCAATGTGCTTGCTTCAAAATCGGTGGATTTTCAGACAACCTTCCAACTCCCATTTACCCCCCTTAGGGGTGGAATATAAAAAAATTCTTCCTTAATGAGTGCCTACATCATAAAAGGAATCCGTTGTCCAAATTTCATGTTTTTAGTTTTAGTGATGATGAATCAGTCAGTCAGTCAGGACATGTCTTTTTATATTAGGGGAACCGGAAAGTAATATCGTTTTCTTGCATTACATTGAAACACATAAATTTTTAACGAATTCTTATACTTAATCAATGTTGTAATCATCCTCGTTATCAACAACCTTTTGCCATCCAACGTGCAAATTTTCAATGCCAGATCGATAGGAATCAATTGGTTTTTGAGCAAAATATCTAGAGATGGAATGACAGAAACGACATTACTTTCCAGTTCCCCTAATATATATAAATTAAAGAAAAAAAAAATCGAGAGTCTCGTTCCATAAACATGTTTCTTCGGTAGTAATGAAAACACGTGTTTAATATTTTATCGTTCCCTAGCTGCGTGTAGTTCCATTAAAGTCTCCATTGGGTAGCGTTCTTCGTAAACGATTTATGCACCGTGACATTGTCGCGGCAGAAAAAATGCGATTTATCCGAGAAGGTCAATTTACGGGCTTCGGTCGATTGAACTCATTTTACTCAGAAGTGTTAGTTTATCGAGTATCACAAGCCTGTGAATTGCTAGCCCATCTCCTGCTGGCACCATCGTATACGTGTATGGAATTTAAGTAGCATGAATTGAAGAATGCAACCGTTCTCATGCCAGAGTATGTTGTCAGTACGAAAATATGTAGACTTAACGAAGTGTAACTATCAGTAGTGGAATTTCGCTTCGAATGAACGATTAGGATCGTGTTCGGGGAAATAGAAAGCGGTGATATCATAGAAAATTATGGGTACTCGTATTAACTGTAATAAACGTAATGAATATGCTTATAATTAGAGGCACGATTTATTTCCTTCCATACTATCGCTGGCAAAAAATTTTCGATCGCGTGTGAAAGTACGAAATTATCTAAATGTACTAGATACAGTAGCGGACATAAGTTTGAGACAAGAAGACAATATAAAGTATAGTACCATGATTTATAAATATTGTCTGTACATTCATTTTTATTGTTAATATAATAATATGGTACTTATTGATTGATATAGAATACGAAATTTATTTACTGTACTATTTCTCATATATTAGGTGTACAAGTTAATTTTAGTCCTTTTTTGGCAGGTTCAGAGTTTATTTAAATTTTTATGTCCAAAAGTTAGCGGATGAAGCAATCTCCCTCACTTTCTATAACTTTTGCCCATCTTTCGGACAACGGATGCCTGATTTGAAGAAACTAGACTTTTTTATTTCGATGAACTAATCTAAAAGTGATTGCTATTCCTTATCCTTGAATCGTTGCGGTTTTCTAAGTCGTTTTCTATTCTGGAGATCGAAATTTCCATTTCGAAACCTTCGGTATCAGTATTTGCAGGTGGAATAAGATACAGCATTCTCATCAAGAGCATCACAGATCATTTCTGCAGTTTCAGCGGAGTTTCTTCTTTAACCGATGTGCGAAGAGCACACAATGACGAATGTGCTTTGCTACACTCCATCGTTTAAACTGTTGTTTACCTAGGTCATGTTGATTGAATTAAGCAGTTTTCTAATGTTTTGGAAAACTAAATGTCTACACTGAAAGACTCCAAAAATAATGTTATGATATTCAAATTGTAAATAGCCTTTATCATCATTGAAAGATGAAAGACCAAAATTAACTTGTACACCTAATATATCCGATTCGTTTATTATCACTGGGGCCCTGGGTACCTTTTTCTTCCACTCCGTATTACCTCTGTGTTTTGTACGCCACAGAACTTTCTTATTGGCGACAAAATTGCTCCATATACATTCCATTATGCTCTATGTGCACATAAGCTTTCATTATTATTTAGATTGATACATATTAGATATTTTGTAGCTTCAGAGACGTTCCTTTTTTAACTGAAGTGCGAAGAGCACACAATGACGAATGTGCTCTTTGTTGCACACCATCGTTTAAACTGTTATTTACCCAGATCACATTGACCGAATCAAACAGTTTTATAATGTTTTGAAAAGCTAGATGTCTATACTATAAAACTCCAAAAATACCGTTACAATTTTCAAATTGTAAATATCCTTTATCATCATCGAAAGATGACAGACTAGAATTAACTTGTACACCTAATATTAATTACTTCATCTTTGTTGACTCCCTAGTCTTAAACTTTTGTCCGCTACTGTATATTTTCTGAGATGCGAAATGGTATGGTATGAATATAAAATTCTTTAGGATAGTTAAATCGGTGTAATGTGAAATGAATGCAAAAAAATAATTTTAATTTCTTTTATTTTACTTCCCTCATTTTACATTTTAGACTGTACTATTTCTACATAATTCGAATTAATCAAATTAAATGTACAGTAATGGACAAAAGTTTAAGACAAAAGGGTCGAAGAAAATAAATTAATTAATTATTAAGAATTAGCACGATAAATAAAATTCATATTCTATGCTAATCAATAAATAGTGTTCTACCATAATGACGATAAAAATGAATAGATAAATAATATTTGCGAACCATAATATTATGTTTTGCATTGTCCTGTCGTCTTATACCTTGGTCCGCTACTGTAAATTAATTAATTAATAAGAAATAATAGTATAAATAAAATTTCTATTCCATGCTAATGAATAAATTATGTTCTACCATAATGACGATAAAAATGAATAGATAAATAATATTTGCGAACCATAAAATTATGTTTTACATTACAATACCGAGCTACAAAATTACACTAGAAATTCAAAATTGCATTGCCAGAATTATTAGAACAGCTAACGAACTCCACAACTACCCAAATTTTTTTAATAGCACGCAATATACTTTTCAAGTTTCTTGTATTTCTGCAATTAAATTAGGTCATGTAATTTAAGTGTACCATTTGATCGAAAGCTGTATTAACAGTATTAGATAGAAAAGGGTTTGTATTAGCTCGTAAATGAATGAAATAAATAAATTTCGCATTGCTTGATCTGATCGATAATTTGTTGACAGGGGTAGTATATTATTAGCGTTTGCACCAATTTTTTAAAGATTTATAAGATGTTAAAGATATCTACTATTATTAATAGATAATTTGCAGTAATTAATATTTTATGGTATGGATAGATATATAAATCTTCATATTTATTCGTTAATTTAAATAATAAAAGGTTGAGTAAATTTTTAATTAAGTTTATATAAAGGTGAATAATAATTTGTAAATAAATTTCCTTATATGTGCAGAATTAATTAACTGGTTAAATTCCAAATAGTCATCTGATTTTGATCTGAGTCAAATACGAAACACTTACGTTAAAAAATAATTTTATTCGATTTATAAATAAAAATTACGATTTCAAATGAATTTTCATAAATGAATTAGAAAAAATTCAAATTAGTTAATATTTTTATACTAGCAGATATGGTCGATAACGAAGATTAATATTAAAGACGGAAAATGGAACCTGGTATAATCGTATCGTTATTAATTTCCTCTGACAGTTTTATCAATATGTAAATGAAGCTGTTATCTAAATGTTTCAACAATTCAAATTTAAACGGATCAATCACTCGTTATGTATAAAAATCGCTTTTACTGATATTGAAATCGGAAGTTAAGACCTGATTTGCTTAAATAAACAACCTTTTTATGGCCAATTTCATTTGAATTTCATCTGATGGCTCTTATTAATATGTAGATTAGATTGCAGCTCTAATTCAATTTCTGTAAACGGTTACCTATACAGAAATACATCAGTAGCTTGTACAATTTAGTAAACGAATGATTACATAGTAAAAAGTTGGAATACAATGTGTTTAAAAAAATGTAGAAACTTTTTAAATTTAAAGAAGTTTTATTATTAAGTTCACACTTCATAAAAAGAAAATTCTCTTCGTTGTTATCGAAAGCTATTAACACTAGAACTACCGGAGCAGTCAAAATGACGGATTGATGATTATTCATAGCAACCTTATAAATTCACTTTACCAAACTTCCAAAATTTACTATGATTTTCTGCAGAAGGTATAAATAAAGATTTGGTTTTTGTGTATTCAATATCTTCTCATGTAATTTTCAGTTTGATCTGTTTCATGCAAATAAGTACACTGTAATCGTCGGTAGTTCCAATGTTAACTTCCGAGTCTGACTAATAAACAAACTAACTAAAGTCTGAAAATTTGTAAAACTATCATTTGGCGATTAACAGACGCCGCTCGAGCGCAAAGGGTTAAAATTCTACTTCTAATGCCAATTTAATTGTTATGCATAAACTTGATACAGACAGATCCGTTTATAAAATTTAATATTCAATATTACGTACTTGCATAAAGTAAGGCTAATCTTTATATTCGATAAGACTGAAAATTGATAAATAAGTAAATTTAAATAAATTGATAAATTATTATTTACCTATTAAATAATATTATTAATCATATGTTATAATAATATTAATTTAATATTAAATAATAATTTATCAATTTATTTAAATTTATTTATTTATCAATTTTCAGTCTTATCGAATACAAAGCTTAGTCTTACTTTATGCAGGAATGTAATATTAATTTCATTTATGTAATAATAATTATTTTATATTTTGAGTTTGATAATACCTACGTCAATTTCGAATTTGCATCCAGCACGGCGTACCTACTATCAGAAACATAGGCGTGTTTAATCCCTGATTGAAGATCTCGAGTAGAGAGATGTTCAGGGCAATACCCTTGCAGTATCTGAGATCGCAAAACGTCGAATCGCGTGACGGTAACAATTGCGGACGCAGTCGCGGAACGGCGAACGTGGAATTAAAGTTGATGGAAAGGAACGATCGCTTTCGTTATTTTTTGCACAATTTCACGGCTGGAATGCACGTATAAAGGAGCAGCGAGAGATGATCAGTCGGATACCTCGTTCTTACTCGCGTTTTCTCTTCACTCGGAGGATAATTTTATCGCGGGATCGTGCATACGAGTTTATCGACGTACGCAACAATTTCAGTTGCTTCGTGAGAAACGATCTCGGTTTAATAAACTCGATAATAATGATATATCGTGATGCAACATGCTCGCTGAATTTTATTACATTATGCAGTTTCCAATTACATGCAAATTTAATGAACTTCGAAATTTCACGATAACGCCTTCGATAATGAAGATAATCGTATGTATTTTCAAGTATTAAAATATAATTTGTAGAAAGTTATCAAAGCACAGTTAAAAGAAACAATACTGTAGAAACAATTAGCGAAAGTGTAGCGCGATTAAATGTTCCTTATCTGCGGAACAACATAAGTATACTTAGAATAAATATAATTACGAAAGATCGGTAATGTAATGTCTAGAAAACACCGAATTAAAATATGCATAATAAAATGTTAAAAAAACGAAGTATAAATAGGAACAAAACGAAAATTGTGTAATGATAAATCAAAGAACAAAATTTTAGTAAATAATGTGTTTAGTATTTATCGAAATTGAAATAGTAAATGCTAAATAAAACTGAAATACTAAATAAAAAGATAAAACCAGTATGAGTTAATTAAAAAATCGTACTTCTAATCTAAAACTAATTAATTTGACACTACTGCCACTTATGTTGTATTAAAAAAAATAAAATTTGCAAATATCCAAAACCGTAAAAAAGAAAAGATGCTCAGAGCCGTTGCACTTTTTTTCAAAAATAAAAATAAAATTATAATCTCTCCTGTGAAAAAACGAAAACCTAAAATATTTGATATTCCTTTCAACATTAAACCTATCGACAGGTTAGAGTATATTTATTTGTGACGAAAAAATCAAATTGAAAATTATATGTAAAAAATACGTAATTCATGGGAAACAAACCGTAATGATTACAGTAAAAATTACAGTAAATTTCGAAAGGTGTAGGTATACAATAAATTTACAAAGTTCCCATGAAAAATTACGAATTGGTCATTTTGATCGGTCTTGGTAGTTACAGTATTAACCCTTTGACACACAATGGTGCGTTACCGATTGTCGAAGCGCGCTTAGATTTACTGAAGCAAGTACATCACATAGTTCCTTTTAATATAAGTAGTATATTCTGCAATAGGTAGAATAATGCTATAATAATGCAATAATACATTACAAAATAAAAAATTTTAATACAAGCGCTATCGCGCCGCTTGGTATTTCTTGACATAAAATAAAACCGGCGCTATAGCGCTGCTTGGGTCTTTTCGTACTCATTTAGAGAAAGCGCGGTTGCGCTATTTGGGATTCTTCGACAGTGTTTTTTCAATACCCCCTGGGACTCAAACGGTTAAGCAGCAACATCCAGGCAAGGATGAATTGCCAAGCAGGAATAAATCAAACGCACCGTACACGATCCACGCCTCTGTTTGGCCAGCCTCTAATTGGCCGCCGTCAGGGATCCGTCTAACCCCTTTGACAGCGCACCTCCGTGTTACAACAACCATGGTTTCGTCGTCCTGTTTCGTTTCCTCGAAACGCGTCCGTTCGCGAGACCGATGCCTGCTATTTACTCTTCTCGCGCATCGTTGCTTCTCGATAATCACGTTCGATCCCCGGGCATAGCATTCGATCGACTAAACATTATTATTTGCTGGTGGTTGCCTCTGTCCGCTCGCCACGCCAGGGGCATGCTTTATTCGCAATGGAATTTGGTCGGTTTTAGGCCGTGGATACACGAGCGTTTTAGCCACACATCTGTCTTCGTTGTTTCTAATTGGAAAAACAAGGAAAGACATGCGATTTGTTTTTTAATTTATCAATATATCTATTAGGTCGAGTCATAAGTAACGTTCGTTTTTTTATCAGACATTTATTTTGCTCTCATTAAATAACAAAATTATATTAATTCATTATGTATTCACCACTATTATATATAACCTTCTCTTATATTACTGGCAGTTTATCAATTCCTCCTTTGTAAAATGTGATTGGTTTGGACTGGAAGAAGTGTTTGACAGCCTGCCTGACTTGCTCTTCAGAATTGAAGGTTTTTCCATTCAAAAGGTTTCATAAAGAACAGAAAATGTAGTAGTCTGTTGGGGCAAGATCCGGGAAGTAAGGTGGATGTGGTAAAACAGACCATCCAAGCTGAAGAATATTTTCTTGAGTCACTCTTGCTGTATGTGGTCGCGCATTGTCGTGTAAAAGAATGACGTTTTTGCGATTGACGAATGCAGGACGCTTTTCATGGAGTTTCTCTTGCACTCTTTGCAACTGCTGAACGTATCTATCTGCAATAATCGTTAAATTTGACTTCAACAACTCGTGGTGAATTATTCCTTGACAATCCCACCATACACACAATAAAATCTTTTGCCATGGATATTTGCTTTCGGATCTGATAGGAGTGGTTGATCCTTATCAAGCCACTGTCTTTTGTGGACTATATCCTCATAGGTAACCCATTTTTCATCGCCTGTTACAATCCTGTTTAAAAAAGGCTTAATTTTTACCCGTGAGAGCAGACTTGTGGCGATTGACATGCGATCTTCTTTATTTTGTTCACTGAGATTGTGAGCTACCCATACTCCTAACTTGCTGACTTTCCCTAATTTCTCCAGGTGACGGTTAACAGTTGATTGTGATGTATTCAACCTTTCTGCTATACCTCTTATTGATTGACGTGGATTTTGCTCCAATATTGCTTTTAAAAGGTTGTCGTCAAAGTCGGAAGGACGTCCCGCCCTCGATTCGTCTTTTAAGGTCGTATCTCCAGAACGGAATTTTATAAACCAATTTCTAACTGCCCGATCAGTTATTAGTCTTCACCATATACACTGCATATTTTTTCCGCTGTCGCCTTAGCACTATTGCCTTGTTTAAATTCCCAATGCATTACATGACGAATATGTACTTCTTAACTCTCCATTTCAGAGATTAAAAAAAGCAGTTTAACGTAACGTGTATCACACAAAACAGTTCATAAAATACTAACTAAAGCCTCGTCTATATAGTGAAAACAAAAACTTCTTGTCATGGTAACTCATAGCGGGTAGATACGAACAATAGATTCTACTTAGCTGCATCGGAAGTTACTTATGACTCGACCTAATATAGTAGCCGTCCTTTTAGGTTAACACGTTCCGTGCCAAGCCATTTTTGCCTGACTTGTCGTTCAGGCCATTTGATATTTTGACTAAATGCACCATTAAATGTAATTATTAATTATTGTATATATAACAATTAAATAAACTTATGTGTTTTGCTCTATACTGCATCTTGTATAATGCTTCATTTTTTAGGTAGAAATATAGTTTACAGAATTATATTTGTAATAAAATATATGTTTTCAACGCATTAAATAAATATGACTGCGTGTACCACCGGTAGTACACGCGACACGGAACGTGTTAATCAACAGATTTGCTGTAATCTTATGTGAAAAAATATCCAGTGATGTTTCTTCGGTACTGCATATATAATGATTAACAATTAACGATTATTAATTAGAAAGGTTGAATGGTTTCGTTCTACCAAGTCCTCTGATTTGCTCTTCATTATTGATGACAGAAGTAACTAACTCGTTGGAGCGATCGATTAGCTTCTGTTTGTGGGATGTAGCAGATTGTTGTACTAGTTCGCGTACACATTTTACTCGGAGATCCTTATGTAACGCTTCATTGCTAACATACCACGGAGTTGATGTTATTGTTTTAAGAGCCTTGCTTTGTAGTCTATGTATGATATCGTTGTTTGATATTTTAGCACAACCCCACAAAGATATATACAATTGTGCGTCAAAGAGTCGCTCGTTTGCATCCTAATTAAAATCGTACAACGACAAATCTGATTAATTGAAACAAAGAAATTTCTATGATCGTTCTATGGTTGATTTCATTGGCGATGAATGTCGTGCAACATCGTGGTTGTTGGTTTGTCGTATGGCATGCACGGTGGCTATTGAGAAACGAATAAATTTCGCGGAGTCATTGATTTCCAACTTGTATAACGACCAATTTTATGAAATAAATGGATGCAAAATTGTAGAAGCTGTAGATTGATAAATAAAGAATAGAAAAACAATCAATCGTAAATGGACACTGTCGCATTCTCGTACGACAAATCGACAATTTTATCGTTATACGATATTAGTTAACACAAGGTTTACGGGATCCGTCAATTTAAGGGATTTCGAATTTCATGAGCAAGGTTTGCAAAGACAAATACTGTTATTCTTAGCAATTTTTATTGACTTTTATTCCCTTATTATGACTTGTTATGGCCCTAATTTATTTTCCTCTCAACTCTGCAATTTAAAATTCTGTATGATGTACAGGAGCGGACAAAAATTTAAGACCAAATGGTCAAAGAAAGCAAATAAATTAATTAATAAGAAATAACAATGTAAATAAAATTTATATTTTATGCTAATCAATAAATAGTGTTCTACCATAATGACAATAAAAATAAGTGTATGAACAATATTTGCATACTATAAAACTATGCTTTACATTGTTTGCCTTGTCGTCTTAAGCTTTTGTCCGCTACTGTAGATCTATTTCTTAAAATACAGGTAGCCCTCCTACAACACAGCATCCTATAACACGGTTTCGTTATAACACGATTTATAAATTGCGGGAACCCTCCTACAACACGGCATCCTATAACACGGTTTTGCTTTAACGCGATAAGAAAATTACAAAAATCTTTGTACAACACTGTACTTCTAGTATTAGCGAGGGTTGCCGTTTTAACCGTTTAAGTTAATAATTTAACGTTAAAAATATTACAAGAAGGCCTAAGCTAAGCCTGGGCTAATCTTGTCATTTTTCTTCACCTTGTGCTGAAAGAAGCCGAAAATTCAAAAGGGAGTTGCAAAACTATTTAACTCCATACCGATAAATTTACAATGACCCGGTAAGAACCAACAAGCAAAGTGAAATTAAAGATTTTTTTAAAAGGGAGGAACATGCAAGAACTTGAAATGAAGAAAAAAGTTCTGAAAGTGAAGGCAATATCATTTCACCGAAAAAACGTTCTCAGTTGATTATACTGAGCAGTGACAACGAAGAAATTTATTAAATTAAAATAATATTTTTGTTGTTTTTCGTTCTGTGTTGTACATACATTTATATTCTTAATAAAAACTAAGTTCTTTATGTAGAATTAAAAAAAAAAAATTGTTTTTAATAAGTTTTCGGAACGTAACTCCCATTTTTGTACCAGATCTGGATCTCATACAACACAGTTTCACACAACACGGCATTTTCTAGGAACCTATCTACCGTGTTATAAGAGAGTTACCTGTATGTATATTACAAATAGATATACAAGAAACGTCCGTAAATCTAGCGTTAAGGTGCAGCCTTACACGGTGTGTGTTGCGTGTTACGTTTTCCCCGCCGAAATAGAAACCGTATTTTTTTAATACGATTGACCACGCGAATGTGTCCCACGTTATATTGTATTATACGACTTGTGTTCTATTATATTACGTTGCAATGGAATCATAACGCGTTATATTGTATTATATCACTTTATATTATACCATATCGCGTTATATTGTTTTAAGAATGATCTTTATGTTACTAAAATAACAGATACTGGTGATAAGATTTTATTCGCGAAGAACAATACAGCTGTAATTGGAAAGGATGAGAAAATAAAATTTAAAGCACCTAAACGAGGCGATCTGTATTTTGTTAAAGAAAAGGTTGAGCAAATCAACGGAGTATTAAATTAAAGCGAGGACTTGAATATAAAATTGTAGCATAATCGTGTATTATATCATGTTCACTATATCACGTTATACTGGATTATAACGCTTTATACTGTACTAGCTGTTGTTTTTTTTATACTGTTTGTTTCAAAATCGGCGGATTTTCAAAGAAACTTTCATCCCTTATTTTACCCGCTTGGGGATTGATTTTCCAAACACGTTGAAACACGTATTTTTTTTTATTTCTAACCAAAAAGCTAAATACCAGTTTTCGTAGTGCTTGCTTCAAAATCGGCGGATTTTCAAACTCAATCCGCTTAGGGGTGGAATATCAAAAAATCCTTCTTTAATGGGTGCCTACGTCATAAAAGGAACCCATTATCTAAATTTCATGTTTCTAGCTTCAGTAGTTTAGGCTCTGCGATAATGAATCAGTTAATCAGTCAGGACATGGCTTTTTATATATATATATTTATATATAATATAACGTAATATAATAAAAAATATACGTATAATATTGATAAATAATAATTATTACATATTATTTATTAATATTACAATAATTAATATTATTAATAATTAATTGTTAGAGATATTAGTAGTGCAGAGGTGCCAAATTTCCAATTGTATTATAATTAACCATATTTCAAGATTTTAGTATTACTTATGTAGAGGTGCCGAATGCGTGAGTGAGAGATAATTGTGACTTGGATGAAAAATTCGTAAAGATTCTCTTACATAATATTATTAATATTACAGTAATTAATATTATTAATAAATAATATATAATATATGTGGTATAATACAATATTACGTGATATCGTATGGCCAATCGTATCGAAACACACGATTTCTATTTCGCAGGAGAAATCGCGACGTGCGACACGCAGCGTGTAAAACGCCCGTGTGTTCAGGGCCTTATTGGCGGGGCCCAGTGGTCCGAGGCCGGTTTTAACGGATACGAGCAAAAAATGGCGCCGGTGGCGGCAAATGACAATGGGGAAAAGGCCTTGCGCCGGTGGCGATTCGCATGAACAGGATTTGATCCGAATCGGGCCGCAGGGGCTCACCCAGGGACCTCTAACGGAAATACTGTTGCACGCACGAATTACAGTGAACACACCCTAGTCATTGTCATTGCAGCTACAATGGTGTACGTTGCTGTTTAAGCATTCGCATTCGCATTTTTCTCCCTTGCTCTTTCATTCATGGCGCGGCCAACGCGCGCATGCATACCTGTTTTTACAACGAACACGACGGCTACGTGTTCCGATAGAGGAACCTTTTCCCTTCCTTAACACGTTCGTCGCCACGTCAGCCATATTTGGGTGACGCTCTTTTTCTTAAAGTTAAATAGGATTTTAAATTGGAATTTTAAAAGGATTTCAATGGTATAAGCATTGAAGTGTAATATATATAAATATAAAATACATAAAATTAACACTATTCCTACCATGACCGGCCAAATGACCGTTTTTAAAGTTTCGATTAGAATTTCATATATACAATGGAATTGAATCGCCTTTAAATTTTAAACTTTTCCTCAAATATACGTATAATACATTTTTCAATATTCACTTCTTTCTTCGTTGTTTATCTTCTGGGAAAAATTTGTAGCCTGTCTTACGTGGGAATGTCGCAATAGGAATAGGTGTACATGAAGTGTCGGTAGGAATAGTGTTAAAATAAAAAGTTAAAATTTTTGCTGTTTTTATATTTTTTTACCCCAGTTTTCTATGCAATTGGATTTGGACCCAACGAGAAACTCAGTTGAATCAAGCTGGGCGACGAACATGTTAACACGTTCGCGGACCAGACATTTCATTACCAACCGTGCCCAATGATCGGGTATTTTTTTGCGTCAAATATTTTTAACACTAGATTGTTGGATGTTGAGTATATACCTATTTTGCTTGAATCGTGTCAATTTGACTTAAACATGAAAATTGAAGTTTTAAAAAGAAATAAAACTTTATTTTTAAGAAAGTTTGTTCAAAACAATTTTTACATATATATGTTGTTTTTAAAATATATTTTCCGCAGATTTTATTATTACATTTAGCACTAACGTCCTTACTTCTATTCCTTTCACAAGGTAGTTGAACTTGATAAAATCACAAGTGAGTCAAATTGACTCACTCCGGCAATCTAGTGTTAAATTAGCGATAATTTGTTAGTGGTTAAAAATTATTGTCACGTGAAATATTTATTTTCAATTTATAATTTTTATAATATGTAACTTTACAAATTATACTTATATGGCAATTATATGCTTTACAATATCTTTTACTTTATTTCTCATTAGTGCAAACTTAGTGTTTAACATGCATGGTAACGAATACCCTAATTTTCTTTTAAATCGTATATCTAACCCTCAACTCACGTATTTGCATACTATAAAATTATGTTTTACATTGTTCTATCATCTTAAACTTTTGTCCGCTACTGTACATCATTTTCTAGCTCTCACCTATATGTAAATCTTTTATGTCACACCTTCGCGATTCAAGGTAAAGATACATTAAATGGCAAATTCCAACTGCTAGAGGAAATCGGGACAACTTAGTATCTACAGTTTTAACCGTCACACTTTTGTAATTCTTATTCAAGTTAATCGCTTCGCTACGAATACACTAAGATGTGCCTTGATTTTAGAAGTTTGAAGAAATTTAATGCACCTTTTGTTATTATTGGTCATTGCTTAAGTAGCCTTTCTCTCGTTAATTTTATTTTCTATTCGTACTAAATTTTTGAAGAATAGATTTCGTGTACTTTAAATAAAACGAAAGTATTCTTCCGGTATTACAAGATTTGTGTATATTTTCGGATTTACCGGTCGATCGTTTATCCGGTCAGTGGTCCTGTCCCATATGAGTCGGTTAAACGAGAGTCTGCTATATGTATAGTAGGTATAGAGGCTCTCGAAAGTATTAAAATGCTGACTAATAAGATTTTATACAATAAAAATATACGTTCCACATATTCTTTCAAGGTAATATTATAATCAAAGTAAAGTAGAAGTGTCAAGATTATGTATGCAAAATTTGTAGTTAATAATATTTATAGAAGTTAGAGAACATTCATTGCAAACGTGTGCAAAAAGAAAGTTATGAAGATATTCGAAAGCTTAGAGATTTCTGGTGTCCATATCGAATTTTCAGAGTACGCAAAGTAAAATAAAAATAGTATAAAGTAAGAAAAAGGAATAATAGGAGATAATGCATGCATTCGAATAATTTTGTGAATTTCGTTTTGCACATGTTTCCAATAAATGTTCTCTAACTTCTGAAAATGCATAATCCAATCCCATGCATAATTTGGATGCTTGTACTAACCACTGTTAAAGTGTTACTTTGAAGAAGGCAAGTGGAACGCATACATATATTAAAATTAAGATAAAATAGAGGAATCAAACACCATGACCGACGTTTATTTCTGTTCTTTTGTTTTATAAAATCGACTGCCTCCTTATTACAAGTCTTGGCTAGACTCTGCCGCTTTTATTCTAATTTTCCTCGTTGACAGCAGTTTAGAAAAGGCTTAATGTACGGCATCCTATGAGTCGGCTTGCCTTAGAGTCAGATGCCTTAAACGATTATCCTCTAACACGCATATACTTTTATTCTGTTGGAATGGTGTAGGTGGAAGCAAGGAAAAAACTTGATACTGATGTGGCAGAGTCAGTATAATTTATGTATATAACACTGAGTACAAAAATTATACGTCTGCTACGATTTACAATTAAAATTTTGGAAAATGTCACGATTATATACATACTGACCGTTGGTTCATTAGTTTCAACATATTCTATAAAATTTTTGCAGTGTTCGTTCGAATACTTTTATAAACAACCGTACGCGTTGGCCATATCACACAGTGGTTCGGATCGGCAAATTTAATGACATTTTGCGAAAAAAAATTTAAAATTAACTTCTTCATATTGATATTTTTTGAACATGTCTCGATTCTTAAATGTCTATCGACCTCGAAAACGAAAAAATGAAAGAAATTTATTAAAAATTGTAGTTATAATAAACACTTAAGTTAGACATCTTAAAAATATCATTTTTCATGGAAGAATACAGTGTCGCTTCTTTTAAATATACTGACGGTCCTATTTAATGTTTTGCGTCTCTCTCTTTTTCAATTAAAAATTGTAATTTATAATATATTAATATTATAACGTTGAATAAAATAAAGAAAATTTTTGAAATTCTTTACCGTTGGAAAGGAATATCTTCTGAGTTCCATAGAATTCCACATATTGAAACGTTTTTAGCCCACTTTCCCCTACATAATCGTACAAAAATCATTTCCGTCTTCATCCGACTTCACAAATTGTTACCTTTCCAAGACATCAGCGTCAAACCACTTCACGCGTTTAAATACTAAAAAAATTAAGAACTTACGTCCCAAAGCTGTACAACTAATAACTAATAATCAATAAAAAATTTAATAATATAAGCAATAGTATTAATAATAATATTGTTAAAAAAAATTGTTAACAGTATTTTTAAATACACCCATAACCTAACATTAATACAGCCATTATTCAACCCAAATTTCGTGTTAATATTTCTTATAGTTCAAAAGTTATATGTGCCCATAATTATGAAAGTGGTCTAAGTCAAAATTTTCAAAAAATGAGTTTATCAGTTATTTTACACCACATTATTTTAAACTAAATTTATTCAATGTAATTTTTACGATATCGTCAAAAATGAACCATTATATGGTGGTTGTAATTTCAACATTATATGGAATTCATTCAGTGCTAATTATGAAAGTGGTCTAAGTCAAAAATTTAAAGAAATTATATAATAATATAATTGTTTATATATAAACATTAAAGTAGCATTGACATGGATGAAACTTGCTCAGTCATCAAATAATAATATTGAAACAATAGACCACAAATTTTTGGTATCAGGTCATTCCTTTCTACCAAATGACCGTGATTTTGGGTTGATAGAAATGAAAATAAAAAAAGCAAATTACTTGTACAACCCTGAGCATTATTATGAACTGATAGAAAAGTGTAGAAGAAGAAATATATTTTCCATAAAACGAATGTCACAGACGGATTTTATTTCAATGAAATCAGTAGAAGAGTCAATAACAAGAAGAGGAAAAAATACCGCGGGCGAATCTGTCTCTTGGCTGCAAATACAATGGATGAGAAAAATGAAGCATATAAAATGTTATATAAAACTACTTTAGACGCTCCTGAATTCCACGTTTTGGATCTTTCCCCTAAAAGAGGAAGACCCAAAATATACGGAAATATTAAACTGCTTCCTTTATACACCACCACTAGACCAGTATCGGAAGAAAAACTTAAAGATATTATGTGTTTACTACCATACGTTCCTCCAGTTTTTCAGGAACATTTTAAGAATCTTTAAAACTCGAAATGATAAAAATACATCACCTTTTTAGAACCATTGATAAATGTTCATGAATTATTTCATTAAGTTCATTGTTTCAAATAAAACTCATAGTTCTTTATTGCTTTAAGTCATTTATAGGACATTCAGTTAATTTTGAAAATGGTCTAAGTCAATTCAAACTTTAAAAACAACATTTTCGTATAAAATTCATACAAAATTTCATATTCATAATAAATTTCCATTAATCAAGACTAGTAAAATTCTAAACAAAAAGGTCGCATAATGTAAAAATATTTTTTAATTTATGCAAATGCAATTCATTGAATATCTCGAAACAAGAAATATCTGACTTAGACCACTTTCATAATTATGGGCACATATACAAATGTCACTAAATTTGCCGATAAAGACAGTGGTGAAAAATGAGAATGAATTGATTAAAAGGCGATGACGTTAATTATTCCACTTGGCAGCTCGTAATAATGTTGGAACTAGGAGTAGGTGGCAGATTTCATAATATATAATACATAAATGGAAGCTTCTTGGTACACTTGATTGGGTACGCACCAGCGTAATACTAATCGCATTATGTACAGCTGATTGCCAATGATGCGAAGCTGCACATTTTTCTGAAGTATAATGGATCGTAATTCTATCGTGTCAATTAGGAATTGCAATATCGAACCAAAAGTTCAATACCGGTATTTGGCATTTTTTAGATCTTAATACTGGAATACCGGTTTTAATACCGGTAGTAGGAATTTTAGAAAAAGAAAGAAAACACAGATGTTTCTTTGTTTTGTTTGCCAGTTTTATCAGAGAGAGTAAATATCACAAAAAATTATTTGCAACTTATAAATTATAACAGTATATAAAGAATCACAAAAAAGTAAAGGAACATCTTATTTATTTAAATCACAAAAAAGTGTAAATATCACTATTCAGTCTGTGTTACTATTACAAATTTTTGAAATGTGATCTTAAAAAACATAATGCATCAATTGTTGCTTCTAAGAACGCCTGCAATAATAAAGGGTTTATAAATTTTGAGTATATAATAAATCTGAAAAATATTTTGAACCCTAAAGTATGATATATAAATACAATGAAATAACAAACTCACCAATTTAAAAAATATCGAAATTTTTCGAAATATTGCGACTTCGAAATTTGCAACTATAACCTGGTTTTTGTGAGTGAAAAAACGAAAATTAAAAAGTGCTTTATTGAAATATGTATAACGAACAAGAACATGACATGAATTGACAAAACACACACACACAGACAATCGCTTCCGCTATTTTAAACATTCTCTTATTTTACAATCATGACATACATAAAATATACAGATCATTCATCACCACATTCAAACCTTAAGATCTGTATACAATGTCTTTTACCTGCACTCGCCACACTCATCCATACAACCATTTCTCATTCTCATACCACATATTCTATGAACCAATAAAGTAATAAATAATCACAGTTTTCACAGACACGAATATCAGACTACGAATCCTGTGCGTGTGCAGTATCGCTCTGAGCTGTAATAGAACAGTTTTGGCCCATTTCCTTAGACGATTCACATATTGTATCACTTCTCTAGCACTATTCCTACCACAACCGGTTAAATGACCGTTTTTAAAATTTCGATTAGAATTTCATAGATGCAACGTAACTGAATCGCCTTTAAACTTTAGACTTTTTCTCAAATATACGTATCATACATTTTTCGATATTCGCTTCTTTTTTCATTGTTTATTTTTTGAGAAAAATTTGTAGTCTGTCTTACGTGGGAATGTCGCGGTAGGAATAAGTTTATATGAAGTGTCGGTAGGAATAGTGCTAGATTGTACGATGCAACCTTGTATTCACAGTGTAATTAATTTCGTTCGTTAGGGAGACATAAAAACAAAAACGTATTTTGCTATGTCGGCGACACCTGGCTATATAGTGAAGACAATTTAAAAAATTTCTAGTAAATACCGAAAAAAACGGTATTTAACCCGTTGCCGCACGCTTTTAATTTGATGATTGTGCTCAGAAGCACATTTTTTTCAGTTGTTTGTGACTGCTAGATGAAATCAAGTATAAGTTGTATGTTTGTATGTTTGTATGAAAATTATCACATTTGGCTACAGTTTTTCCAAAAAAACTCTCGATGGCTATAACCGTCATTTGCTCATCATGTCATTTTTTCTCTTCCCAGAGCAAATGACGGCTATGACCGTCATGACGACTATACAGCATTTGCTTTACTAATTCAAAATGATTCCTATGAATAAAAGAGAGTAAATAGGTGTAATCTTAACAGAAGAAAATCAGTTTGAAATAAAATTATCATTTGTAAGTTATTTTGCTTATAAAATAGTATAATAATAACCGCATAAAAAAACAATTAATATGCTGTCTTTTTTTTTCTAGATATATTACTCAATAATTAACAAATGTATGTGTTAGTACACTTCGTACTAACGCTGTTCTTCTTTTTATTGATTAAAATGTGCACGACGGCTATAGCCGTCATTTGCCTACATATCACTAAAGATCAGATGGCTATAGACGTCATTTACGGCAACGGGTTAAACTTGTGAATACCGGTATTACAAAATTGTACAAATGGCTCAAAATACCGGTATTCGGTATCCCGGTATATCGACATTGCAATTCCTAGTGTCAATACGTCGGTGGTGTATGCAAACGAACCGTTCACTTTGGAAAAGTATAATTCTGAATACTTGGTGGTAATTGAATTTTACATTTTAGGTAATAATTAAATCTGCGTGCAGAAGTTAACGCTTACCGTATCCTTTTTTTTCTATATGTTACATCAATCTTTTATTTGCTTAGTTTGAATAACTTTTTCGTTTTTGAAACTTGTAGTATGTCTTTTAACACTAGAACTACCAACGATTAGGGTATACTTATAGGTGACAAAGAAATCAAATTGAAAGTTGGACGAAAAAAATTCTTAATACATGGAAAATAAATTTTAGCAGTCACGGTAAAAACCATGGTAAATTTTCAAATATGTAGGCATCACAGTAAGTTTACCACGTTTCTATGAAAGATTACAAACTGGGTCTTGGTAGTTCTAGTGTTAATGCTCCATGGTACTTAATACTAGAACTACCAACGATTAGGGTATACTTATAGGTGACAAAGAAATCAAATTGAAAGTTGTACGAAAAAAATTCCTAATATATGGAAAATAAATTTTAGCAGTCACAATAAAAATCATGGTAAATTTTCAAATGTGTAGGCATCACAGTAAGTTTACCACGTTTCTATGAAAAATTACAAACTGGGTCATTTTGACCCTCTTGATAGATCTAGTGTTAAATTACTAAACGTAAATCGTTCACAAGGAATGTTGAAACCAAATACTATCGACGGTTCAAACATAAAAGATACCTTAAACGCAATTTACCTAGTATAAATTATTATCTAGAATATTTTCATTGCTATGGTTGGCAACGGTTAAAGAAAATTTAATTTTGTTGCTTAAAATAATATAGCCGATAGACACGCGTATGAATAGTTGTCAGAACCTGTCGAACCTTTAACAGGACTAATTTATTTTCTCGTGGGTGGACCTTGGGCTGTGGTTAACCAGGACTATAATCTTGGCGTATAATTGCTTTGAATGTATGTAAGATTGCAGATAGGGTATAATTTTCTGGAAGCATGCAATTTTTTTTGCTTACCGATTAAAGAACAGGAAACAGCGATGTATTGAAGTGGAAACTTTCTGTTTTTCTCGCTAAACGTGGCTAGCTTTCTAAACATTAAATCGTGGTTTATTTTATTATTACTAAATATATCAATCAATTCAATCGGTAAACGAAAACGATTCGGATTAGGTTGTACAAAAAATTGTACATCATAAATTAGAATTTATCGTCACAGTTGTATGTATAAGTAGATTCACTTATGAAATTTAAACGATCGAAAAATGCATTTTAGTTTTTACTTTTTTAATCTAAATCACAAATATTTTTAATAATTTATTATGTAACTGTAATTTTATTATTATATTTTAAATTGTATTAAATTTATATATTTTTGCGTAAATTTGTTAATATTATTTATTACTCAAGCTTTGAAAGAAAGGTGAATTTCAAATTTAATTAAAAGAAAACAGAGAAATTGCTTGATTTAGAAACTTCCGATTTATCACGATGTACACTATGTAGATCATAATTCTTGCAATGCAAATTGTTTATTTTAAACTGAAGAAACTTGTGTACAGAGTAGCTATCTTCTTAAAATTTATGCCACATTTAGACTCTACCAGTTATAAAATAACAAGCTGCCATAAATATTTATACAAATCTGTTTATGCTCTTGAAACAAAATTCCTGGGACGTCAAGTAAGATAATAACGTGTAATTTCCATTAGCCTTTTTTGCGTTGCTGAGGTAAATGTAAATAACAGGTAATGCTATGCAATTATGCGTGAAAGTTGATACATAAATTTTTTACGCAACAATTTACCATACCTAATTACACATGAAAGTTGATGCATAATATCAAAATGGCAATGGTGAATGTGCCATAAAAGTATGTTCAGACGTATGAGCACGAACAGAACTGTACATGAAGTTCCAAAAATAATTCTTAACGGCAAATATTATATAAAAGTTTTTTTCGAAACGGTTACGTAACATTGAAATAATGTTTTAAATGTGACGAAAAAAGGTTCTTACCTGTATTGCTTCCGGTTACGAATCCAGTTAACTTTTGAAATATGGATTCCATGTCGATTATTGTTACACCGTTCTAATATGCATACAGTAAAACCTGTTTTTATGCGGCGGACAGGGACCGCATAAAAAAAGTCACATTTAGAAAACACATCAATTATTTACGAAATAAAAAGAAAAACAAATTTTATTAGATTGATCAGAAACAAATGGTTGGTTAAAATTTACAAATAGTACAGTTTTGTGATTGCATCGATAATAATGTCTGTTTAATATAGATTCGATGCTTTTATAATTAATTTTATAATAATTGTTTTCGACTTAACGTTGCTTTGGATTTCTTGTAAATATTTTCAAAAACGAAAATAGTAAAATTTTAAAAAAATTGTGAAGGATTAATATAAAAATGAATATTATAAACAATCTGTAAAACATATTGCTTCGCGTTCTTATTAAAAAAGTTATATCGTAAACTGGCACTCTTATTTAACCCCTTGATATACAGTGGCTCCAAAAAGTATTCGTACACTGTGTCACAAATAAATTCGTTTAACCCTGAAATTCTGAGTCTGACAGAAGTATTTGATAAAACTTTGTGGGTATGTAGATCGTAATAATATACGTATGAATTAATCTCTTCTTTTCATCTAAATGCCATTTTAAAGGGGTGAAACCAGCGTTGAAGTTTCTGAGTTTTCTCTCATTTTTTAAAGATAACTTTGTAATGGTACTTGACGAAGCAAAACCTTTCAAATAAAAAATGTTTAATTTTTAATACCCTATCGCCCTGTCATAAAAAAAGAACTCAGAAAAGCTTGTATTCAAAGCGTGAAAAATCGCTGAAACTTTGAGATTCGTTATCAGCCCCCTTAAAAGATATTTTGTCGCCAAAAAAATTGCTCCACGCAGGTCACACCATGCTCTGTGCGCGCATAAAATTTCATTGAAATCAGAATTTCAGAAGTAGATGAATTTCCTTATAATACAGTGTACGAATACTTTTTGGAGCCACTGTACATATAAATAAAACGGAATTTGATGCATCCAGAGAATACTATTTAATTTAGCTCAACTGAATAGTTATGTGTAAGCTTAGAAACAAAACATTTTATTTTGAAACTTGCATTGTTGTATAACATTTAATCAGGTGGATATATTAACCCTTTCGCTTGGAACGCCGGATATATCCGACATCCACGCGGCGACCTGTGAGTACGAGTGCCAGATATATCCGACATCTTGTAAATATATAAATACCTAAAAATATGTAAACTGTAATCGGTCTAATGTTATTAGAATAACTAATATAATTTTGTATAAATCTTTTCATATTAAAACCGTAAACTATAGTTGTTATATTAGAGCAACGATTGTTTTATTAAACACAGTTGTTATTTAACACTTTATCGACCGGAAGCCTATTAATCGGCTTTTACATGCTTACAATTAGTTTGTAAATTTTGTAATGTTTCCTTACACGAAGATAACTGTTTCGAGCGATATCGTATGTATACTGTAAAAAGATATTAATTTATCAATTACTCGAAAAAAATCATTGTAATCAATTCATTAGCGATGCATCTGCGCTAAAATAAGTCAATTGGGAGTGCGTGTGCAATAAGTTACGCGTTAAGGAAGTGTTAAGACTTAGAAAAACGTATATGTATACAAAAACCCCGCGCGTTGTGCACATTTCAGGCGTGTGCTACCGTTCAGTAATGGCACTTCAGCGAACTGGACTGCTGAAGCGAAAGGATTAAGTAACATATAAAATAATAAATTAGTAGATCCGTAAAGTATGAAACATTTCAAAACATTCTGGAATATATGGACAGTTCTTGACGTCTCGGAGACATCAAAATCTACAATGGCACATAAAATAGATGAAGTCTCGCAGAAATCATTGTATGCCATTGTATTTCTGAAATATTTGAACGATAGCCCTTAGCACTCCGTCGGCTCCGCTGCGGAGACATTGTGTATTTAATTATGATTACATTTCAGATACTTTGTTATTAAGTTATTTTCCGACCTACTTTTATAATTAAACACATGGAAGAATGTTACGTTGAGAATGTAGCGCTGAACAATGGTAAAGATGTATTTTCTACGAAGAAATCAAAATTGTGTGAAAAAAGGACTGTTGTATATGAAGGAAAGAAACGCACAGAGCGCTAAGAGATAGTATATAATATCAACCATATAACTTTCATCTGAAAAGAATCGACAGGACAAGGAGGAAATACGTTAAATGGATTCTAGGTCTGGACAGAGAGACGCCAAACTATATAATAGTGGAGCAAAGTAAATATGAGGAACTAAGCACGGAGGCAATGAGAAGAGCCATCATTTTCGAGGAGAAAGCGAGACAGAAACAAACGAAGTGGGTTATGGAATGGATAAAGGACATGGAGAAGGAAAGATCGATGAGGGAAGACGGAAGATGGGAAAGAGAAAGAAGAATTGCACTGGAGGAGATCGGAATAAGGAAAGAGGACCTGAGAAAGTTAAGGGAGGAGTCGGACGAGGTGTCGGCTATAGTAAGTAGAAGGGAAGTTATTAAGCAAGAGGAGAGAACAGAAGAGGGACAAGGTAGCAGGAGACAGATACAATGAAATATGCGAAAGAACCATAACAGAGGACATACCAAAATACTTGAGGGGAAGAATGAAGTGGAAGGATAGAAGGATGATAACGAGATTTAGATGTGGAAATGAAGTGAAAGGAAATAATTATTGGAAGGGGAAGGAGGAAAGGAGCTACAGAATTTGCGGGAGAGGGAAGGAAAGTCTGACGCATGTATTAGAAGAATGTGAAAAAACAAGGACAGACAAAAGCATAGAGGAATGTTTAAAAGAGGACGGAAGCGGACTAAAAACCATAAGGAAAATAGTGCAAGAGAGGGAGAAACATGAACAAAGTAGAAGGGAGAGGGTGAAAATAGAAGAAGGGAAGTAGGAAACAGATGAGGAGAATGGGCTGAGGGAGGCAAATAACCTAGGAAAGAAATAACCAAAGATAGTGACCAAAGAGCTGTAGATAAAGTTAAGAACAATAGGACTAAGTATAGTTAAAAGTAGATATTTAAGTATTGGCAAAGAGATTTATGTATTCTAGTAGTAGGTTAGGTTATTGGGTTCTCGTTTTTGTTTTTTATGTTTGTTTTATGTTGTTTTATGATAAAATAATAACTAGAATAGGGTAGAATAAGGAGAGAAGAATAGGGTAAATGGGTAGGTTAGGTTAAGGTTAAATATTGCTAAATAATAAGAAAGTGTAACCGGAAGCCATCCAAAACCGAAAGGTGCGGATTATGTATAAATAAATAAATAAAATAGATATAACTTTCATCTGTACATATTTTTTATGAAGCCATATCATTCAGTGTTTTGCATAAATTCCAATTTATGCCGTTTTATTCAACAATTCTAATCGAAGTGTATGCTTAAATAATTACACAATACTCGACAGCACATTTTTAATAAAACTGATTGCCATTACAAGAGTGAATTACATACAACGGCGATATAATTACAATACAATAATTATATTTAACATGTAGTAGCCATCGTCGATACGTCATCGATACGTTAAAAGAAGTAAACGAAGAAGATAATGGGTGCTTGAATAGGGTAATTTCCGGTTCCGCATAATCTCGATCGAGTAAAATGATGGAGCACGAGGCGTAACTAAACAAGCCGAACAGATTATTCTTAATGAGCCTCGCAATTATTTTCTTCGCCTCTTTTTTCGTATTTCCTTTGCCTGTCATGCTAAAAGAAATGGTAGTAGGTCGTTATCGAGGAGGCAAAAGAAGGGGGGGACGATTCTTTATCGGAACAAGGTTAAAATGTTTTGTTTTATGCATTTGCTTATCAAGATGGGAATATTTCACTTGCATTATTCTATCATTTTGTTTAACCTTTTGAAAGATACCAACACATATGTGCATTTTCAGTTTTTCTTTAAGTTGAGCTTAATTACAAAAGATACGGTGAAAATTGTTGTAAATGAATATTTACTAAGAATTTCTCTTCAGTTAACTCTTTCAAAAAAACGATTAACACGTTCGTCGCCCAGCGTGATTCGGCTGAGTTTCTCGCTGGACCCAAATCCGATTGCATAAAAAACTGGGGTAAAAAAATATAAAAACAGCAAAATTAACTTTTAACTTTTTATTTTTATTTTATGTATTTTATATTTATATATATTATACTTCATTACTTATTCCATTGAATTCCTTTTAAAATTCCAATTCAAAACCCTATTTAACTTTAAGCAAAAGAGCATCATCCAAATATGGGTGACGTGGCAACGAACGCGTTAAGAATGTACTGAAAAGTTTTCTTTAGTTTTGGTAAGTTCATTTTTAACCCTTTCGCTTCGAGCGCCGAATATATTTGGTATCTTGTAAATATATAAATACCTAAAAATATGTAAACTGTAATTAGTCTAATGTTATTAAAATAACTAATATAATTTTATATAAATCTTCATATTAAAAATGTAAACTATAGTTGTTATATTAACCCGTTGCCGCAAATAACGTCTACAGCCGTCCGATCTTTGGCAATATGTAGGCAAATAACGGTTATAGCCGTCGTGCACATTTTAATCAATAAAAAAAAGAACAGCGTTAGTACGAAGTGTACTAACACATACATTTGTTAATTATTGAGTAACGCATCTAGAAAAAATGTTATAGCATGCCAGACAGCATATTAATTGTTTTTTTATGCAGTTATTATTATACTATTTTATAAGCAAAATAACTTACAAATGATAATTTTGTTTCAAACTGATTTTCTTGTGTTACGATTACACCATGTATTTACTCTCTTTTATTCATAGGAATCATTTTGAATTAGTAAAGCAAATGCTGTATAGTCGTCACGACGGTCATAGCCGTCATTTGTTCTGGGAAGAGAAAAAATGACATGATGAGCAAATGACGGTTGTAGCCGTCGAGAGTTTTTTTGAAAAACTGTAGCCAAGTGTAATAATTTGACTTTCAAACATACAACTTACACTTGATTCCATCTGGCAATCATAAACAATTGAAAATAAAAATATGTTTCTGAGCACAATCATAAAATTAAAAGCGTGCAGCAACGGGTTAAAGCAATGATTGTTTTATTTGAGACTTAGAAAAATGTATATACAAAAACCACGCGCATAGTGATCACATTTCTGGCGTGTGCTTCCGTTCAGTGATGGCACTTCGGTGGATTGAACTGCCGAAGTGAAAGGGTTAAAGAAATAAAGCGAACATTCTAGTGTAGAACAGGTGTTTTGTTAGTTCTCTCCTAGTGTTTTATTTTTCGTATTTTACAATTATTTCTAGTACTTAAAATGGTATTTAAAAACGGTGTATTATTATATCTGGAGGATAAAACCATCCAATAATTAAATTTCATTAGTTGAATTTCGTTAATAAGAATATGAATTTTCTATAGAAATAATAGTCATTAACCTGAATCCTATAATACGATAATTGCCTTCTTCCTGTTGAATCGAGCTACAGTAGCGGACAAAAGTTTAAGACCAAACCGTCAAAGAAATTAAACTAGCTAATTTACAAAGAATAGTATGATAAACAAAATTTGCATCCTGTGCTAATAAATAAATAATGTTCTACCATAATAACAATAAGAATGAATTTACAGACAATATTTGCAGACCATAAAACTATGTTCTACATTGTTCTCCCGTCTTAAACTTTTAATATTAACACTTAGCCGACCGAATGGGGAGATCTCCCATTTTTTCTTCAACAAAGCAGTGCTATTGATTCTATTTACTTTTGTCATTAGTTAGTTTTGAATTAGTGTTATTTACAATTCATCGAATGCGTTTTCTGCTTTTCCAAAGTACAATTTTCAATCAATTTAACACTAATTCTTAGTTCCTCGATAAAGCATCGCCATTGATTCTATTTACTTTTGCCATTAGTTAGTCTTCAATTCGTGTTATTTATAGTTCATTAAATGTATTTTCTGCTTTTTCAAAGTACAATTTTTAATCAATTCAACACAAGTTAAAGACTAACTAATAACAAAAGCAAGTAGAATCAATTGCAGCGCTTTGTTGAGGAAAAATTCCATTCTCCAATTCTCCAAACTCCATTCGGTCGGCTAAGTGTTAATAATAATAATAATTTTATTTTACAGGGTAGTAGCCCTTTTACATCAGTTGAGAATTATACAGGAGATTCGAGAGTACTTACAATGACATAGACAAAAAGTTGGTATTATCAGACATTACGTGATTTAAGAGCAGAAACGCAAGTAGCTCTGGAAGAGTTAAGAATACTACCAAAGAAATTTAAGTGTGCACTATACTCATTGATTGGCTGTTTTCATAATTCTAGCAATACAATTTTGTGCACATAAATTTGTCCTGGCAATACTAATACACAACAGATCCGTATTACGCATTGTTCTGTTCGGCAGTTTAAAATGGATGTTTTCAAGTGGACAGTCAATTAACACTTAGCCGACCGAATGGGGAGATCTCCCATTTTTCCCTTGACAAAGCAGTGCCATTGATTCTATTTACTCTTGTTATTAGTTGGTCGTAAGCTGATACTTAATTTATTAAAAATTGTATTTTAGAAAATTTATGAACAGTACTAGTTAAAGACTAACTAATAACAAAAGCAAATAGAATCAATAGCAGTGATTTGTTGAGGACAAAATGGGAGATTTCCCCATTCGGTCGGCTAAGTGTTAAGTGAGTCAGGAATTAATAGATAAATAATAGATCCGCCGTGATTCTCCTTAAGTGTCTGCATATTAAGTAGGTTGAGTATATTTATGTAGTTATGAGATAAGAAAGGTATAGGTCAGTGATGGCGAACCTATGACCCGTGGGTGACCCACAATTGCTAGGCAACCATTTGTTTGTTTACGCGAGTTGATTTAGATTTTCTAATTTGTGTAGATAATTTACATTCTATCTGTAATTTTTTCAAGCACCGCATTGACACAAAAGCAATTTAAATGCTGTCTAAAACCTTTAGTTTGATCACTACAGTTCTAAAATTATGCGAATGACGATTTGCACCAAAAATTTAAGAATTTTTAACCCTACTAAAAATTTTTAAATTGTCAAACCACGCCCATTTTTACTCGTTAAGCCAACTGAATTTTAAAGATGTTTAGTTTTAAAAATACTCGGTTAAAAATTTTTAAACTTAACTCTTGTGCAAATGGGCATTAGTGACCCAAGAGCTACTACTAAACAAAATATGAACAAAATTTGACCCACGTCTCAAAAAGGTTCGCCATCCCTGGTATAGGTCTTCTAAGTTTGTAAGACATACAGTGGATCCAAAAAGTATTCGCACACTATATTACGAGGAGATTCATCTAATCCTAAAATTCTGATTTCAATGAAACTTTGTATGTATATAGAGTATAATGGATCTTGCATGGAACAATTTTTTCATCGACAGTAACTCTTATAGAGGGGGTGAAAAAAACCCCTAAAGCTTCTGCGATTTTTCATGCTCTGAACACAGATTTCTCTGGGATCTTTTTTTATGGCAGAGCGATAAGGCATTAAAAACTAAGATTTTTTTACCTGAAAGGTTTTTCTTTATCACGCACCAATACAAAGTTATGTTAAAAAAATGAGAAAAAAATACTGAAACTTTAATGTTGATTTCGCTTCCTTAAAATGGTATTCAGTTATAGAACAATAAATTAATCCATACATATACTATTACACCCTACATACCCATAAAGTTTTACTAAAAACATTAATTGAAATCTGAATATTAAAGTTAAATGAATTTATTTGCGATACGCTGTACGAATACTTCTTGGAGCCACTGTATATCTTTTGTTCGCTACTGTACATCGGCGCTCTCGAGATGTTCATCCAGCCCTCGTACGAGCTGGGACAGTTTTATGTATAGAAAGATTTGAAAAATTAACGGTAAAACCTGACAGAGAATTCATTCATACTTGTGTTCTGCCCGCCGATTCATCCAACCGGTAGTAGAGGGGACTCGTAAGCCTCCCAATCTTCCGGAAATGCTGTGGCTTCCCTACCGTCCTAACTCATTTAATTGTCTGCCTTCTGTGTGTCTTCTGCGTATCGCTTAATTCGGTGTCTCTCGAGATTATGGCTCTTTAGAATCCGTAAAGTCGTTGATTTCGATGCTGTCTCGTTTCATTCTGTATAACACTAGGTTTATTAAACCCGTCGATTTGACGTTTCGGACTTCATGAATAAAATTTGCAAAAATAATTACTATTATTCCTAACAATCTTTGCTGTGTTTTATTGATGAAGCAATACAAATATCCTCAAATCTATTTCCTTCTCAACTTTGCAATTTCAAATTCTTTTTGGTGTATACCTATTCCTTAACACTAGATTTACGGACATTTATATTAGTATATCTATCTCTAGTATAAATATACTAAGGAATAATGTATACATCGAACAGAATTTGAAGTTGCAGAACTAAGGGAGAAATAGATTTGGGTATGTTTGTATCGCTCCATCGATAAAAATTAACAAAAATTGCTAGGAATAATAGCAAATGTTTTTGCAAATTTTGCTCATGAAGTTCGAAACCCGTCAAATCGACGGGTCCCGTAAATCTAGTGTTAATATATGAATATTAGAAATAGATATACGAGAAATGTCCATAAATCCAGTGTTAAGATGTTTGTAATGTGATTAGAAGTTAAGTTTCCTGTAACATAAGTTGAAAAAAGAAGTTAATAGGAGATCCGTATAATAAAGCTTGATAATGTATTATATAAGACAGCCTTTTTTATTTCAGATCTAACTAATGATGCAATAACATAATAAAATAATAAATAGTTCACTTTAAATAGTTTTTTTAATACAGTTATTTTTCGAAAGATGCCCATAGATTTTTAACACATGTTAATTAAACGATGAAGAGGAAGATAACTTCCTTTTACAATGACTTATCTAAACAGTCACCCAGAACAATGCAACTTTTCAGCGACCATTCAACCATTCAATGCAATAGAGCCTCCTTTTCTAAAACTTCCATTATCTGAATATTGTAACTAGATATTCTACTATTCGAATAAAGTGTCATTTGATAATTTAATAGTAGAAAAATAGGATACACAAATGTTTAAACGATCTGTTAACCGTCTTAATATCCATTTAAATAAATGAAGTTTAGCATGAGAAAGCTACGAAGAATCTTTTATTTAAACTCATTTGCGTAATATCGTTTAATGAAACCTGCCCGATAAAAGCAAGATAGACGAAAATGAAAGAATGACAAATAAATATTAGGTGTACAAGTTAATTTTAGTATTTTTTTTGGCAGGTTCAGAGTTTATTTAGATTTTTATGCCCAAAAGTTAGTGGATGAAGCAATCTTCCTCACTTTCTATAACCTTTGCTCATCTTTCGGACAGTGAATGCCTGATTTGAAGAAACTAGGCCATTTTATTTCGATGAACTTATCAAAAAGTGATTGCAATCCTTCATCCTTGAATCGTTGCAGTTGTCCAAATCGTTTTTTATCCTGGATATCGAAATTTTCTTCCCAGAACCTTCGGTATCAGTATTTGCAGGTGGAATGAGATGCAGCATTCTCACCAAGAGCATCACAGATCATTTCTGCAGCTTCAGCGGCGTTTCTTTTTTAACCGATGTGCGAAGAGCACACAATGACGAATGTGTGTCTTTGCTGCACGCCATCGTTTAAACTGTCGTTTACCCAGGTCACGTTGACCGAATTAACCGTTTGAGTGCCACGGGCCTTTCTTATTTCCCGATCGAAAATTGCCGAGCGGCGCAATGGCGTTTGTCATATTCCGTGTCCAAAAATGCCAAAGAGAGCGATTTCACTGTTTTTAGCTTACATGCAATAAATATTTCCTACAGTTTAGTTTTTATCCGATATTCTCCTGAGAATAAAATTACTCCAATTTCATCTTCTTTTGCCTAAGACTGAAGGGTAATCGTAAAGTCGCGCATCGAAAGAAACAAAGTCTGCTGTGATTATGACAGAACAGAAGAAGCGTGATCGCGCCGCTTGGCACTCAAACGGTTAAGCAGTTTTCTAATGTTTTGGAAAGCTAGATGTTTACACTATAAGGCTCCAAAAAACCGTTACGATATTCAAATTGTAAATAGACTTTATCATGATCGAAAGATGAAAGTCTAAAATTAACTTGTCCACCAAATACATGGAAAGGATAGATAATGTTCGTTCAAAGGTGCAGCTTTTGATGGCCAATTACTTTTACAGATAGAAGCTTGGCCCACTACTCGGTTCTTGCCTTTTTTCTTCGTCTTCTATCCTTTCCTTTTTTTCTCTCTTTCTTTTTCTGCCCCTTCGCGCACCCATCGCAAAATCTTGCTTGCCGAATCTTTATGATCCACGCTTCAGGGCGTACGCTGGCCGATTGTAATCGCTGTGGGACACGCCCTGGAATTAATCGTGATAAAATTAATAGGGTCCCATTACAGGACACGTGTATATAGATGACGGTCGTGAGTCGAAAGAAAAACGAGAAACAGAAGTGAGAGAAAAGGACGTAGGAAAAAAGAAAGGAAAAATTTTGGTATGAACGATGAATGAGATTTATTTGACACGGTGTAATTTATAACGTCGATCGTTTCAGATTATCCTTTCCCTCGGGACACTCGTCGTTCTCAGCTTACACGATGATCTACCTTGCGGTAAGTCCCTCTTTTTCTTTTCTTTTCTCTTCAAATTTATTATTATCTATGTGCACAGGCAAGCGCCCGATCCCGTAATTTAATAATACTTTTTATTAACCCTTTGAGTGCTATGGGGCGCATATATGCGTCTGACGACAATTGCTGGTACGGGCCATGAACGAATAAGTGCGTTTATCAATTTCTGTGATCTTTCGCCTATTGCAACGCGATTGACAGTGTAAATACAAATAACCGTCATCCACACAGAGCACTTACGCCGAGAGTATTTAGTACTCAAAGGGTTAAACGAGGATTTCAAACGATAGCAATGGAACATATTATAATAGTTGATTATGGGAAAGGGATACTTTCCTCGTAATTTTTTTTTTTTTTTTAAATAGAAATAAAAGTTTTTGATTAATTTGTTTAAACCGTGCAAGATAAACACGATTGCAATTGTATTAGTTATGCAAATTAATTCGGTATCTTTTTCATGCGGAACCCATCTTCCTAACTTTTGAATCTTTTCTAACTGATGTAAACGTTGTGATATGCATTGGTAGATAGCATCCAGTTGCAGCACAAGCTCTTGTTTTTTTTCAGACGCTTTTCAATAACTTTTTAAAACCTTTTTGCCTTTCCTCGATGTGGCTTGTCCAATAGTTTAAAATCTTCATTTCGAAATCTTTGAAACTAGTTTTTACACGTTTTATACGTCACAGAATTATTACCCGAAGCGGAACAAACCATTTCATAGTTTCAGAACCATTTTTCTTCAGTTGAAAAGCAAAAAGAATGCAGTGCCTCAAATGCTCCTTGTCGAACGCCATATTGTTTACTGCTATTAGGTGAAATTATTCTGAGTTGTCATCAATTGTTTTAATGTTCCTTAGAGTATATTGTTGCTACTTTCGAATCGCTATAGGGAGGGAAAAGGATTTTTATTTGAATGAAAGTTACAAAGCGTTAAATGTAAAGGCACCGAATTAATTTGCACACCTAATAGTTTGCTTTTTAGTAATAACGAGACGTGACAAGTTCATTATAGTTTTCGTAACTTCTATCATGATACTGATTGTTGAGTACATTTAAGTTTATTGTGTTATAGTAACTATATTACATGATATTGTATTTAAGATTGATATTTTTGTATTTAAGCGTTTCTTCTAAGTATCATGCTAATATAGCTTGTGTTAAAATAAATTCTGAAACCGAATTATCTTGAGAGAATAGTTTTATTTACATTTATTTATATTTATTCGATATTATATTTCATGTATTAAATTTACATACATACAAAACAATAATTTTTACAGTTAAGATTTTTGGAGGAAGTGTACTGTATATTTGTTGATATATGAATGAAAAAAATTAATTTATTTTGAATTATTTGTTCCATGATTAACCCTTTGCACTCGAGTGGTGATTGTTAGTCACCAAATAATAGTTTCGCAAATTTTCAGACTTTATTTAGTTTGTTTATTAGTTAGACTCAGAGGCTAAATAGTCATATATGTAAATTTTAGTGTATCGCTTAACTAAACTAAATGACGTATAATACAGGCGAATTCTAGTAAATATTTCGAATTTGAAAATTTTTGAAGTTAGTATCATTAGATGACTAGCAGTTGCCTGTCGACTGCAAAGGGTTAAATTCAATTAGCAGCTGAAAAAGCAACGATAATGCCAACGGTTGTTTGTTATCCTTAATAACCTTATCTTTTCAAAAGTTATGAGATATTTAAAAATCGACGTTAAACATCTCTTCTGGTAACTCTAAATTTTGTTTCATTTTTTACGTTTTATACAGTATATTAAAATTGATTGAAAGTTTAAAATTAAATTAATTACTGGCTTTATGAAAGCAAAGATTATAATTTTAAAGAAAAGAAAACAAATTGTGTTTACCTTTTTGCATCATAAAATATAAATTCTCCTGTAATGTTATTTTTGATAAGCAAATAGAAAGATAAGTTAAATAAAAAATTGAGTAAGTCAAACCAAGAGATGTGTATGTGATGTAATATCTTTTCGTATTTCTTCATGGATAAAATTACAATATGGTAACAACAATATAAAACACTGACAGTGAGTAACTGTAAGTATTAGTCATTCGGTATATCCGATACAAACTATTCAAAAGAATTAACATACGCTAAAATATGTAAATACTGTTTCATTTCCTTATGATTAACTACCTTTAAAATATTTCATCTCTTACGTCTGTCGTATCTAAGAATTTTGTAATATACCTAAAAAGATATTTACATAGCATTGATATACTAAGATGTGTAACTATATCTGTGATTATTAACTATTCAGAGTATTTGAATTAAAAATTTGTATACAATATTAATCAGTTTCGTTACTTTTTTCGTAAAAAAGACAACATATTTTGTTGAAAAAATAGTCTCGACATTTTTGATAAAATTTGTTAATAAATTTGTGCAAATATACTAGTAACATATTGTGATAGCTTCGTTTGCTTTATATTATGAAAACATTACAACACTTTCAGTTTCTCATTTTCAATGTAATATTATTAACTTTTATTGAATTTGTTTTTATTCCTTCTAAAATAAAGGGAGAAGATTTTAGAATATTTTGAGCGTTTAAGGTCACGTAAACCTATCAATTAACGATCACGAGTTTTATGCAAGTTAAACATTCACGTATATAGTGAATGATATAATTCAATGACTTTTAGAAAAAGTAATACTCTTTTGCATGTGCCTTCTTCTTAAAGTATATTTAGAAAATTTGAAAGGATGTACTGATTTCTTTTGACGCTCAATTAAAAAGAATTTTGATTTCATACTCTATTAGTTTCTTCAATTTACAAAGAAAAGATGAAGGAGAGACAAGTTCAGTAATTTTATTTTCAAATTTCATCACTTCCATCGCTTATATTAACACAGACAACAAAAATCATACAATTTCTGATTCCTTTTGACTCTCAATTAAGAAGAATTTGGAATTTAGATTCTATTAGCTTCATTAATCTATAAAAAGAAAAAATGAAGAAGAGACAACAAAATAAGTTCAGTAATTTTATTTTCAAATTTTATCACTTCCGTCGCTTATATTAACATAGACAATTTAAAAATCATACAATTTCTGATTCCTTTTGACTCTCAATTAAAAAGAATTTTGATTTTAGACTGTATTAGCTTCTTCAATTTACAATAAAAGATGAAAGAGGGACATTAAAATAAGTTCAGTAATTTTATCTTCAAATTTTATCACTTCCATCGCTTATATTAACATAGACAATTTAAAAATCATACAATTTCTGATTCCTTTTGACTCTCAATTAAAAAGAATTTTGATTTTAGACTGTATTAGCTTCTTCAATTTACAATAAAAGATGAAAGAGGGACATTAAAATAAGTTCAGTAATTTTATCTTCAAATTTTATCACTTCCATCGCTTATATTAACATAGATAATTTAAAAATCATACAATTTCTGATTCCTTTTGACTCTCAATTAAAAAGAATTTTGATTTTAGACTGTATTAGCTTCTTCAATTTACAATAAAAGATGAAAGAGGGACAGTAAAATAAGTTCAGTAATTTTATCTTCAAATTTTATCACTTCCATCGCTTATATTAACTCTTTGAGGTACAGGATTTCAAAGAATAATAATGAATAAATAGACCCATGTTGCACATAAATTTTATTGCTTTTCAAATTAAACAAAATTGATGTATTTTTATTAACCAAGTACTGACATGTTAAAACTTGCCAACACAAGCGAACATATTTATAACATTTTTTTATGGTATTACCAACTGCTTTACGTAAGTAAAACCAAATATAAACCTATGTGCATGCAGCTATTGCAATATTTCAAGGTGGATTTAAAAATGTCCCAACATGCATTACCGTGCATCAAAAAGGTGGGACATTTTTAATCCCACCGTGCCCCAAAGAGTTAACACAGGCAATTTAAAAATTATACGCTTCGATTCAAAGTAACAGAAATGATATGTGGTGTTAATAAACACGTCTCGCTAGCAGATTTCATTTCGTATTTCGAGCGACTTTCTCGTTCCCTTTGCTTAATTTTCGATCGTAATTCAGATCGAAGAAACTCGAGTGCGGATCCAACGTAATTCACATCATACATACAGTCAGTCATGAAAGTTTTCGTACACTATTTTACAAGAAGATATACCTAACACAGAACTCTTTTTTTTTTTTATTCATATTTTTATTCATATTAACAAGAGTATTTTAACGTATATGAGAAATAATAACTATAATTACAATCATCTATGACTGAATACTATAACTATAACTTAAACTAAAAGTTGCAACATAAATTATGATTCCTGAGAATTTTTGAGTAAACATGAAAGTGAAAAGGAAAATAATGACTATAATATCCTTTATCTATAACTTAATAATATAACTATATCTTAAATTAACCAATTACAAATATAAACTACGATTCTTGAGAAATTTTTGAATAAACATAAAAGCGGAAATATTGGGTTGGAAAAGAAAAGTATTAATAGTGTAAGGAAGAAAATAGCCTTTGGTACATAATTTTATAATCAAATCGGATCTATCTACATCAAACACAGGACTGTTATTTTAATGAAGGTTTCTGTACACGTAAAGCACAATAGAATGTATATGAAGCAACGTTTTTGCCGACAGGAAATCTCTTTAAGGGGATGAAATCAAGACTTAAAGATATTAGCTATTTTTCATTTTTTTTATACATTTTCTGAAATTTTTTTTGCTACAGTATGATAGGATGTCAAAAGCTGAACATTTTTATAAGAAAATCTTTGCTTTAACTTGCACTATTACAACGTTATAGAAAGAACAAATGTCGTTGCAAGCTCTCTAATGGTATGGAATCAGCTGAAGTCAACCTTTTTTATACTATCATTTTTTCTGTAGTTTTTTAAATATTACTTCGTAATAATACAAGATAGGACAAAACGTTTCTTATAAAAAATTATCAACTTGTGGTGCTCTATCACTGTGTTGCGAAAAATGTTCCAAAATATATTGTATCAAAAAATGAAAAAGTGTTGATACCTTTGAGTTTTGATTTCACCCGCTTAAAGGAACTTCCTATTGGAGACAAAATTACTCCATATACATTCCATTGTGCTCTACACCTACACAAACTTTCATTAACACTTAGCCGACCGAATGGGGAGATCTCCCATTTTGTCCTCAACAAAGCGCTGCAATTGATTCTACTTACTTTTGTTACTAGTTAGTCTTGAACTAGTACTGTTCATAAATTTTCCAAAATACAATTTTTAATAAATTCAACATCAGCTTAGGACCAACTAATAACAAAAGTAAACAGAATCAATGGCACTGCTTTGTCAAGGAAAAAATGGGAGATCTCCCCATTTTGGTCGGCTAAGTGTTAAAATAAGACTTTTAAGTTAGGTGCATTTTTTTTCGTGAAATAGTGTACGAAGACTTTCGTGACTGACTGTATGTATGTCATGTGCGCGTTACACTTACGTTACTTTCACCGAGTCCATCGCGCACAATGTTGCAGTCGAGAAGAAAAAAGATTGCATCTGCATAATAACTCTTTCAACGTAATTTGTGTTACTTTTTCGTTTCGCTTGCAGCTGTACTTACAGTTCAGGATGACGTGGAAGGGTAGCAAATTGCTGAGACACTTTCTGCAACTATTGTGCCTGCTTATGGCTTGGTTCACGGCATTGTCACGAGTTTCTGATTACAAACACCACTGGAGCGACGTTCTGGCCGGCTCGACCCTTGGTACCGTCGTGGCATTAGTTGTGGTGAGCACATTATTCATGTTAACTATCCTATTGTGCGATCATAAATTAGATGCGAGCATGAATATGAAATATGCAGCGCGTCGAGGTTCACAATATTTTACGATCTACAGTAGCGAACAAAAGCTTAAGGCCAAAGGGTCGAAGGAAATCAATTAATTAATTAATAAGAAATTAGAGTATTAACACGTTCGTCGCCACGTCACCTATATTTGGGCGCCGCTCATTTTCTTAAAGTTAAATAGTATTTAAAATTGGAATTTTAAAAGGAATTAAATGGAATAAGCATTGAAGTATAGTATATATAAATATAAAATGCATAAAATAAAAATAAAAAATGAAAATTTTTGCTGTTTTTATATTTTTTTACCCCAGTTTTCTATGCAATCGAATTTCGGCCCAGCAAGAAACTCAACCGAATCACGCTGGGCGACGAACGTGTCAAATTAATAATTAATAAGAAATAACAGTATTAATAAAATTTGTATTCTATGCTAATTAGTAAATAGTGTTCTATCATAATAATAATAAAAACGAATGTACAGACAATACTTGCATACCATAAAACTATATTCTACATTGTTTACTCGTCTTCAGCTTTTGTCCGCTATTGTACAGTCAATGACAAAAGTTTCAGGCTATTCTAAACATTTTACGGATATTAACTTCTTTAACTTTAAATTAGAGAGGTTTTGAAAAGATACTGATATTTTTTTTAAATCAGTGTTCTACCATAATGACAATAAAAAAAAATAGATAAATAGATAAACAATATTTGCGAATCATAAAATTGTTTTACATTGTCCAGTCGTTTTAAACTTTTGTCCGCTACTGTATCCTCTGTATCGTTCTTCTGGCTCGAGAAACCGATCGAAAATATCAATACGTGCATAATACATTTTCGATAAAAAAAAATAAATAAATAAAACAAACGTCGGTGTTTGCGCGGGGTTATTTTCATTGAATTAGAGCTGATGAAATTTATTAGAAGCGGTAATTTACAGATAAGCGTGGTGAGTAATGACGGTTGGTATTTCATGATTTATTTTACCATTTGTACTGTGCTCAAGTGGATTGATTTGCTTCGGGCAACGAATCGAACAGATTTTAAATCAAGTTATTCTTTGAACAAATGAGAAATTAAATAGTTATTTGCTTTTTGAAGTTTTATGTCTTGGAGCGGTAATCATTAAATATAATGAATAAATAAATTCTATAAAGGAACAGAAAAATACAGTGATAAATAGTTTAAAAGTAATTGTTGGTATGAGTTAAAAAGAATAAATTTATTGATCTTTTATAATTAAAATGTACTCAAAAAAAAGATACGAATTTTATTAAAATTGATGTTTTACATTGTAGATGTTATTTATTTAATAGTAATTCATAGTTACATTTACTAAAGAAATGTTATGATTTCGCTATTCTGTAAAGAATTTCAATAAATAAAATATTAGAAAAATAAATTTTATCAAATTAAAATGCATTGCACATTTAATGCATTCTCTATGTCAATGATACTTAGTTTTAATTTTTATTATAAATTATATTACTATAATTATAATTATATTATTTTATTTATATTATAATTATATTATATTATTTTATTATAATTATATTATTATCATGTGTGCAAAAAATTTTGTTTACGGAACATATGCAAAAAGTATACTGCATATTTCATACATGTTCATTATATTTGTTTTATAAAATTCAATATTTACTATACTTCTAAAAAATATTAATAATCTATTACGTGGATGTGATCTTAAACTCCAAACAAAAGAAAAGACGATATTAAAAATTTGTGAAGTTTAGAATACTCGTAAATTAAAAAATTCTTTCGCCACGCAATTCTATACAAATATTTTAATTAATCATTTATCCGAGAAGTGATAGGAAACTTATAAAAAGTAGAATGCTATTTACTCAGATTGTAATAAATTAGTATTCAATGAAAGACTTCATTTTGGAAATCAGAATATAGGTCTCGATTACTGTGAGTTCAAATAGTACGATTTAATGTAAATTGTAAAACGATACCAGGTCGCGTTTAACGCGAACGAAAATTCAGTTAACGCAAGAAGAATGCGATAGCAATACCGAGGAATGAAGACAAAATTATTTATGCTTGAAAAATTTGAATATATTCTTCGAACAATAAAATAATAAAATAAAGTAATTCATATTTAATATTTAAAACAGGAGAAGAGAAAACAGTTTATGTTGCTAAAAATATTTTAAAAAACAATAAATATGCTTTTATTGTAATTCGGTGGACACATGAAAACGAATATTTCACATTTCCAACAAAGTGGAACCAATTACCTATATTTGAAGTATTCATATAATACGAATTCGAATAACGCGATCAGTTTCTGAGATTAATCATTCGCACTAATCGAGACCTCTGTGTATTGCATTTTAAGTGAATAAATATCCGTATTATCGGTAGATAGATTTGCATAAGGTTACCGTTAAATTTATTTGTATTCACTAGCGACGTTCGATAGTAAATGACCTAAGAATTTCTATTAAGAGTCAATCCAACGTTATTAAGACAAAACGTGATTTGAAACAGAAACGAGCTCTTTGATTCCCATCACTTCTACAGTTTGTCTAACAAGAGCATATACGCTATAATTTTTAAACACTTTAATGTAATTAAATAGAATCACTTACAATTACTTTATTTACCTTCGTATTATGACGCATTCTTGTCGATATATCGCCCAGTCTCTGTTATTTATTACAGTTTGAAATCTTCTGAGCGTGCTTTTAACTCATTTGTTCAGTTATTGTTAAAATTTGACGAATTGGTTGTTGCAAACTCCATACAACCTTTTCTGAAATCTCAGCTTTACTCCACAATCCAACTGCAGTAATCTAATTACTCCTCGCGACATTGTAATACATCAGAATAATTACTTATAATTCTTGTGGAGAATTGATTGTAATGTATTCTTTGAAATACAAAAAGAAAATATAATTGACATACAGTGGCTCCAAAAAGTATTCGTACACTATGTCACAAATAAATTCATTTGACCCTGAAATTCTGAGTCTGATAGAAGTATTTAATAAAACTTTGTGGGTATGTAGATCGTAATAGTATACGTATGAATTAATTTCTTCTTTTCATCTAAATGCCATTTTAAAGGGGTGAAACAAGCGTTGAAGTTTCTGAATTTTCTCTCATTGTTTAAAGATAATTTTGTAATGGTACCTTAATGAAGCAAAATCTTTCAAATAGAAAATGTTTAATTTTTAATACTCTATCGCCCTGTCATAAAAAAAAAGAACACAGAAAAGCTTATATTTAAAGCGTGAAAAATCGCTGAAACTTTGAGATTCGTTATCAGTCCCCTTAAAAGATATTTTGCCGCCAAAAAATTGCTCCACGTAGGATACACCATGCTCTGTACACACATAAAGTTTCATTGAAATCAGAATTTCAGAAGTAGACGAATTTCCTTATAATACAATGTACGAATACTTTTTGGAGCTACTATAGTACGATTAGGAAAACATTACTTAAATACCGTTCGTTTCAATGTGTACAAGCTTCGATGTTTTCAGTTATTATCCTCTTGTAACATCGATTTGCGACATTTCAAATTAAATCATCATAGAGAATGCATCATAGAGATTAGATTAGTTGACTTTTGCAGACCTTTCCGCTGTGACAGCACTTGAATAAAAAATCTTGTACACACTTGTTAGCGGATAAACGTTGGAGGCATCTGTGAGGCGAGCCGACTCATAGGATGCCCATGTATTAAGCCTTTTCTAGACTGCTGTCAACGAGGAAAATTAGAATAAAAGCAGTAGAGGTTTCAGTCAGGGCTTGTAACAAGGAGACAATCGATTTTATAAAACAAAGAACAAAAATAAATAGAACGTTCATGAGTTGAATCATGATGTTTGATTCCTTTATTTTATTTTAACGCTTAACCAACCGAATGAGGAGATTTCCCATTCTTTTCTCTGACGTTGATTCTATTTACTTTTATTATTAGTTAGTCTTGAACTAGTGTTGTTAACAATACATCAAATGTATTTTCTGCTCTTCCAAAGTATAATTTTTAATCAATTCTGTTGGGTTTTTAAAATAATAATAATAATAATAAGGCACACTCTCTCTATATAATATTAAACATTACTTTTATTCTAATAACTATCACATATTATCCATTACTCTACGTCTATTCTCTAACATGAGCCTGAGAGAACTTCTCGTTGCCGAAACATATACAGTAACACTTCGCAGTTCTTTTGTTTTATATTTTCCCCTTTCTTCGATCTCACTCTCTGTGTTTCATCTCTATCAAATTCAACTCTAGTTCAAGATTAACTAATAACAAAAGTAAATAGAATCAATGGCAGAAGAAATAGTGGGAAATCTCCCCATTCGGTTGGCTAAGTGTTAATTTTAACTCTTTGAGCGCTATGTACGCATATATGGGTTCTCAAATAACTATTCAATTTGGGCTATGAACGCTGTATAATTTTATAAAATAGCGTGCTTTGTCGTAAAAGGTGGGCGATCCACAGTGCATGCTTAACGTCGTACAACTCAGCGCTCAAAGGGTTAATACGCTCTTGTTAGACAGACTGTACTTGTAATTCTGTACACGTGCGCGCCCGATGATCGGGTACACACATACATGTATTTCGAAATGCTTTTTCGTAGGCGAACTACGTGGCGGACCTGTTCAAGGAGCGAGGTCATTGCTTAATGGAGGAGAAGCACCGTGCGGCCGATTACGAAACAGGGGGCGGTACACAGGTGAATAATGGCACTACTAATCGCAACTGTTGACGAGCTACATAGCTGTTCGCTTGCTGACCACAACAAGGCCGTGACTGTCTTCTAGTTGTCTCTGGGGAACTAGTCCGGTCTTAGGGAACAAAAGCACACGTTGGGCGCCTGGCATCGAGCAAAAAGCAAACAAGCATGGCGTCCCAAGCTGGTGTTGTGAATTTTTTCGTTCGAGAGCAAAACTGCCGCACACGCTGGGGACCGTTCATCGCGTATCATCTTCCTCGACGCGACGATTCTTCTAGACGTTGCCGACCATCCAGCATCCATCATCACGCGCCACGCCATCGTCATCGTCATCGACCGATTCCATGCTGATTAAAAATCATTTGAAAAGAAAAGAGAAAGGAGAAAGGGAAAAATGTTTCGCGCGAAGCTGGGAACGTGTACATTTGCATTTTGCTTGACGATGAAGCTTCTTTTATATTTAGCCGACCGAATGGGGAGATCTCCCATTTTGTACTCAACAAAACGCTGCAATTGATTCTATTTGCTTTTGTTATTAGTTAGTCTTGAACTAGTATTGTTCATAAATTTTCCAAAATACAATTTTTAGTAAATTCAACATCAGCTTAGGACCAACTAATAACAAAAGTAAATAGAATCAATGGCACTACTTTGCTGAGGAAAAAAATAGGAAATCTGCACATTCGGTCGGCTAAGTGTTAACAGCCTCTTCGCGTTTAATCGAGCTTCTGCGATCAGTCCTATCCAGATGTTATCGTTTATTCCTTTTTCCTCGTTTTCTTTTCTTTTTGGTAAAAGGATTTTCGTATGTTTCGAACAGCGACTTGTACATCATTTGTGTCTGGTCGTCGCCTTAGCTTTGCTGTTAGCTCGAAGGATATTTATGTATCGATACGTCATCGTTATTCCTTATTTCGTCCAAATTGTCCGTTCGACCCAGGTCTTCGACAGATCTGAGTTTATTATTTTACGCCAGCTTACTGCTAATTATAATGTTAAGGTAATGTTTTTCTTTTTCTTTTAATTGATTGTACGATAAGCAAGGGAGGTTTATATTGATTTTTAGCGATCGCCGCGTCGTCGATTAAGCAAGAATTGTACAGACAGAACCGTCTTTGTAGTTTTAGCGAAGATGTAATTTATTCCTTGTTGAATGTTATTTATTTATAGAGAGAGAATCGTCGGCAACGAACAAGTAATTTCCACATTGTCCTCTAGAGTAGAGGGTGTTGTTTGTTGCCTACGTTAAAAATATACTATATTTTCTGATTACGAAGAAAAAGAAATAACGCGGTATATATATATATTCATTTTACTATCGTACTATATTTTAATAAATAGGTATTTGTTGGTATTTGGTGCTCTCGATCTTATTTACGCTAAAGGTGTTAAACTTTAAAGAAAGTTACGTAAGCTAGAAGATGAAATACAATATTTTTTTTATTTCTTTTTTTTTTTGCCTGATTAGTTTCAAATTTCAAAGAAACAACGTATCTACGAATTATTCGTAGGGATAACAAAATTATCAGTATTGATCATTTTTATGTTATATATCTATATATATATACACAACATGTTATACAGGGTGACTTATTATAATCCTCCCACGCAACTGTTTCCCAAGATATTTGTTATTCAAAGAAATTTTTTCAAATGGAACTTGCTTCGTTTTCGAAAGAATATTTTATTATACGGACAGGTACGATTTGCAAATGAAAGTACCTGTGAGATTTCAAGATGACTTCTGTTTCGTTAACTGTTACATTCCTAGTAATAACAGTCTCACGAAGTAAGAACTTGAATGATTATAAATGACCTTGTCTGTCTGAGTATAAATAAATAAATTTCTGATAGTTTAAAAATACTCCTATGATATTAACATTTAGCCGACCGAATGGGGATATCTCCCATTTTGTCCTCAACAGAGCGCTGCAATTGATTCTGTTTGCTTTTGTTATTAATTAGTCTTGAACTGGTACTGTTCATAAATTTTCCAAAATACAATTTGTAATAAATTCAACATCAGCTTAGGACCAACTAATGACAAAAGTAAATAGAATCAATGTCACTGCTTTGGCAAGGAAAAAATGGGAGATCTTCCCATTCGGTCGGCTAAGTGTTAAGAGTGAAAAATCAATGTCTCATGGGTTAATGAATTTGTCTTGAAATGGCCTACCGAAGGTAGCACAAAATAAAACCTTGCAGGCACTTTTATCTTCGAAAAATGATACAACTATTACAAGACATTCTACTTGGAACAGACTAATTGTTACTTTAAACATTTTCTCGTATAACGAGTGGTTCATGAAGTAATCGTGTGGAAAGATCGTAATGAGTCACTCTGTACATATTACGTACGTATATTATTAAATTTGCACGAAACAAGTATCATTCGTTGCTTGCTGGACAAATACGATACATATTGTTGGGTTTATAGATTCGTTATAGACCTTTCGTGTGTATAACTTCAATGTGATGATTTATAAGTAATAATTTGCACAATATTATCGTAAGAATATGTTGAAAGCTGGAGCTATTCGCGTAGAGAGACGTACAGATTCGCGTTTACTGGAATCTTTTGTCGTTTATCAAGACGCGGGACTTATTTACTAGCAAACGTATAATGCATTAAGTTGATGGTTCATGAGAACGTTCAATGCAAAGTATTACAAAAACTGTGGTTATTTAACCCTTTCGCAGTTTAATACGATTCGGGTAAGTCATAAATTACAGCAAGGTAAATTTCATACCTTAAATCGTGCCCTAATAACATACTTAATCAAATTTATTGCACGGAAACAATGGAAATTATGCGCTTTTTCAGTCTAATGCAAAAAAATGTTAGAAATTTTGTCAACAATGGAGTAGTTATCTATTAAGGCTGCTTCTCGCGTGATGTTCGTCATTTTATTACACTGTGAAAGGGTTAAAGGAAACAAGAAACGAGCGAATAAATAAATTAATAACGGAATTAGCGAACTCAAAGGAATTATGTAATCCTATTTAAATTTATAATTATAGATTGTAATACTATTTCGAAATGTATACATTTCTAGATTACAATTGATATAGATTCTTATATTATACCGTAGTTATACGTGTTTAACGATCGAGAAAACGGAGAAAAAAAAAGGGTTATCCTTCTGGCATTAATTTTCTATTAAAACTTTTTACATAATTCGAATAGCGGACGTACCAAGTACGCGTGCTAAACGATTCTAAATCACCTCTAATATAGCAATATAGTTGGCAATACCTACTATACGATGCGATTTACGTAGGTATAACACACACCCGTGTGTGTATGGTACTTCAAATTGTTCCACATTATATACAAAGTACGTAGAACAAAGGTGTTCTGCGATACGGCAGTGCTGTATCGTTAACAGGAAGTATTGTGTACCTGTACACTATTATAGTTAGGCTGCGGATGTTCGTGCAAATATATCATTTGCATACAGATTAACTTTAACGTATAAACAACAACAATTAATGGGGTTGATTTCTTCGATTTAAAGAAGGTAGTTGTAACTTGTTGTATTGCAAATTGTAACACGCCAGAGCAATAATTATTGCTAGTTGTAAAATTTCTGTTGAATACGGTTGAACCCTCTGTTTATCGAAACGAAGTTTCGCTGTAAAAATAATAATAAATCTCTGATGAATTAAAAACACGCCTATGGTATTTGTTAACTGCAAGTTTCGAATTTTTTCGAAAGACAGTTTCGTTCAGATTTATTAAAGAGCTACAGTTAACAAAACGATGCAATTCTTATTTATATCGAGTATTTTGAAAAATTGTTGTATCTTTAAAATGCTATTCAAGAACGAAGATTAAGAAAAATTGATAAAAAATGAACGCAAGGAAATCACAAGGAGAATCAAGATACAAAATTTACGATTGCAGCATCGTAAATTGTCACATTTATGTGTTTGAGCTCTATGTAACTGTTGGAATTAAATTTTATTCGGTATGTTTTCAATCACAACTGAACGCCAGTTCGACTACCTGAAATGTTCCAAGTTGGTTTACCCTGATTGCTAAAAGAATTAGGTAACGTATATTCAAATTCAATTTGTCTAAATGCGAAATTATATGTGTTGGGGTATACTGTATCTGTAAATTCCTAGTATAAAAATAATTCAATTATCCCCGAATGTATTTAAACGAATAAGATTTTACCATACAATCGTATTTTCATTAACGTAGGTGACTTTTGTAATGTTAGATTTACGTCTTTTATATTATTTACATATTTTGCATGTTTTTAATGCACTCTTTCATATGTGTACGTGTATTTCTCGTACGTAAACGTCATACGTTCCTCGCATACCCAATATCATGTACATAAACATCCGTAGTCTAGTTATAGTAGACGAAACTGTGTACGTTTATATGTTAAGATAGAAAATCTTTATTTATTTTGTAAAGAATATATAATATCGTGTATTCGATTTGTTAACCGTTTGCGTACCAGAGGGTTTTCAAAAAGCACGGTCGAAAAACGCCGAGGAAGGCGAAAGAGCTCCTTTGTGTTATGTATCGAAATATCAGGTATACAAGTTAATTTTAGTCTTTCATATTTCGATGATGATAAAGGCTATTTACAATTTGAATATCATAACATTATTTTTGGAGTTCTTCAGTGTAGACATTTAGTTTTCCAAAACATTAGAAAATTGTTTGATTCGGTCAACATGATCTGGGTAAACAACAGTTTAAACGATGGAGTGCAGTAAAGAGCACATTCGTCATTGTGTACTCTTCGCACATCGCTTAAAAAAGAAACGCCGTTGAAGCTGCAGAAATGATCTGTAATCAATGATCTTGATGAGAATGCTGTATCTTATTTCACCTGCAAATACTGATACCGAAGGTTCAGGGAAGGAAATTTCGAAATCCAGGATAAAAAACGACCTGGACAACTGCAACGATTCAAGGATGAAGGATTGCAATCACTTTTTGATAAGTTGATCGAAATAAAACGGCCTAGTTTCTTCAAATCAGGCATTCACTGTCCGAAAGATGGGCAAAGATTATAGAAAGTGAGGAAGATTGCTTCATCCACTAACTTTTGGGCATAAAAATTTAAATAAACTCTGAATCTACCAAAAAAGAAGACTAAAATTAACTTGTACACCTAATATTATTTGTTCTTCAAATTTTTCATATTTTTAATTTGTAACTTATTATTTTATGAAATACTATTATATTTACATATACACAGATAACCCTCCTATAACACGGTGGATAGGTTCGTAGAATATGCCGTGTTGTGTGAAACCGTGTTGTATGAAACCCAGATCCAGTACAAAAATGGGGGTTACGTTCCGAAAACTTATTAAAAACAATTTTTTTTTTTTTAAATTCTACATAAACTACTTAGTTTTTATTAAAAATATAAATTTATGTGCAACACAAAACATAAAAAAAAAAACAAAAATATTTTAATTTAATAAATTTCTTCGCCGTTATTGCTCAGGATAATCAACCGAGAACGTTTTTTCGGTGGAACGATATCGCCTTCACTTTCAGAACTTTTTTCTTCATTTAAAGTTCTTGCATCTTCTTCCCTCTTAAACATATCTGTAATTTCACTTTGCTTGTTGGTTCTTACCAGGTCATTGTAAATTTATTGATAGAGCTAAATAGTTTTTCAGCTCCCTTTTGAATTTTCGGCTTCTTAAAGTGGAAGGATCTGCATTGAAGAAAAATGACAAGATTTTCAGCTAAGCTTAGGCTTTCTTGTAATTTTTGTAATATTAAATTATTAACTCAAACGGTTAAGACGGCAACCCTTGCTTATACTGGAAGTACAGTGTTGTACAAAGATTTTTGTAATTTTCTTATCGCGTTAAAGTGAAACCGTGTTGTAGGAGGGCTACCTGTATATTATATAATATTATTTATATATTATTACTATATTATATATATTATATAAATTGTGAGCGCGCTGTCAATTGTCTGGATCGATCAAATGCGCTGGATTTTCTATTTCTTCAGGAAATCGGAAGAGCGCGAAAGCTGCTCGTGGTACGCAAACGGTTAATAGATAAAAGGGTATCCGATAGACACCGATAAGCGATATATGTGTCGCTTGCCATTATACAGGGTGTGGCTACGATGACGGTACAACCAGGTGGGGCTGAAGGATGATTTCTTGTGCAAAAATAAGTGGGAAACATAGAATAAAATAATTTCCTGTACTGCACAGTCACCGGTTAAACACTTGAGGTGTAGCTCACGACTTTTGCTTTGACTTTTATCTACGAGGTCGCTTAAGATCAATAGTACACACCTATAAACAGTATAAAATATGTTGGTACATTGAGGCTAAAAATTATTAAACGCTTTTAAATACTGAAAGCAGATAAATTGTTGGAAAAAGTTCAAACATTCAACAAGCACAGCTTTGTATCCGACAATAAAAGTAAGATTCTTAACAATTTTTTGGGAAAAAATTAATATATCAGTATTTACAATGTATCTTGTACACATTTCTGTTAGTATCTTTAATATGTATCAATACAGAGATTTTTTTAAGGTACCTGTTAATACAAAAATATTAAATTAATTCTTAATCAATCGTCGGAGTACTCAAGTCATTTTTCTTGAAAACCAAGCAATGAGTATAAAGAACGCATTCTATGTTTCCAGTTTATTTTTATATGAAAAGTTATCCTATTTCACTTTGCACCTATCATATAAGTCAAAAATGAAGATTATTTAGAATCAATCTTTTTATCTTAATTCGAGTAAAAGATCTTGTGTAAATGGATACATGTATTTTTCCTGATTAAATTTTGAGTCTCTTTTCAATTTTGTTGAAGTTTCCATACTAAAGATTCAGTATAAAAATATAGGCATGTACGCATATTTTTCAAATCTTTCATTACCTCATTTTGACGTCATCACTTTTATGAACAGTGAATTTCATGAGCAATACTATGATCATCAGTTGAAATAATACATTGCGAATAACTCGTACCAAGAACATTATTACTTCATGTGACTTACTTCAAACACTATTAATAATTACATTACGTTTCATAGCTATAAAACCATTTTATTTACAGCTGAATTTGATTTTATTAAAAACGAGATTGTTATATGAAAATAAATAGAGTATCCCTTTTTTTTACAAAAATAGTCGGATGAACGGTTTCCATCCTGTTTCATAACTGTAAAATCATATTCGAGTATTCTAATTGGTACACGTTTAATTACAGTTCGTCCTCTCACTCTGTATTTATCTCATTCCATGTTATATTGATTGCACACTTCAGTTTTTTCTACATTACTTGTTTCATTAATAATTATTCTAAAATGGTCATGCAACGGTTGCATAGATAACACGAACGGTATTCTATTAAAAAGTGTAGTTTAGCTGACAATTTTCTTCCTTAAATATCATCGAATGATTTCCTAATACATCAATGTACTTCTAAATATTTATTTACATAGATATTATGAAATTGCCACCATTGAAATTCCCAATTTCACTTACTAGAAGAATTATCATGATATAAACTGAAAACTATATTTGACTATATTTGTAAAATTAATCAAAATAAAATATGGTTATATATGTAAGTACATACATATATGTGCATTGTACATATTGCATGTTATGAGATACTTTTTTAATACAGAAATATGTAATATTTTCTCTCGTGAGGAAACATCGTTCTTCAGTATTCATTTGATAATTAAATTTATAATTATGCTCTATAGTAAATGAAAATTGGTTTTATAGTCATGCAATGCAGTGCATTCTGTTGACACATTTATTATTATACCAATATAAAGAAACTATTCTATATTTCCTGATAAATCAAAACAAATAATGCACACATTTTAAAAAGTAGAATTGAAAAATCGACTTCACTGAATATTGTTCTTATAGTACACATTTTCAAAATTATCAATATAAAGTAAAACGTATACCATTTTAATTTATTTTAAAATTTTTAATTGAAACCATCCTACATGTATTAAGTTTGTTCCATATAAAACGTTTTTTTGTGTGTCGAAAGTTCCATTAAAAATACAGTTTTGCAAGTATTTATAAAACACTGATCTCTCAGAATAAGCTTTTCTAAAATTAATTTTATTTTGCAACAAACTATTTGTATGTACAAAATTAATTGCTGCAATTGAATAAAATAATTAGTAGTTATCTGTATTGACAAAAACAAGAGCTCACAAGATTTTTTACGACAATACAGTTTCAATTTACCAATGAAACGATTCAATGTACTCGTTGGATTTTTTTAGTCAAAATATTACATCTTATTGAATTGAGAATAGATTATTATTTTGTTGTCGACTTTTTTCGGTTTCTTTTTCCATACAGAGCTAAAGTCCACAATTTGATAGGAATTGATCGATATATTACCTTTGTATCTTGTTATTTGCATGAAGGGTTAATTTTATATCTGCGTTTAACTGTAAGCCAAGTATATCACAATGTGTATATGTTATTAATGCCTTATTGACCGTTAATCTTGTTCCTGTGATTGTATATAGGTTCGTAAATTTTGTACTTCAGACAACTATGGACGTATTAATAACTTTTTCCTGCAAGCAATGTGAAATTCGTTTTTAGTTTCATATATTGTTTACTTTTTATTAAGGAAGGTAAAAATTAATTTTTGTGATATTAAGAAACACAAAGTAGAAATTTTATTCGCTGAATATTATTTAATTTTGTATTACATTATGGAAGACGTTAACAAAAGGTGTGATAAAGGAATTTTAATAAGCTTATAAACCAACACTCTTAATAAGGTTAAGGCATCTTTTGATAAATTTTTATTAGATATAATTCAATTGCAAATATATGCAGATATAATATCTTATAGATGATGCCAATTATGAATTAAATATTATTTTTTTAGACAAAATCAATTTTATGTTAAACTTTACACAATTCTTTTATATTTTGTATTCAAATTAATTCTTTCTTTATTTCTACCAGTAAGTATTTAAGTAAGGCATATATACCTTTAGGCTAAATGTCCATCGCTTATGATCATTTGGTAATAACGAGGTGCTTATTAAGTTATTCTATACGATATATTATTATAAAATGGGGCACTTTAACATTCTTTATGAGTTATTTTACATTTATATAAGTTCGTTACTTTTAATGTTTTATAATTTTCTTAAATTTCTTTTCATACAATATAAACAAATGCGAATAAAATTTTGAAAAAGGTGTATGGAAACTACTTATGATATAAACTAGATGTAATCGATTAATATTTTTATATTTTATCGTATTTTCATCATTGAGATATGAAATATCTCCAATAATCATTATAAAATATTTTATATTAGCCAATAATGTTTCTATTTTTTAAATTAAAGTCACTATTAATAATTAATGTTATCATTAGCTAACGAATAAATGGAATTGATAAAATATTCACACTAAATTTTGTATTACATGCACATGCTTGAAATGCTTTATAAACATTCCAAAGTAATATAAATGATTTAACAATTTTTTAATGCTTACCTACAGGCAATTATTTAATTAAGAATTGCTTACCAAAACTTTAATTATTATAACGTTAATTAGCGGTCAATAAGGTAGTAAATTTTAAGTGCACGTAATTGATAGCTAATTATTTTTATAGCTTAACGATAATTTAATTAAAAACTTAGAAGGAAACACGATAAATCTTAATTCTGCATTCTCATGTTCCTTAAATGTTAATGAGAACGCGAAGGATAAAGTAATAGGTAAATTAATTATTATATGATTAACAAGCTGCATATACATAGCTGAAATTGAAAAATTTTTACAAATGTATTCCTTCCTTTAAAATACTATCTACAACATTCCTAAAAAATTTTACATAATGTTTAAAACAAAGTGTTGAATCCATTGGGCTAAAATTTTACATAATTATTATATACAAAATTACTTCGTCTTTATTAAATAGTAGGTTTTTAAAAATAGAAAACAGTTATTTTTTTTTAAACAAAAAATTTGAATTAAAGTTCCAAGCGAGCTTTAAAAATCAATTAATTCTTTTATTTTTATCAAACAATAGAAAGATAATTATTGTAAAACCTTATACTGAAGCAATATATCATGCATACAATTCTTTTTCCTTTTTTCCTATTTCCTCCTTTTCTTTTCATTTCTCTCTTACATTGCTGTGTAAAAATGGAATATTGTACTCTTGAAATTGAATTATTGTACTGTAAGTTAAATTACATAAAAGAATTTACGTTGATGTTAAATTTACGTACAACAGATATTCTGAATAATAAAAAGCTTACTTTAAGGTCACGTTTTTGTTGTTCATTGGATAAAATTGATGGCCCTCTAAGTATATGTAGCGTTTTAAAGAAGCAATCGAGCGGTCATGTTTAGCGAATAAAGTTTTGAACACCACGTTGCTGATTTTGCTCGATGGATCGTATTCCTCGAGCTTTATACGTTCAGATAAATGGACTGATTATCGTTGTTTAAATGGTTTCATGTTTCTTCTAGGACAAGCCTTCTGTTATTACTTCGAACATAGATGTTAACAAGAGGCTTATGATAGGCAACACAATAACACTGATTAAAAAGAAACAATTGTAATGTATGTACTTTTCGATCATTACATTCTGCACAAATTACAAACATAATAAACGATGTATTGAAAACATTCGTTTAAAAAAAAAACATCTTCAAATAACGAGTATGCGTTTAACCCGTTGCCGCAAATAACGTCTATAGCCGTCCGATCTTTGGCGATATGTAGGCAAATGACGGCTATAGCCGTCGTGCACATTTTAATCAATAAAAAAAAGAACAGCGTTAGTACGAAGTGTACTAACACATACATTTGTTAATTATTGAGTAACACATCTAGAAAAAAAGTTATAGCATGCCAGACAGCATATTAATTGTTTTTTTATGTGGTTATTATTATACTATTTTATAAGCAAAATAACTTACAAATGATAATTTTGTTTTAAACTGATTTTCTTGTGTTAAGATTACACCTATTTACTCTCTTTTATTCATAGGAATCATTTTGAATTAGTAAAGCAAATGCTGTATAGTCATCATGACGGTCATAGCCGTCATTTGCTCTGGGAAGAGAAAAAATGACATGATGAGTAAATGACGGTTATAGCCGTCGAGAATTTTTTTGAAAAACTGTAGCCAAATGTGATAATTTTCACTCCCAAACATAGAACTTACACTTGATTCCAGCTGGCAGTCATAAACAATTGAAAAAAAAAATGTGTTTCTAAACACGATCATCAAAATAAAAGTGTGTGGCAACGGGTTAAGCATTGTAAGAGATCAATTTAAAGATAAGCATGCGGTTATCGAATCATGATTAATCGAACGTATTCTTAGAATCCGACTGCGATGTTCAAAATGAAAATTAAGATAATATTGCGAAAGTAAATGTAAAGACTTAGTATAGTACATAAAACTTCTGTAAAAAACAGTCAATTACATAGAACTTTGCTTACGATTTATTATTAAACGCTTAGTTTTTACTACAACGAAAATCAGAATAATCGAAATCCGAAATTTATGATTGTAACTTCATAAGCTCGTAACTGTATTGTAAATGAGTATTTTTCATGCAGGTGATCTTTAAAGAAACTTCAATCACTGTGATAATAAGGATACAAATAACTTCAGATTTTACTCGATAAAATCGTATTCGACGAAAGTATTCATTAATATTCATACATGATTTTGTAATTGCAACAAATCGTATCTCCTTGAATTTTGAAAGAAATTTATAAAAATGTCTATAAGGCTTCACTATAAATGCTTGAAAGATACTCGAATAAATAAATTAATAAATGAACATAAGATTATGCCTAATATGAAAAAGCTGTTTTAAATGATTTTAACTTAAGTTTAATTTTAAATTAAAATTAAATTGACACTTTCTCTGTGTTATAAAGTAACGAGAAATATGAAGGTAAAAACTTGAAAACATTTATGGTGTTATCGTAGAAATTTTTTATATTTTTAACATAATTACATAATTTCAACCAATTAATATATATACATAAATTTGTAATCAATTTTAACTCTTTGCACTCGAGTGGCGATTCTTCATCTTCGAAAATTTCCATGCACAGTGTTGAAATTAAACAATACCAAAATTTATTTAATTTAGGTACACAATAATAAAACTTCTAAATACGACTATTTGCATTCGGAAATTTATAAAAATGATATCATTCGATTACCGAGAGTCGCCTTTCGAATGCAAAGGATTAATTATTATTGTGTTACACATAACACCGCTTAAAATATTGAATTCACAGTACCTTATTTGGCGGTTTTTTCGACCCTTTATAGCGCTGTGCCGCAAAAGAATTGAAATATAAACGAATGACATTGCATGAATTTTCAGAACCATCTATTTTTTTTTAAAGGCTGCACAGTAGCGACGAATTATGCTCGTTTTAATTTAGATACGTAACTTGTACAAGTATTTTGAAGTTATCGTATAAGAGAAAGATATTTAAACCTGTTCCTCTGAATCTGATTCGTAGGATAATATAAATAATGATGGCTTTTCTGCATGGACACTGAGTCATTCATCATTGGCTAGCGAACGATATGAATATCTGCAGTATGGTACGTTTCACCAGTACAAGCTACTTAAGTAGGAACAGTAATCTTTCTCGATCAGCATCTCCTTCTCAAACAGTGGAGACACATTCGATATTATCTGTTCTTCGTACCATAAATCTTTGGTTATAAATGGTGGTGGTCACTGAGCAAGAAATACCAAAAACCACACGTCGAAAGTATTTCTACGCAATTACCGAGCGGGATATTTCTTGTATCTAGAACTGTCTTCTATATGAAACCTTGAAATAAAATTTCTGTACATGAACTTGGCATTAAATTTTGAATGTAAATTTATCCATGCATCTTGTGATTATTATTATTATTAATTAATGATGAACCAATAAAATTAATGCTGGGAATTAAGTAACGAGTAAAGTGTATTCAAACTCGCCGAATATAATTATGGTAACAACTGTTGGTTATTTTTGGTCATTTTTATGCCATTAGAAAGATTAAGTTTTAATTAGTTGCATAACTTTAATAATTTAGATATAAATTATGCGCTATATAAAAGCTTGTGCACAATAATAGATTATGTAGTGTAAATATGTATACATTTTTTGGAAGTGGTAAATCATATCATAGATTCGATCAATTTTCATTTCTTTAAATAGAATGCTACATATTTTGTGTAAAGTTTTGAAAAAAAAATATCAAATTGTAAGTAAAAGATAACTTTATTGTTTCTGAAACCTAATAAGTTAGAAGCTACCTTGAGTTGTTCTCTGATTTTACTTCATATTACTTATTATAATTTATATTTAAGGTATCAAGATGTTTGAAACAGTATAAAACAATAAAACAATACAACATTTCGTAAAACGTAATGAAATAAATAAATAATCAATTAAATAATTA